>ML675616.1:49855818-49893837 GCA_007922155.1 Mesoclemmys tuberculata
ATCAGGCCTATTTTGTCTCTGACAATTAACATGTTTATTCCAATGCAGAGATTCCACTAAATAACAAATAATAAGAAAAAACATTTAATGTCTTACATTGATAAGCACCTTTCACTTGATGGACACCACAAATTGAAACTGACTTTCAACTCTGCATATACAGCAGAGGAAACAATTCATCAACTGCTGAAATGCAGCTACTGCTGAGGTGAAATTTAACAGCACTGCACAGCACAGAGATATACACAGAGGAGTCCAGTCTTTATTAAGCTATGAATATGGATTAAAACTTCCCCAGACTTCAGGGGAGTATATATCTGGATTTTATTTGGCTCATCATAGAGTTGGGACCAAACATAACATTCAAAACCAGATTCAAACTTTGCCAGATTTGGAGCACTCAGGCTTATTTCTATAATATGTTTTGGGGAAATTCTTGGATGGGAGGCTCTGTGAGGGCATGGCAGATATGGACATATTATTCTGTACATGCTGCTGAGGTTTCACAAATAGTAAAGTATAAGAAGGAAACAATATCAAACTGAAACTACTTGTTGCATAAACAGTATTGTGACAGTATTTTTCAATGTTACCCAGAGTCTGGGCTTGATCTTGTCAAGTGGCCAGTGCTTCTAAGAGGTGGCGAGGGCCCTCATCTTGCATTGACTTTAACGGCACTTGGGGATGCTTAGCCCCTGCTAAACACACTGGCACCTTACTAGATGAAGTTTGTTAAATAAGGCTACTAGTCTGAAGGGTGAAGAAAACTGATCCACTGTACTCTTGAGATGGGGCAACCAAACTGAAGAGTGGTCTTTATTTACTCCTTGATGAAAGGCATGCCATGTTTTTTTATAGCATTGCCAAAGTTCTTTTTCCAGAGGTAAAATTTCTTCAAATAATATGAGACCATTTCAGGCTAATAAGAATCTTGTGTAGGCTCTGGTAGCAGGAAATGCAATACCAGCCTTTCTCTAGAAAACTTTGCACATATAGGTTTAGTACTTGCATAAAAAAACGAGAGGTGAGCAGTCTACATGAGCTGATGATTTCATTAGTGATTGTTCTATAAAATCTGATTTTGTTAAATTCAGCACTAGCATTTTGAGGATTTTGGTTCTATGCACGTTATGTCAATTGACAAGTTTCCTTTATACATGTTTTGTTTTCAATACAGATGCAGTCAATGGGAATCTTTAGCAATTCATTGAATGGAATGAGATCATCAGAAGCAGCTGGTTTATCCATTAATAATGAAGCAAATTTGATGAGTGACTATGAGTTTATTCACTGCTTCAGGAGAGACTCCAATAAAGTACAAAGCTACTTAAAAATTCTTAAATGTAGGATTTTGCCAGGAAATACTTGTTGAGTTTTAATGTGACAGGCAATTTTCAGAACTAAAGCTACATATTGTCCATAAAGATGAAACAATAATTTAAAGGTTTTGACATTTAAAGTAATAGTGAATTATTAACAGAGAAAACTGGTTTTGAATGGCTTTGGCAGTTATTTATTTTTTACATTGTTAACCTACACAGTTGAAATATTAAATAAGGCATGTGTGTATGTGGGTTCAACACACAAAGATAGAGTGAATTTCAGTGGTAGTGCATAAAATCAGTTTCTAGATTTACTATAGTACATCAAATTGCAGTTCAAATAGTTCACATGGTTTTCAGGTGTACATATTGTCATTGAAGCTAAACATCAATAAATTAGCTAAGTCTTGGTACAAGACGTACATTGACTTTAAATAAAGTATATTTTTATATTAAGTTGATTCATTTATCACCATGTGAAAAAAGCATTTACACTTAACAGTAAGCAACATACATTATTAATGATTCATTTATAAGGATACTGGACCCTCCGAATTCCCTTCTTCCCGATCAAATGTCTTACTTTCTTTCCTAAATTGCGGCAAGCTTTTACAGATATTGATGTCATTGCAGGCGTCCCTAAGAGCAGGAATCTGCTACCCTGACATTGAGTAACACCTTACTCCAGGAGTGATTCCACTGGGAACTCTTGCAAGGAAAAGTACTGTGGTACACGAATAAGGGCCTAATTATTGGCTCAGACTCCGTGCCAAGTTTGGTTGGTGGATACAGCTGTGTTTGCGGCACACATACCCAGAGTCAGTGCTGTAAATTCCATGGTATAGAAAAACCTCAGATGGATTCATCAGAGTGATCAGGGAGGAGCTATTTTATATTTTCCTCACTGTAATGAATGGATGGCACATAATTTGAATTTACACTGCTAGGAAATGAAACATCTCTGCCTTCTCAGTCCAGGTGATGCATGTGAATAGGCATTTATAACTGATCTGGATTCAGTGTTGGCATTTATGAACACCTTGGCCCTGATCCTGCAAATACTCATGCATGTGCTTAACTTTACTAGTGAAGGTAGTGGCACCGGGACCACTCGTATACAGTTTTGCAGGAATTAGGACGTAGTTTGCAAGCACGTGACTCAGAACTGAACAGCGAGCAACAACTGATCAAGTTATGTCCGAGCTTCCATTAGCTCGTCCGAGGCAGAGCTGGCCTGATTGTTTCAAAGGGCATCTGCGAGAACGCAGAACCTCTGCAACTCAACCCAAATGCCTATCCTCAGGTTGCTTCATACAGGCCTGCAGCAGAGTGCAAAAGATTACTTTCACTACGGCAGCAAGTCCAACATTTAAGCACCACTGGCATTCACAACTCCCCTACTCAGCTGCTGCCTAACATCCCTACCACCTAAGTTTCTGCCGAAGGGCCTACATTTCAGCAGCCAAGCATGAACACAGACTTAGTCCTGACACCACCCAGCGGCTTGGTGCTTAAGCCTCAGTGGGATTCACAAATGAGATATTCCCCTGCCTGTTCTGGTAGATGTGCATTGAACATGCCTTAATCCACGCAAGAATGGGCAGAAGCAGCCCCTCCCCCGCTCCTCTCAGCCAATGGGTAGAGTATTCTTCTGGGATGTTAGAAACCCTGGTTTAATTCCCTCCTTTGCATGATGAGGAAAAGAGATTTGAACAACAGGTTTCCCACCACTCAGGTGAGTACCCTAACTACTGGTCTAAGGATTATAAGTGCCTCCTGCTACATTTCTTGCCAAAAACGGCTTAGGCACCTAACTCCAGGAGAGCATTCACTGCTATGAATCCTAAGTAGAGTTAGGAACCTAGCTCTGTGAGAGGGACAGAGCTTAGGCCACAGCCAGCTGCTTGGCTTTTCCTAAGGGCTCCATTAGGTGGCTCCCGACTCAGTGTGCAGGTTCCTGGGAATCCCATAACTCCCCAGGCATTGTACAGGGAGCCTGGGTGCCCAGCGCAGGGTTGTGAATTCCACTGGGCAGCAGGGCATCTAAAAGTGAGATGTTGCAGCAGCCTTAATTCCCTTTGTGAATCTAGCCCAAAGTGTCTGCACTATTTGGTAAGTTATGAAGGAGCCAAAAGCCGGAGCTCTTCTAAGCCTCTGGACACCCAAACCTTACAGCTAACCATAGCAAACGTGCACTGTCTTGTACTGCCATAGCAAATACAGTAGACTCAACCAGAGAAGTTCCCTGAACGTGCTACTTATCCTCTTCTTGGGACAGTACAAGCAAGGAGGGCGGCTGAATGCTCTTTTCCTCTACTGCTGGATGTGGGCTGCTCAAATGGAGATGGTCTTCATGAACCAGGCATTCTATGGTTGGGTCCTTGCTTATTTCCTACCTTTTCATGCTCTGCATTGTGTATTTCCACTGATCAGAGAGAAGAGGGAGGCACGGGCTATTAATGCTCCTTTCCCAGCCCCCCCTGCTCCGCACAAGGGCCATCTATGCATTTGCTGGTTAGACAGACGGGTAGGAGGAAAGTCATGCAATTTATTGCTGCTTCCACTTTTCACAAAGCATAATCAGTGGAGCTGACATTGCCATTTGTAGGGAGTATAGCAATTATTGACTTTTTATATTGCATAAGCACTCAGAAGCAGCGAGCAGAATTGGGGCCCTGTTGTCCCAGATGTAGTACAAACACACAGGAACACGTAGCTCCTGCTCTGGAGATCTTATTAGTTATAGTTCACCTATTATATGAATTACATATATATTCTAAACTACAAAACCAATTTCTGATTTCCAGTGGTTTCTAAGGAGAATGAGGATTCTTATAAGGAAACTAGAGATTTGCAAGATCAACAAGTGTCGGCATATATAAAAATTACAGCTTGTGGTTATGCTCCTCTCTGATGCCTCAATGACTTTTTATATTCCCCCACTGCCTCCGTCAACAATCATGATTAGCTATTTACTGATCAGGAAAAAAGAAGTTAAAGGATAGCCCCTCAATTTCCCTTTAAATCATCTCTCACTAACAAAACCATATTTCTTGATCTCAACTAGATTTTGTTGTCTGGACAATTAAATAAACCCAGATATCAGCACTGAACTGTAAAAACCAGACGAAAGAGGAAAGCCTATTGAAATCTTCAATTTAATAGCTATCCAAATACCTCCTTCTATATTTCAGCAATGTATCCTCAGAGCAAGTGTTAAGAGAGGGATTTGGAGATGGACGCCTATTAAATGTAGTCCTTGCAGTGCAGGACTCTATTTTTATGTATTCATGACAGTAGAAGAGTCAGTAAGGGTTGATAAGTGCACAATTATTATGATTATTTACAGTACTGATCTAGTTATTTCGTTTCTTTCACCTGAGTAACAGACCTAGAAAGCAATTCACAACAGCTAGATCTGTGCCCCGCTTCTACATCAAGTTGACATCAAGCCCTCAAAAGCAAGTATGAACGTTGGTCATCAAAAATATGGTTACAGTTATAAACCAATACAGCAAATTTACACCGTATTATTGGCAAAAATCATTCTAAGCTGCAGTCCAATATTGCCATTTACTTAAGTGCACGAGCACCCACATGAATGTGCTGCATATATACTGTGCCAATTGGGAATGATCCCATTCTCTGGGATGCCAATAAAGAGAAGAGTACAACAGGAACATACATTAATTAAGACAAAAAGATTGTCTCTGATGTAATCTGTCCACTTACCAACATTCTGTCTGCAAAATTCATGTCAATCAGAGGTTTGTAATTTGATACGGGTGTCACACATCAGGAATCCCAAAGGCAAAAAACATTGTAAGGGTTAAATTGTCAAAAATGGAACCAGCAAAGGCATGGTGTGAGGGACTGTCTTATTTCTGAAGCATATAATATGAATGTGTCAGCTACACAAAGACATATTTCTACTTCTTTAATCTTATTGAATCTTTGATCTTACCGAATCTTGCCTCACCTTTGAAAAGACTTCAAGAGTGCCATTCTTTTATTAAGTGGCCAAGAGCTAGATAAAGGGATCAAGTCAGAATAAGGACAAAGGAATCTCTCAAACCAAAATGGGCTAATTAAAAAGAAAAAAAAAGGAAAGACAAGCTGGGTGTTGGGCACAGTGAGGAACAAATCTGATTTTCTTCCTTTTTGGTCACTTTGATGTGATGCCAAGCTGCCTGTATTAAAATCAGCATTATTTTGCATAAATAATTAATCTACATTTACAGTTTACATTGCAGCTTCCAGATGGGATTCATTTCCTGTTTCTTAGTTAATCTTTTTTTTTTTTTTGTGCACCAGGTAATCCTTGGCTCCCTCCACTCATGCTGCCATTGCCAAAAGGCCAGAAATGTCTGAGAGCCAGGCCAAAATGGTTTCCTCGTCTTCACTTGCCATTTAAATGCTCTAACCAGGATTTTCCAAGTGAAATACAAAATTAGTTAACACAGTGGACTTCATTCACTCTCATCTCTCTCATGCTGGCTTTATACTCCTGTGATTCCATTGGCTGTGGTGGAGTTACTCTTTCTTGGCGGTAAATGAGATCAGAATCAAGCCCAGGTTGCAATTACAGGACACTGAGGAAGGCAGCCTCTGTGGCTGCTGGTCCTTAGTGGCTAATCAGGCCAGTTGCCAGTTCCACTGCTGGATGCACTATCACTTGCTGCCACTAAGGGACGCTGGCAAGAGCTGACGCTGTTTCAGGCCCTGAAGGCTGCAGTGCACCAGCACAAATGCCACACGCAGCAGGAGGAAGCACAGAAGAGGAAATGTGGGCTTCTGTGGGGCTGATTTCCTTCAGTTCCACAGAGGCAGATGACAGGGCTCCTTGCACATGAATGCTGCAGCATACAGCCCCTAGACCCTGCAACTGGGCCCTCTTCGCTCCTAACCCCTGCACCCTCCCTCCTGCCTCCGCCTGGGGAAACACTTGCATGCACTGAGCGGCTGATATTGCTGCTGGCTCCCCCCTCCAGTGCTGTTCCTTCGCACTCCCCTACAGGGCGGGGAGCGAGGATCAACATCAGGGTTCCCTGCATCCAGGTCACTTTTCCCAAATGTGCTGCACAACAACAGGGCAGAGAGCAGCTGCTCCTGATGCTCGCCTGATAGCACAGCCCAGGTGAGGAAAGTGACCTGGATGCAGGGAGCCCTGACATTAGTCCTAACTCCCCCATCCTCCCCCCCAAAAAACCACCCTAGGGGAGCACTGTAACCATCTTGAGGGTTCATTAAAAATAAACTATTGAATGAGTGAGGAATAGAACTTTAGTTACACAGATGGGAGTGCCTCCCAGGTGTTTAGCTGGGCGCAGCCATGTTAGATCTGATGTAGGGCACCTCTCCCAATTCACATAACACTGCCCCATGCAAGGGAATGTCTCTAAATCATAATAGTCTACAAGCATATCTCTACATCGTCCTGCCTTAGGAAAACAAGTTAACCCTTAGACACAAATAAAAAACTATCTAACAACACCTGCATGATACAATTCTGTAAACTCAACATGCCAGCTACCTAGAGAGGAAAGGTTACTAGCACATTACTTGCAAGTGAGTCTTTACCACCCACTTTCTTCACCTATCCTAGCAAGTCTCTATGAGTCTTTCTGCATGTTTGATCACATAGTCAGATCTTCTCAGTACCAGCCCTTCATTCGCATCTCAGTTGTTCTTTCTTTCCCTGACAGTTTCTTCACCACGGGTTGATATTGGATCAGTCAGAGGACATATGCTGGAATCTACCTCAACTTTCACAGGATTGGAACTCTCTGGGATAACTCGTAGGTCCTACTGATTACGTCAAAATGTGTCCCCTTGGTCTGCAAAGACCACCCAAGACCGTGGATGCAGCTGTTCTTTAATAGTACCCTTTTGGCCCTAAATATTAGAGGTGTAATTCCTCAGACACACTCTCACCCGGTTAAGAGATAGGAGATCACAGGCCCTTCTGTCAAAATATTTCTGCTTCCACTTCTGATTTACTTTCATCTTCTGAACAGTGGCATTGTTTTGAGATTGCAGCAAGTTATCAGTATTAGGTAAATTAGATCTGATCCTTCTTCCCATTGACAGCTGAGCTGGAGAAAAGCCATTCTCCAGGGGTGCACTTTGGAAGACCAGCAATGCTCTCTATATATTGCCCCCACTGTCAAAAGTCTTTTTCATCAAGTTCTTTACTGTCTGTGTAGACCTTTCCAGCAGTCCATGTGACTGGGGGTAATCTGGACAGGAGGTTTCGTGATGAAAATTCCAGCCTAAACTCTGCGCTGGAAAATTGTGGCCTGTTATTGCTGAAGACCTCATCTGGAATTCCATGTCCGGAAACAATTCCTTTCATGCTAGTGATTACTAACTTACTATTAGTACCGTGCAGTGTGCAAATTTCTGGATACAGAGAGTAATAATCGGTGACGATTAAGTAATCCTTTGAATGCCAGGTAAATAAATCAGTGCCTACCTTCTCATAAGGCCTTTGTGGAACTGGACGGGGTCTCAGTGGCTCTGCCTGTTGGCATGGCTTGTATTTCAAGCATGAAAAGCAGTTTCTTACCACATTAGTGATGTCATGATTGATCTGCAGCCAAAATAGCACCTCTCACGCTCATTCTTTACACTTCTCAATTCCTAAATGACCCTCATGGATCTTCTGTAGCATTTCTTTGTGGAGGCTCAGTGGAATTACAACCTTACCACCTTTGAAAACCACCCCATCTATCATGGTCAGTTCATGTCTGCAGTTCCAATAGTCTCTTGTAGTTAGACAGCAATTGCTTATTACTTCAGGCCACTCTTTAATTACCACTTCTTTAAGGATTCCCAATGATTCGTCTTTCTCCATCTCCTCTCTTATTTGTTGCTGTCTCCTGCTATCTATGGGAATCGACCTCCCAATCATATCTAGGTAGGCTTGCACCTCTGTCTCCAGTGCCTTCTCGGGTGCTGTGGGTGCCACTGCTCTGGAAAGTGCATCTGCTGTGAACATAAATTTAGCAGGCATGTAGGTCAGCAGCAAATGATACTTCTGCAACTTTATCATCATTCTTTGCATCCTTACGGCACAGTCATTTAGCGGTTTGCTAAATAATGCCGTAAGGGGCTTGTCCCTTTCAGCTTCCACTGTCTGTCCATAAAGATACTGATTGAATCTCTCACAGGCTGCAGCAAACAAAATTTCTAAAATCTCCTTCTCAATCTGGGCATATCGAGTGTCTGTGTCAGTCAGTGATTTGGCTGCATATGCCACTGGTTGCCAGCAATCCTCATGCTTCTGTAAAATCACTGCTGCCAACCCAGGCTGTGATGCATCCGCTGAAATCTTAACAGGCCTTCCTGGTGTATAGAACTTCAATACTGGGTCTTGTATCAGGTGGTGCTTTAAACCTTCCCATGATTTCTCTTGTGCAGCACCCCAATACCGTTCATTTTTGTCCATTAGGAGTTGTCTCAATGCTGCTGCTTTGGCAGAAAGATTGGGTATTAATTTACCAAGATAATTAACCATTCCCAGGAACCATTGGACATCTGTCTTTGACTGGGGACATGGCATCATTTCAATGGTTGAAATCTTCCTCTTATCAAGTTTTACACCTTCATGGGAAATAACGTCCCCTACAAAAGTCAGTTCTCTAACTCCTAAGACACATTTGCCCCTATTTAGTTTGAGGTTTGCAGCTCTAGATGCATCCAGGACTTGCCAAAGTCAACGCTCAGGCTACTCTTTCATTGCGCCTCAGATGATGATGTCATCCACGGAGGTGTTCGCACCACTAATATATTCATAGATCACGTGTACGGTTTTGTGGTACACCTCTGGTGCTGAAGCTATACCCAAGGGTAGGTGTAAAAATCTGTATCTTCTGAATGGAGTATTAAATGTGCATAATTTTGAACTTTCCTCCATTAATTTTAGCTGCTAAAACCCTGAAGATACATCCAATTTACTGAAATATTGAGCATTAGCAAACTGAGCCATAATCTCTTCTCTGGTCGGTAGCTTGAAATGTTCTTTTTGTATAGCCTTGTTGAGGTCTCTGGGATCTAAGCATATGCATAGCTGGCTAGTGCTTTTTTCCACAATGACTAGGGAGCTCACCCATTCTGTTGGCTCCTCTACTTTCTGTATTATTTATTCTTCCATTCTTGCAAGCTCAGCCTTGAGTTTGCCATGGAGTGCAAATGGCACTTTTCTACATGGATGAATAACTGGAGGGACCTGCATGTTTACTCTGTAACAACCCAATCCCTGGAACAGGTCTTGATTTTCTTGAAAGAGTGCCTTATAGCCAGGTGCAATATAATCTTGTAGTGAGAACCCCCTTTTCACCAGATTGAGTTTCTCACATGCAGCCAGGCCCCAAATTGGTGTCACCTCCCATAACACTACAATGAATAGGAGCCTGCATGTGGTATTTTTATAGTTAATGCTAGCAAAGCATCATCCTTGCACTGGTGTGTGTGTTCCAGAATACCCATTACTTTTATGTTTCTTGGTCCCAGTTTTGGTTTTATTTTCAGTCTCTCATAATCTCGTGTTGATGGAATATTAACCTGCACTCCGGTGTCCAGTTTCAGTGGAATGATTATTTCATTCACTGTCAGAGTCAGTATCCAGTCCCTCTCTTCAGGCTTGCTTGATCCCAGTAAATCGACAAAAAACCCCTCAGTCACATTGTCAGTAACTAAATGCACTTGACTTTTCTGCCTTTGGGATCTGCAGCAGTTTGCAAAATGATTAAGTTTCCCACAGTTCTGACAGAGTTTCCCACAGGCAAGACACTGTTTGGGGCCATGCCGTGATCCACACTTGCCTCGTGACCATCTAGACTCAGTCTTCCCTTTAGCAGGGGTTGGTTCCACATTGTGATTTGAGCCACTCTGGCTATATGCTGCTTTCCTTGGTGCCTGGATGACTCCTGCTGGTGAATTCAGCTGTTTTATTTGTGTTTTTACTGTTTCCACAGCCCTGCAAGCTTGGAGAGCTTCATTCAAAGTTAATTCCCCTGCCGGGAGCAGTCTCTCTCCTAACACATTGTCTGTAATGCCACAAATGAGTCTGTCTGTGATCAGAGACTCTGTCAAGCCACCAAAGTTACAGGTTTCACTGAGTTTCCTTAATTCTGTGACATATTGCTCCGTGCTGTCATCCAGTTTTTGCATGCATGTAAAAAATCTATGCCTCTCAAAAGTCACATTCCTTTTTGGCACGTAATATTCCTCAATTTAGTCAGGATCATATTTAAATTCATACTTTCACCGTCCTCAAAATTATTAGAAACATCCAGTGCCTCCTCTCCAGCAACATGTAAAAATATAGGTGATTTTAGATTTTCATCTTTGTTCTGTGCCCCAATGGCAGACAACCACAAAAGAAATCACAGCTTAAACCAGTGGTTCCCAACCTGTGGCCTGGGGGCCAAAAGTGGCCTGGGAGGGCTTTCAAAGTGGCCTGGGGCTCCCCTCCTGCTGGCTGCAGAAGGGAGCCTCCGCTTAAGGACTCAGGCAGAGCACAGTTCTGCAGGGCTAAAAGACCTGTGCCGGCTCCTTGCTGCAGCCAAGGGGATGGGAGATCAGAAGCAAAGTGCTCCGCCTGTGACCGTAGGTGCTGGGGTCTCTGCTGGAGCCAGAGGGAGAGGAGTATTAATCTTCCATCCCCCTGGCTGCAGAAGAGGGCTGCTGCCTAGGGACCCAGGTGGAGTGCACGGGGCTACATGATGTGTGCAGTTTCCCTGCTGCAGCCAGGCAGACGGGAGATCAGCGAGGAGGCAGTCTCCTTGCTGAACTCTTTCTGTCTGGCTGCAGTGGGGCGAGGAGGGAGAGGGAGGCCTGCTGGTGGAGAACAGTGTCCCTTTAGGATTGTAAAAATGATATCTGTGGCTCTTGAGCCAAAAAGGTTGGGCACCACTGGCTTAAACTTTATCCAGTTCTCTGCAACATTGCTTGACATTTGCAGACTGAAAGGAGGTTGTAAAACATCCCTTCTTAGAGTTGTGCATTCACTTACTTGCTGAAGGCTGCAAGGCCCTGTCCTTGTGTTTGCAAGGCACTGTTCTCAGTTTGTCTGTGCTTTCAGGTATCCCATGTGTTCGTCTGTGCTTTCAGTTGCAAACAGAGTTTTCCTCCAAATCCTTGTAGTGGCTGAACTCATTCACCACTCCTAACACCATGTAATGATCTTGAGGGCTCATTAAAGAATAAACTATTGAATAAGGAATAGAACTTTAACAACACAGGTGGGAGTGACTCCCAGGTGTGCAGCTGGGAGCAGCCATGTTAGATCTGATGTAAAGCACATCTCCCAATTTACACAACACTGGCCCATGCTAGGGAGCATCTCCAAATCACAATCTTCTACAAGCATCTCTCTACAAGCAGGGAGGAGCATTGAGGGAAGGGAGTGAGCAGTAACTGTGCATCACTGCTCACCCACCCCATGTTCCTCCATTAGAGGAAGCAGGGAGGCTCACAGCACCTGGCAGGGATCAGATCTCCCAGCTCCGTGGGTGGTGGCACTCTGAGCTCACAGCCCAACACCTGGCTGGAGTCACAGCTCACAGCCCCCACATAACCATGTTGTGACCCCTTGAGGGGTCATGACTCCCAGTTTGAGAACCAATGGATTAGAAGGCGGCAAGGTGGTGACTCTGGGCTGGTCAAGGGGTTCTGAGCTAGTTGATGGTGTCAGCTAGGGAAAGGCAGGGTTCTGGGCCAGGGGTGGGTTTTGTGACCAGGGGGGTTGCTGGTGTGGCAGAGGTATTCTGAGCCTGGGAGTGATGACAAGGGAGGTTACAGAGCTGAGCAAATTGTTTCGAGTTGTGACTAGGTTTGGTAGGAAGCAGAGGGGTTCTGAGCATGGGGGCTTAGGTGTGTGCAGAATGTCTACGAGCAGGGGGTGATGGAGAGACCCTGAGGAGCTCCTGAGCTAGGATTGGCAGGGCTGAACACGAGGAGGAGAGTGAATTGGGTGGGGACAGGCAGAGATGCAGCAGGAAATCTGTATAACTTATTTCTGTTCTCCTGCTCTCTCATAACTGATCTTCATAAATTATTTGAAGAGAATGCACGTATACTATTTGATCCATCGCTAACGTGTGTCATTTCAGGAGAGAATGGCAACGTGTCTTGTGATATTTATTACGTTCATGGTGAGTCGTGCTGCTTCTTTGCTGAATTGCAGGTTGAAGGGAAAATTTCCCTTTAAATAACATAAAATAGGAGGGATGAAGGGTGTCGGTATAGGTTACAGGTTTAACTCTTTTGGTGTTATGGGCCACATGATATTTCTGGGGGATTGAAGATAGCCTGATCGACATTGTAAAGAACATTCAAAACCACTGCTGAAACTTTTCCCTTTGCTTTTTAGCAGTCGTTTCACACGTAGAGTATATTATGCTCTGATCCACAAAGGTATTTAGGTGCCTAATTGTCTCTTTAGGCTGCTGCCTAACCCCGTAGGTGCCTATGCTTCGTCTGCTGGGGGTGCCTCGAGTCATCTAAGTCCTGGCACCAACCCCACAGCTAAAAAGCTGTTCAGAGCCCTGCCACAAGACAGTCCGAGCAGCCCCATTAGGCCCCTGCCTGCCTATCTCATCAGTGGGGTCTTGACCCTTTAAGTGTGCTCTGCGGGGATGTCTATACTGCAGAAAAAACCCAAAAAACCCTGCAGCAATGAGTCTCAAAGCCTAGGTCAATTGATTTGGGTCTGTGCTACAGGCCTAAAAATAGCAGTGCAGAGGTTCCCACTTGGGCTGCTGCCTGGGTGCCGAAACCCAGCAAGGAGGTTGGGTCTCTGGGCCCAGCCCGAGTTGGAACTTCTACACTGTTATTTTTAGCCCCAACGTAAGCCCTCCAAGCCCACACCAGTTGACCGGGCTCTGAGACTCACTGCCACAGGGTTGGGATTTTTTGAAGTGTGCACGTACCCTTAGGGACTCAGGGCCTGCAGAAGAGACATTTGCACAAATATCAGAATGACCCAATAGCTAGGGTACCTGCGGCGTAAGTGGAGAGGGTCCGTGGCTGAGAAGCCTTAGTACAGATAGGGGTCTCCCATAGGACCATAAATGAGGCACCTAAAACTCAAATCAATGGTGGTTAGTTCCCTGAATTCCCTTAAGGATTTGGCCCTAAATCCCATCCCTTTCCTCTGCATTGCATTGCTAGCTGATGTAGGTGGCTCCCCACTCAGCTTGTTGGCTTCTGAGACTCCTTTCTTAGGCATCTAACTTTCCCTATGCATTAAATGGGGAACCTGGGCACTGAAGTCAAGGCTGTCAATTCCACTAGGCAGCTGGGTGCTAAGGGTTAGGTGTTGCAATGCCTGGATACCTTGTGCCCCACATTGAGCGGCAACTCAGTCTCTTCCTCCCTTCTCACCAAGCCCAGGGGCAGCTTGGAGTCTCTGGCTCCCAGCACTGTACATGTGGGAGGAGTTTCAGCCAGTTTGTGGGCTGAGCACTTCTGGTTCTTTAGGGAAAGGGGGTAGGTGGCACCTCTGCCCACTCCATGTGGTCAGTCCCTCAATGTGTAGCCTGGATCTGACTGGTAACTCTTCCCCAAGAGGCAGGGGAATGGGAAAGGCAGCTAGTCAGTCTACAGCTACATACCTACTAGGAGGCTCTGAAGACCTGCAAGTTATGGAGCAAACCCCAGGGAGCTGACAGCCCGGGAGATACATGTATGGAAATGAATAATTGGTCAACTCAGTTTCTGTGTTTCTGGCTTTTAGCCAACTAGTGTCTGTTAAATCTCCATGGACCCATGAACTTTCAAATAGTTCTTACGCACGTGACTAGTCCCTGTGACTTCAATGGGACAAACAACTGGAGGGCAAAATTCACCCCATGCATAAGCCATCCATAGGGCTTATGCAGGATTTACATGCTGCATAGGCCGTGGGCTAGCCACCTCAGCACAGGCCAGAATCGCACCTGAAATGACTCAACTACCCGAATGAGAAATGGTTTGCTGAATCAGTGTCCCCATGTGCAGCTAACTAATATCAATGACAGGCATCTGTTGTTTTTTTTTTTGCCAACTAGTGCTTGTTTATTTAGAGAACAGAGAATTTATTTCTTTGCTTTCATATTTCCTTTAAAAAACATGATTAAAAACTACATCAGTGCAATGTTAAGACTGCACAGTTAAGCATTCAAAAATCAGGAAATGCAGAAGTTAAGGATCAGTGCATAATATTAACTCTGCTTCTTTGTGCATGTGTTATATGACACAATCTCTGCCTATACAAGCTCAAGTTCTTCATATACATACATGTATCTAAAATTGTAGAAAATATTTCACGGTACTGTATTATTAATTATAGTATATTTATTATATAATATTATATTATTTGTGATGTAATGAAGGATTGTCTAGGGGAAAAAATATTTAAATCAAGTTTGAATGTCTTTCTAAAAGACGTGCTCTGGTTCAACCACAAGTTATGGGGGGAATCAATACAGGAATTACCAGGTGAAGTTCTATAGCATTGGTTATAGTTATAGTTGTGCAGGAGGTCAGACTATATGATCATAATGACCCCCTCTGGCCTTAAAAATCTATGAAGCTATTACAGGAAATCAAACAGCTCTGCCCTTTCATGTCAGACATTTCTCCAAACAGGTGTTATGTCTGACGTAAAATATCTCTAACCATTCTCGTCAATAAACACGTTCACAAAGATATACAATAAGAAAACATGTTCCTCTTTTGAGAAGCTTCCTAGCTCCGAAAATAAACAATTGATTCTTAAATCCCATAGAGTGATTTTCTTAGAGTGAATGAAGCAAGCAAACCATTTAAAGTAAAGCAATTTTAATACTTCAGGCTAGTTATATACATAAAATACTGTATTGTATTTAAGAACAGATCCGTGCCCACTGGAACTAGCTTAAATGAATAGTCAGGAATAAGTCTGGTACAGCATGTTAGCTGTCAAGTACCTTTTACAGGAGAAGAATGGCAGCTTGCACAATTATAGTACTGCTACCAATTGTATGTGGGCTCTAATTTTCCCTAGTGCTATCACCAATGTTAAATACAAAACAAGATACAAGAGACTTTACTGACAATCTGACAAAGGCTACTAAAGCTAAGGACGTTGTATTTTATATCCCGCAGAGATAAGAACTGAGTCAGTAAATTGCATTTCCCAGTTTGTATCAAATTTAAAGTGATGTAAACACAGATTTTTTTTTTAATATTCAATTCTTTCATTAGGATAACTCATCTGAGTTGTTGCATTGTATGCACAACTGGAAACCAATATAAATGAGAAAAGATGGAGAAATACCACTGAAAAATACTTAGATGTTTTTAGACACACATGAACCTATTGTGTGTGTCACACGCTGTAAGCAATTTCCAAAAACAACAAAAACAAACCCCCTACCACCTTCCCCCCCCCACAAAAAAACCCCTTTTTAGCTTTAGAGAGAGGATTATTCATTATTACCCAGCAAGCAAAAAGAAATTAATGAGTCTGACTGCAAGAAGAGAGAAAAAATATGGTATCAATGTGTTTTAATGAACACGTACACACAGCACAGTATGTAAATCAAAGCCAAATGTTGGTTTCATACTCTTTGCTTCATTTTACTTACCATCCCTTCCTATTTCACTTAAGTTCAGTATAAGTCCAGAAAAGACATGAGAGAAGATTGAATATTAAAGAATATTTCTTACAGCTTTAACTGTTTTGTCATTTTAATGGTGTTAGATTTTAGTAACTGTCGAAGTATAAACTGGTTAGCTTTACAGTTTAAACACTGTTAGTTTTAAAAGACCACCAATTCGAAGTCTGTGTTCTTTGATCAATTTGCAGAACTCCATCATTCTTTTATACTGCTGATGTAACGGCCTTGTCTCCAATGTCTTGTTCAGGATACAAATACAAAGTGCCCTGAAGTGAATCTGCTCTTTGAGGTGGTTGTGCACTATTTCTATTATTTAGTCTTCCTGAACATTCTGGAGAATCCTCCCTCCATCTCGGACTTGTCTGTTGTTGAGACACTTCCCACACAGAAGGACATGGGGAGGTAAAATTCAGAGTGGATCTTGAGAGGTAGTTCTCTTGAAGATCCTCCTCTTGGAGGCACCTGTTTGAAAGCACTTCTTTTTCTTTGGAGTTTCGCCATTTCATCCTTCGGTTCTGAAACCAAATCTTCACCTGTTCCCAAGTTAATTGGAGGTTATTATTGTTTTCTTAAAATAATTTTACCTTAATCCCTTTTTTCTTGAAATCCCCTCAGTTTTACGCTCCCCTCTCTGGGCTTGAGCCAAAGCTCACTGAAGCCAAGCTCCACATAGTTCCAGTGAAATCAACAAAGCTATGCTGATTAACACCAGCTGAGGATCCAGCCCATTATTATTTACAAACAGTCAGACCAAACACTCCCCTCTACGGCCACCAATGTAGATGAGATGAGGATTTGACTCAGCAGACTGGAAAAAAAGGCAGGTAATGACCAAGGAGATGACAGCTTTCCACAGCATCATTTCTCTAAGCCCCCAAGAATTCCCAATGTAAATGAATGCTCTTTCTGCCCCAGGAGCTGTAGTTCTTACACCTCCAAGAGCAGCTGCGGATGGCCTAGCTGCAGGAATAGCACATGACTATTGACAGTGGGCTGTGGGCCAGAAGGCAGAGTGGTGGCACTGCCTGGATGACTGCAGGCTCCTGGCATCTCCTAGGATCCAGGTGGCTCTCGTGGGTTGTGGGACAAAATCCTCTTCCCAGTCCTTAGACGGCAAATCCCACCCCCCCAAAGGGTACAGCCCATCAAACTACAAATTGACACTCTCAGACTCTTCTGTCTTTTATATAGGGAAAACCTAGAGAGGGGATGATGTGGCCCATTTTTATTAAAATTGTTTTTATTTTAATTTTAGTGTTAGTAGTTATCTCCCTCTCCGTCCATTTCCTATTCCCCTGCTCTGAACTGAATATCCAGAAGGCAAAAGAACGAAAGAAGGATATATCTGCAATGAACAGCATTTGAATACGCACTGTGAGGATTTTAAAAAGCTCACTGCACAGAGTGATTGTACATTTTCAACATGAAAAGAAACGGTATGGTGAAGTGGGCTACAGCCTACAAAAGCTTATGCCTGCAGAAATTAAATTTGTTAGTCTTTAAAGTGCTACAGGACTCTCGGTTTTTGGGGTTTTTTTTAGTATGTTGAATGGTGATTATTACTCTGCTTCAGCTAGCAGACTGGAAAGGGTCTCAGTCTGTGCATTCTTTATTGTTTAGGACTGAAGTCTTCAAGTTAAAAAATACAGTGAGGTACAGTGCTCCACCACCATTCCCAGTCCTTTATGCCCAGCAGTTAGCCCAGGGGTGCTTGAGGGAGAAGCTCTCTCTTGTGCCCCTTATGCATGGAAAAAGCTCCTTCAAAAAGTGTACAGCCACTATCTTAGCTCCTTCGAATTCATCCTTAAGACTTACCTCTGCTAAAATGCCTTCACAACCCTGCTTGCTGACTTTGGCTAGGCAGGCGATGTCTTGGGACTGTTCCTCTTCCTACTTCCTTTCTCTCACTCACTCCTGCCACTCCCACTCTCCCTGCCCATTACCTCCAGGAAACAAACAAAACTGCCAATCACACACGCTTATTTTTCCTGTGTGTTCTACTCCTGTCCCCACCCCCTTTTGCTTACCAGGGCAGGTATTGTCACTTTAGCTGTATTTGTACAGAGAACAATGTGCTGGGGTCCCAAACCTTACTGGCACCTCTGGACACCGTCATACTATATGTGCATGATAAGAATAATACTGCAGTGATATTAAACACTGGGCCAAATCCTGAAGTCCTACTCTGGACCAGATCATACTCTCATATGGAAAACTCATGGAAAGTGGCCACGTAGGAGAGCTAGGACCCTCCAGTAACGCCATCTTGTGGAATTTTTGTTTTAATGCTTCTCTCAATCCCGTGGGTCTCCCTCTGCATGGAGCAAGGATCAGCTCAACACGGAAGGTTTCTGCCTCCACTGCCCCTTCCCCACTTGAGAGCATGAGCCCAGATGAGCAAATGAATTGCCATTAGCATAGTTCCCTAGTGGCTGCTCAAAAACAGAGAAGGTAAAACAACTCTGAGCCTCAATTTCTGTGCAGACACCTAGAAGCAGAGCAGAAGACAGTGTCCTGCTCCCAAATCCCTACGGAGCTTCATGCACGCAGAGTCCAAAAGCAGCCAGGAGCTAGGGCAAGGGGGGTAGGAGGTATTGGTGTTCAGAGATGACTTTCCTCCACCTTGGTCTGGCAGTGGAGATACCAACTTTTGAATAGAGATCACTACAAGATACTCTGGGGACTCTCTTTAATTCATTCTTTACCCAGGTAAAATTACCATTGACTTCACAGAGACTTTTGTAAGCAAGGACTACAGGACTATATCCCCCACCCCTCATCAGCAAAGCTATTTTGAAGATATTTGTTTCAAAGAAAGAAAGCTGTAAATTATTATTATTTATTACTTGTATTACAGTAGCACCTGGGAGTCCTACGTCCTGGACCGGAACCCCACTGTGCTCAGGGCTGTGCAGTATCCTCCCATCCCTCCATACCTGTGATTCTTTCAGACCCAGGTTAATGGCGAGTTTCTTTCTGTCTATTTTGCTGATATACTTCTGTTTCTGAAACATCTTCTCCAAAGCTCTTCTCTGGTCTTCAGAAAAGACGGCCCTTCTTAAAATACCTCTCCGGGCTTTGGAGTTGGAGTCCTGGGTCAGCAGAGGCAGAACACTTTCCTCTCCTAGGGGAAATAGAAGATAGTATAATGTTATGTACAACGTATATCAGAGGAATGGTAAGCATTATATTTTACACCACTCTCGGACTGGAGCCCCACTTTCGAGTTGTTGGTGTTACATGTGTGTCATGATTTGGTCATGTTCAATAAAAGTCAGATTCTCCACCGGATGCAGAGATATGGCTCTCATCAACTTCAGTCATGCTGAGATCTAGATGTGTTACAGATGGCCAAGATTCTGCTCTTTGGAGTGGTAAAAAGCTCAACCAGATGAGCCTATATAGGGGGCTGAATACAGAGCTATTTTTCCTGTGAAACCCAAATATGGTTAGGGAGAAACATCTATACTTTTTCTTATGTAATATAATCAGTGAGCAAACTACAGTGAGTTTTCCTGGGTGCTCATTCTGCCCCAGTATAAATTGCATAATGTGATAAGAATGGTTTACAAAATTATTTCAAAGGGGCTAAGTAGCTATACTGTATACATAAATTAATGACAAGGCTTTCATGGTAGACTTTTCCTTAGAAAATCATTAGCCATTCACATCTGATTATTCTGGAAACCATAGACTGTTTATTAAAAGCTTTTTGAAGTACTTGAATTTATTCCATTCAGTCTCATTTCTAATCCTTTAACACCTTTCAGCAAGCCCTGGTATGGCAGTTTATTCTAGGTCCAGCCACATCCCTTTGATCTGTGCTCTGAGGGGACCTTCTGCTCATGAAACTCATGGAAAAGGGCACTCACACAGTTCCTCCACCAGCTCCAGAAAGATAATAAAGCCTAGACTGGTATCATTTTCCATGCACTCTTTCCCCCACCTCCAAAAAAGGATCCATTTTCCATGGGATTTCACAGAGCAGCTGCTGGTTACGCGTGCCCTGAGATTGCACCTCCAGCTGCACCAGATTCCAGGCAGCAGGGTTTGGGTGAGGTACCAGAGGCCCACTAAATATGTGCTGAACCCAAAAGTTATATGTGGTTTTGGGGCAAGGACAAACATACTCCATAACCACTACCTACAGGAAAATGCCCTCTTTGAGTAAGAAGCAGTTTCCACATCCAGATAGCCTTAGACAACTGTGGACTTGCTGTGGCTCAGAAGCCATAGATGTGGCTTTGTTTTGAAATCACATTAACTTTAGTCCCTAAAGGTACAATCCATCCCCTTTAATAAAATTAAATATAACCTCCTCTTTCACAGAAGTTTCAGAATGATTGCCTTCTTACTACAGTGGCCTGATCATTCCCATTGAATTAAGGGGAAAATTCCAATCTAGAGCTATATGCTTCCGTTGAACAGCCTGACCATTCTCCCACTGAATTCGGCAAAAAAAAAAACCCTATGTGGAGGTGATCAAAATAATTTCAAGTTTTGACATTTTTCAATAAAAAACTAAATTTGACAAAACAATTCATGAAAATGTATCCCTTCTTCTGAAAATTTTTTTAAATTTCAGTGTAAACACTGCTTTCCAACTAAACTTTTCACAGAATGCGTGTCCCCATAAAGTGCTAGTCAAATTCAGCTGCAGTTTTCACTAACCACATTAACTTTAACTTTTACGTATTAGACATACAGAGGTATGTGCGTTTGATTAGATGGATGGATGCATGTTAGTCTGAACAGAGTCCTAATATATCCCCAATGTATATATCACAGTTTTAGATATTTTTGTAATGTGTCTGAGTGGTTTGAAAATTAAGTTGTTAGTGTATAGAAAGTTACAACTTGGAAGAGCTACATTTCAGCTTTAAAACTGATATTTTAAACCACTCAGACACAAACATCAAAGTTTACTGGATACTTTTGTTACATTTAGGTATATAATGGGACAGAATAGGACTCTGTTCAGACTCTCAAATGCTGATTATGGTACACAAGCCCCAGAAAGCCATGTCTGAGATTTCTGAGGAAAGCCAAGTTATTCATGGAAAATATCAACACAGCCTATAAAACTCTCTAAAACCCCATTCTGATGCAGGGAGCTTCTTGGGGAGCAAGATCCACTTGTTGCCTTCCATATATTAAACCTTTCTTTTCAAAGACAGTCTCTGTCCCCCACACTAAGGTAAGCATAGGCAGCAGGGAGATACAGCCTTAATGCTGTAGTCACCTCATATATGGCTGCAGTAGAGGGAAAGGATTGAGGCTGGGCTGCAGTTTACTTTTTAAAAAATAACTAGGGTGATAGTTCCTGACCAGTCCTTCCTGCCTCCAACGAAACAGATGGAAGGGATATCTCCTCTCATCCTCACACTTGCCACAGGGGAGGAAGAAAATAATTTTTTAGCCAATAGGGCTGGTCCTGACCTCACCTCCCTTGCCAAGCTCCAAAATGGAATTATCAGACAAGGACAACCCGGTGACAGATTATGTGACCCCTTTACAATTTTCTTTCCCTACTGATCGACTAAGTCACTCTGCTAAGAAACCATCTTCCACTAGAACACTGGGAGTTCATGAACTTACTTGCCATATCCAGGAAGCAGGTAGGCAGCTGCTTAATACCTACATTAGAATTATACAGTAGGGAAGAATCCACCCCGTTTGGGGAGAATCTCTGTGACTGTGTATACCATAGTGATGGATGCAGCATAAATACCTAGCTAACAAAAACTAACAGTGAGAAGAACCACAGATAAGCATTAGTGAAAGATGGGGCTGGCCATTTGGTCAAATTTTAAAGCTAATATTTTGGGAAGATGAACATTCAGATCAGTAGGTTGTCTAGGAATTTTGTTTTAACTGGTCTATATTAAACTATATATATAAAATACACCAAAACTGTACACATATAAGCTAATCTATGATCTTGTGGATGGCGCGAATACACTAATACAAGTGAAATCCACCGAGTGTACATTGTCTATTTTTCTGATACTTGGGGGCATGAGCTCACACACACAGCACAACAGTAATGTCAAAATGAATTAAGTGAAGCAAGTCTGCAGTCTGTCCTGCTGAACACACACTGAAAGGTTTAATACTGTGTTGACACAAATGCTAATATGGTACCAAATGTTTGGCATGGGGTTTTTTGTTTGTTTTTTTAAGTCTTTCCTTCGTATCCTAATATATGGTGATAAATGTCTTCTTAATCTGTGGAACAATCTTAATTTGCCTTCATGGAAGAGACCACCTTGAAGGAGCGAGTAAAAGCTTTAGTCATGGTTTCCATTTTTTCATTTGAATTCAATACATTCTAGTTAAATGGACAATTAATAGGTCACTTCCAAAATAGTAGTGTATCAGTCCTGGTTAATAAACAATCCCCACAGTTGATAATGGGCCCTATGTATTCAGCAATCCCTGTATACACTCAGCTCATCCACTAAATCCCTTTTCAGGTAGACAGGATTATATGGGAAGATGAGCTAGAATGAGTCTATAAAAGTCAGTTTCATTCACTGCTTTATTTTTCAGTCAAGTGCTTTAAATGCTGTCCAGAAATTCTCTTGGAATGTGAGACAGAAGAAAAGACTGGCACATAGAGCATTGCTTTATGACCATACAAAAGGGCAACTGACCTTTGCCCAGGCCTTTTCAATGTGAAATGGTTCCTAAAGTTCATCTGCACAGTGAAAAATTGTGGTGAGGTCGCGTGTGGATGAGTAAAGTGAAAGTGGTGATTGGTCATGGTGCTGTCAACCATTGTGATGTAGCCTGGGCCATGTAAAACGCTCTGTGGGAAAGTGTCAGCTCCCTAAAGAGGTGCTCAGAAACTTGCAGCTCATTAAACTGCCAGCATTTGCTGCCTCACTTGTCAGGAATCATTCGACTTAGCAACTGCCCTTCGGAAACATTCATAAAACACATGCACATAGTCAGCAGTGGTTTGAATTCAACTGTGATAAAAATATATGCTCCTGAATGCTTAAACACCAATTTCCATTTGGACTGACACACAAGTCTGTGTTTTTTTACTCAGTTCTGAGGAACTGAGAAATGTATCCTCTGCTTGTCTTCCTTAGTCATGAACATCCAAAGTCTTTAATAAACAGTCTTATAACATGATGCCCAAACCTCAAAATCAAGGTTATATTTAGACTCAGATTAAGTGGAAACATATAGCAAAGCTTTCATCCCAAATGTATAATACTGGGACCAAATCGCCTTACACATGTCTTCCAGTTTTAACGTTATAATCTAAAACACAATTAAACATATACAAGTGTTTGTCTGCTATGAACGGAATGGCTGGATTTAGGGTTTTTTTTAAAGCAAGTTAAGGTTTCTTGAATCATAATTTATGCCAAGCAGACATTAATATGCAGTGTCCATTTTATGATCATTCAATTCTTTTCTTTTCCTGTTTCCAAATGCGTATTGATACAGATTTTAAAAAGAGTTATTGACTCTTAAAGGATCTTTTCTAGCAAACTGAAAACAAGGACTGTTCCTCAGTTAGCTGTCTGGATGTCTCAATGCCATTAGAAGTCTCTCACAATTGCTCAGTGTACTTAAGTTTGATAAATCTTTGGAAACCTTCTGAATAGGATTGCTGTGATTTTACTGAGGAATTAGCTGCTGCCATTGCATCACCAATTAGTTTTCCAGAACACATTAAATCCTGCTGCTTTGGTTTACAGAATAACTCAAGCATTACTGATGAAGCATAAAAACTTACTTGGAAAAGCAGTGGGGGATACAGGGTGCTGACAGGACCCACCGCAGCATGCCGTGTAGAATGGTGGGGCTCGGAGAAAAAAATGTTTGGAAAGAACTGCAAATAAAGCACAGATCCAATTGATTATCCAATAAGTCTAAGTGATACTCAGAACAACAATTTTCAGAAAGTCGGCATTTGAAGTCCTTGCTCACAAACTCTGCTTCCCTTTTCTTAAACAGAGATTTTTATAGCAAAGAATGATCAGCAAAGTAATCGTTAAGTAACTTTATCAAGACTAATTTTAACTCATTTATTGCTTCAATTATGACATATTGAACCATCACAGTACATTGATCATGAGATTCCAATCCTGAAGATTCCATATTTATTTGCTTTAGTGCTATGGCTATTATGCCTCTTAAGTAATATATCCTAACACAATGGCCCAGATTCATAACTAAATATACATCCATCTAAAAGTTAGGTTATACAACTTTGCTAAGTACAATATCCTGGGGAGGAATACCTTAAAAAAAAAAAAAAAAAAAACACCACTGACAGGCACTTCCTGGCAAAGTGCATCTTATTTACAGGTCAGTTTTTTCACTTTTACTCACATGGAGTAAGGAATTCAATAAAGATACCTTTTTGAAAAATACCTGTAAAATGTAATAGGGATGAACCATTAGGGTCTATATAAATTATAGGCCTGATTCTATCACTCTTCCGTTGAATAGTACCTCATTACACAAATAGTCCCATTTATTTGTAAGAACTTACTTAGCAGGAAGGGTCTATTAAACACAGCTAAAAGCTGCAGAAGTGGGCTCTGACAATTTGACATTTCTATAGGGGTTTTTAAACCAGCCTACAGAATTCTGTGTTAATTTTTATAGAATAAAAAAGGCACTATAGAAAAGATCACATTCTGTAGAAAATTCTATAGGACATTTTCATAAGTTTTTTTTTCTAAGCATACTCTTGACTACATTCATACTTTGCCAGTACCAATGAACTATTACAATGTGGTTTTCTCTTTTTTCCTCCATGTTGAAGGCAGACATGCTATAGTAGAAAAAATTAATATACTTGTAAAGTTTGAGCTGCAAAGTAAAAATTGTATTGATTGCTTGACTTATTTTTTAAAAAATCCTCTATTCTTTGTATTGTAATCTGTCTAAATCTCTAGTGCCACATCTGAATACAAATATTTTGTAATAAACTGCTTATTTTAAAAAGACTTCTAACAACATTTTTTCTACAAAGAAGCAGTCAATAATCAGAACTAAAGACAGACAAATGTACTAATTTTGATCCATTGATCTGCCTCATTTATATGACTTTTTAAAAAAAATGACATGATTTTAAAAAATTAGCACTTAGAATTAGGTTTGAGTTCATATTCAGTCACCTTAATAAGTCACTTGATTTTCAAATGTGCTGAGCACCTCCCATTGTAATCAAATATGGTCTTAGAAGCCTTACCTTAAGAAATCATTTTTTTAATTTTGGCTTTTATGTTCAATTTACCTTAACACACAATAAGCCTTATTGTAAATTTATTCTCTTTTGCTTATACAGCAACTAGGACGTTAATGCTTTTGTAGCTGCAACTGTTCATCAGTACTTTGGAATTCCAGGTGCTATACAAAGAAGCATACTCTAGCATAAGTGATTGCAAGCTTATTGTCTAACCTGTTGGTATATGCTTTGGAGGTATTTACAAAAAAGGAGGAAGGGGAAATTTAAGTGAGACGTTGGAAGAGCTTCTTTTCAAACAGAAACTGTTTGCAGTCACAAACAGTTATGGTAGGCAGTTTAAAGGACATCAAAAAATAGTGTCAAAACTTGCCCCCTTCACTCACCCAAATAGTCCTCTTGGCATCACAATGACATTAGGGTATACAGCAACAGGACAACTGGGTGAATAAAAAGGGCAGGATTTGGCACTAATTCCAGAAACACAGAAGACAGACACGGAAAAGACCTATTCGATCATCTGTCAATCTCCCTGAAAATGCAGGCTTGCTCCCGTCAGTACACTTGCTAATGTTCCGTCCACTGTCGTTTTCAGTGTCAAGTGAGGGAGGTCATTACTTTCCTTGGGAGAAAGTACAAACAGCCAAACACATCTTCCTGTTAGAGAGCTTTCCCTGTCAGTCAGCCTCAATTATCTACTTTTTAATCACAGCTTATTAGTCCTCACTATACACCAGGTACCACACATCTTTGGTGTTTAAATCATTCAAATATCTGTGAGCTGTCACCACGCCCTCCTCTCCCTTGGCCACCCTATATCTTTATAAGTCATTCCCGCCCATCCCCTGATCCTTTATGTTGCTCATTTCTAAATTCCTTCCAGTTTCTCAGTATCTTCCTGATAACATGGTGCCCAGAATGGAGTATAATATTGCAGTCCTCTGGATACATCACAATCGAATACACCATCAGGTCAGAAGGGTGGGTAGCATACTCCCACATATAGAGTTCTCTCCATTCACTAAACCTTTAGGCTTCTATATATGCCTGGTAAACATAAAAGGCCTGCTTCTTTTAAAATTCCCCATTAACTTCAATGGGAGCAGCATCAGAACCCAAGGCCACAACCCTGCCTTATAAAACCTGAAATAATCTATCCATTTGCATGGAAGCTGCACACAGTAACTCAATCTGCTGGGATTTTGCCATCATGCAAATAACACAGATCTGTAAGGGCCTGCTCTCAAGTCCAATAAAATCAGTGGGGATCTTTCCTTTGACTTCAGTGGTCTTTTGATCGGGCCCCAAAACTGCCTCTCTGTTGTATTTGTGATGACACACCCAGAAATAAAATGCAGATGACAACCTTCCACAGAAACAGGTGGCTTTTGAGGCAGTTTTTTCTAGATTAATCTATTCCAGACCTTGTGGAATAAACAATGGCCCTGAGTTTCCTTAGATGTATAGCTAATAGTCATTAAACAACATCTTTTAGCTATATATGAGATCTGCATGCAAATTCTTAGAGACATTGGGTCAGATTTTCAGGAGGTGTACATCACTGTAGTTGTATTAAAATCAATGTGTGGGAGCTACACAGATTTGCATTAGTTGAGGCTCAGTTCCATCATGTGGATGTTCAGCACACCCTGGGGGACCATGGGTCCATAAAAACAAGGATGGGTCATCCCAATTCAGACAAGTATATTTTTATGTATGACAGATACAGTAAATAGCTTTCATTTTATTAAACTGTTTTCAAGTAGTGTGTGTGAAACAGCATAACAGAATGGAAATTATCTGCACAAAAAATGATGTGATACATATTAGTCAGGCTCATCTATTTCTGAATTTTATGCAGCGTGATTATAACTGTCACATAAACATAAACATTGGATATAAGGACAGGCGCAAATATTGTATACATTTTATTTTCTTGTCATATATGAAATAGTAAATCAATGTATGTTTGTTGATCAAGCGATTTCAACCAAACATTTTTAGTCCTTACGTAAGGCTGAAAACAGCTGCAATGCCTAGCTGGTTGCTAGGAATCTTGTTTTATTGGATAGTGAGAATTAAGCATGATAGCTGTAAAATTGTCTATGTGAGTTAAACATTAACCTTGTGCTCAGTTACAGAAATCCTTACTTCTGTTCCTACTCCTCACTCCTCCTAGCATTCCCATGGAATTAAATGGGACAATGCGTAGGACTAAGCATTAAACACCCCTAGAGGGAAGCGTTTGCAGGTTCAGTCACAGATCCATGAAAATCAAAAGTCAGAATAAGGAATAAATTTCACTGCCCTGAACCACATGTTATTTTATGTGTTTTTTTCCTGAAAGTGACAGTATCTGGTCCTAAAGCTCAGAGGATTTAGTATTTGAAATGATGATAGATTCTTGTTATATTGTAACAAGACCGTAATTACCAAATGTAATTCATAATGCTTATTTACATTCAGCTTTATAAGCACCAAGTATTTTACAAATACTAAACAATTAAGTTGAAATATACTGTACATGTAAACTGAATCCTAGCATTCAGCAATGGGTAATACTTGTACATTATCTCAGACAATGGCATTCTGAAATGCTCTCCAACTCTGAAAACAAAATAGTTCTAAAACTGAACATTTTGCCACACTAGAAAGTAGTGTCTAAAATGCAGATAGAGGTCCCAAATCGCAGTCCTTTCCATAGTCAAGTACCTAAGTACAATTCAGGTGAAACGGATTTAAATTAAATTATGAAATTCTAAAGTGATTTGTTTTCAAGGGGCTTCAGGGCGGGGGGGGGATCATTTTGCTAAAATTCTAGCATTTTGAAACAAGTTAGGAAGCATTCTAGGCCCTAGTTCTACAATTCGGAGTGTTGCAACTATGCAGAATCCTATTTCTTTCAACTGCAGCATCGAGGTTCTCCTTTCTGCATGATTAAAGACCGTGACAACATATTTGAAAACATACTTTTGCAACATATTAGACCTAAGTGAATAATTCAGCTGAAAAAAAGTAGCTTCTTTTTCTGCCCATGGAGTAGCTATTAAAAAATTGTGATTTCCTCACATTTATTAATTCTTCAGAATAATTAAACACACCTTTTAACTCTATAGAATCATCATGAATAGTTCTCTGCAAATACCCAATAATGGATTATCCAGCTGCGTTGGTTAGTTGTGATGGCCAAATAAGTCATATGGTATTGTTTCTGTGCACGCAGATTGGATGACTGTCCAAGTATAAGTGATCATAGCTGCATACACCATGGTCATTATTGGGGATCAATCCCAGGACTTTCAGTACCAAAAGCACAAGATTTCACTTGACCTAAAGATGAGCTTCCTATCTGTGAGACAGTAGCAGACTGCAGAGTTGTTGAGCTCTGCCACCAGAGGGAGTCACAATCACATGCACTTGGCTAGCCCTTCTGATGCATCATCTATTGCAAATTTAAATGTGGTTTTCTGTGAATACTCATACATGCCTTTGCTTTCCATAAACATTCATGCCAATAAAACTTGATGTTCAGACAGCAAACACAAAAGCAGTGCATACATGGAAGAAGCAGATCTATTTAAAAAATGTGAGCAAATATTCATTGAAAGTATTTTGTAATTCATAAAAAAAAAATATTTTAAAATCCTGCATAGAAAGTGCACAGACAATAAGGGAGTTTTCATTTTTATGTTATTAGTTTTCAGAGGGGCTTTCAAAAATTAACCAGTTAGACTTTCTAAAAAAAGATAAGTCACCCACAAGGGCTTGAAATGTGCAAGTAGCATGATGTTCCTTCCTCTACAGCCACTGAAATCAGGCAGGTGATAAAGACACACCTCAGGCTAGGTGACAACATCTGAGGCTCTTTCATTTTTGTAAGCTCCTTATCACTTAGGAGTTTACACGCATTTTGGCACGTGTATCCTTTATCCTGGGGACCTTCCACATGGCAAGATGAGTGCACTGGAAGCAGGCCATGTGGGGAGGCTTTGGTCAATGGCATATATGGCATGGATGTCACATATGGGAACTAAAACCACTTTTCTGCCAATATTAGGCACTCTGCAAATCTTAACACCACATGTAGACTGCAAAACAATAGTAGAGCATATAGATTCGTTAGTTTTGTGGCATGGTTTACGTGAACAGTCTAAGCACTGTCTGCTGATGCCCATGAAGCTACCACTTCTAGCACACTAAGGATCAATCATGTCCATTGAAGTAGCTGTGCTGGAGTGTGGGGAGATGCCTGAAGGAACAAGAAACCTCCAGTTAAAGCCACAGAACAGCTGTGAAGATGGTCTGTGGAGGCTATTTCTACTAATTGGCTGAATTTCATTCCTTTTACACAGCCCAAGAAGAAGATTGGAAGATCTATGCAGTGGTGGGTGGATCCACTGGCTTTGTACTCAAACCCACTTGCCCTTGTTTTTCTCCCACATGCTACCTATGCGCAGCTGTGCCAGGACTCCCTGCTGCTTATCAATTGTCTTGTGACACTAGCGTTCTCGGTGGAAATTTTCCTGCCCACTACCACTTACAACATAAAAAAATATCCTTTGCTGTGTACTACTAAAGATGCCATAAGTGGCAAAAATAACAGAATTCAGCCATAAATGTGCTGACAGATTTTCCTTGTATTCATAAAACATCTTTGTTTAGAAAGAATTCCCTGAATCCTGGTGAAATTGGGGTTACGTGATACAGAGTGGATTAGAAAACTTGCATTTTGTTGTTGCAGACGTGATTTAAAATCCTGCCTTGGGCTACAATTGAAAGTAAAGGATTCTCAACATGTGCAACTGAAATGCACCTACTTATTCTAGTTCTGGGCCTCTCTCGGTCACAATTTGCCAATTAGGCCACATTGGTTGTTGCAGTACTGCCACCCCCAAGCATTTGAAACCCATAAAACAGGCTTTAAAATCATGAGATTTTAAAAATAATAAATGTTGGTTTCTTTTTGCCTTCTCTTTTGTATGCCTTTTAATTTCACATTTTCAAGCTTTTCACTGCAGCCACAAGGGCTAAAACTTTACACCTGTTAAAATGAATACAGAGGTTCTTATCATAATCTCATGACTCCAGGAACTGGGGCTTTAAGTAAAACACCAAATATTGTGAGACTGATGATAAAATGGTGAGATTCGGTAACACTGCATTTTGTGGATCAACCCAGATAGACCAGCATAGTTTGGTAATATACAGAAAGAGGCATCCTGCTGAAGAGAGAGCTGTGGGAGTAAGGACTGCAGGATCAAGACCTATGCTACTTAAAACCTGCTCTCCTGCCCCAAGAATAAGTGTCTGATGTTTAAAAATCCTCCTAGTGTCTAATCTACTGGAATCTGTTTTCATTCTGTAAACAAGATTACCTCCTTAATGCTGTCAAGGTTATAATCAGCCACCTAAATCCCACTCCACAAAAGTTAAAGCAATCATTAGCTTGTATAGCTGAGGTGTCTAAGGAAAATTTCCTGAGGGCCATGTTTGGCAAATCAATGTATGCACAGATCCCCCCCACTCAAATCAATGGGTGTTTTACACACACAAAATCATGGCATGATATAGCCATAATTTTGTATACAGGTATTTCAGTAACTTGCATTGTCAGATTAATCTTTTCCCCTTTTTATCCTTCAGTTTCTTAATAAACAAAAGCATATGCCCTGAGGTTTCTGTTTCAGAAGCAGCTCATTGTGCAATATAAAATCTATGTTACAATAACTGATTTCACTAAATTTAGTTATGACTAATTCCATCGTTTCCCCTCTAAAAACCTGTTTCGTCTCCTACAGATCCAGATCCTTGGCCCTGCTAATGCTGCTTTGTGCTTCTCTAGCAGTGCTTAAACACTGCTTAAAGGGCCAGCTCCAGTATCAATCCTTTTCTCAGACTGCAAGATGGAAGGCATGGCTGGGGGAAAAGGGGCAAGCTCAGACGGTCCCTGTGCACTGATGATCTCTTCTCCAATGAGCCCTGGGGGCTGTGGCTAACCAGCATAATTAGGTTATCTTGGCAGCACCAGCATAGGGGGAAAAGTAGCTTAAAGCCACCTTTGCATCCACCCTCCTGCATTATGCTAGTTACTTAAAGAAGTGCCTAGGAACTAGTCCACAAACTGAAAAGGAAACAAGAAGACGTCATAAACCATGTGAAAATTAATTTTACATAGTACCTAATCACCACAGAATCCTTTGTATCTCCAGAAAGAATCAAGGGTGCAATACTGTGAGAGTCCCTAACTCTTAAAACAGGAAGACAACATTACTCAGTGAAAATCTAGAAAGTTCTGATAGTTAAAAGCACTTATTCTTTTCTTCTTTTAATTTCAGTGAAAGCTACAAAGTTACATGTCACAGGATGATGATTGCCAGCCAGTCTGGGAGAAATCATTAATAATGCCTTCAGTAGAATAAATCATAAAAAGGGGTATGAGCTGAAAAATCATTTAATTTCAGTAAAACATATTTACCAATTTTCAAGGAATGAAATGCTAATTTGCCACAAGAGTCCTATTGGGCAAGTCACTTAGTCTCTGTGCCTCAATTCTTAATCTATGAAATGATGCTGCTGGCACTTCCCTATTTTACAAGGGTGTGGTGAAGATAACTGCATTAAAGATTGAGGCTTGGTCTACACTCACCTTGCCGATTCAGTGGCAGTCGACAGGAGTTATGCAAAGAACTTGTGTAACTCCCATCGACTTGTGCTTTTCTTCTTCACACCATCTTCACTGCACTGCGCTGACGGGAACTACGTTCCCATCGATGCAATGCTATGCCACTTGAGGAGGTGGTTTTAGGACGTCGACTTCTGGATCAACTGAGTGGGTCTTCACTGACCACTTAATCGATCCACATAAGTTGATCTGACTGCGGCATCCCCACCGTCAGTGTAGACATAGTATCTGAGCACCTCTCAGGCTATGGTAACAGAATCCTGTAAATTCTTTACCTAGATTTGTGTTACTATGTGTCTGATTTACTATATACTTTGTACTTGTTCTATTCTTTTGTGTATATATTTTACTGTAGGCAAAAATCCAATGTTCAGCATTCCAGCAAAGTTTGTAATACAAACATGGCCACTGTTATGTTTTATTTATTTCCTTTCACTATATATTTTAGCTGTGCCTATCAGTTACTCTAGGCATCTTACAAAATGTAAAAGCACAGGCCTGATTTTGGTCACATTTACCCTAGTGAAAATTCATTGGCTCCAATGGACTTACTGTCATTTAGCACTGTGTAGATTACTTGAGAAGTACACAGCTTTCTAGTGACTAATTTTCAGAACTGCCGAGCAACTGCAATGTTAATTGAAATCAATATGAGCTATGGTCACTTATTCTCTCTGGAAATCAGGCCATAAAAAAAACCTGTCTAACAGGCCTCCTAAAAGCCTTCCCAGCTCTAAAACAAACTACATGCCAACAGCCCCTAACACAACTCTCTCACTCCAAAAAATGCTTGGGAAAACAAACAAGTGCTGCAGCATTATCTAAAGGTAACCACACACAGGCTCTGGAAGACAAGGGGCAAAAGCATATTCCAGAGCCAAGGCACACCTCTCTTACCAGCCCCCTCCCATTTAAAGCAGTGCTGTTCATTCGGTCAGAAGAACCAGGATCTTAAACTCCTCCTCCCTCCACTAACGGATAGTGCATAGCTATTAAGTGCTGCACTGGGTAAAACACTGCCTAATAAGCATGCCACGATGTTCTACACCAACCGTAATTTCCAACCGTTAGAAGGTACAACCACCCCATGTAACGCACGCTGCAGTAATTCCTTGTTGAGAAGAGACGGTATGATTCTTCACTGTCTTGCACTTTCTGCAGTCATTTAGGCAGCATCTTACACAGGTGTAAATGGAGGCACAAGCAATGAAGCATCATGATCAGTATATAGATTAGGACAAATTCTACCCTAAGTAACATAGGAACATAAAAACTACAGTATTAGTTCAGATTAACAGTCTATCTAGCCCAGCATCCTGTTACTACTGTGGCCAGTAACTGATGTTTCAGAGTAAGGTGCAAGAAACCTAGCAATAGGTGGGTATGGGATAACCTACATGCAGGCAATCTTCCCTTCTAACTCCCAGCAGTTTGTGGCTGTCTTATGCCCACTCCTCTTTTATTTTTAATATTTACTGTGATAACTCAAGATACTTTTTATTAATATACATGTCTAATCCTATTTTAAATCCTAAATACAAGATCATGACATTATGTGGCAATGAGTTCCCAGACTAATTAAGCCTGTAATTCCAGAATTAGTGGCCATTGGTGTTTAAGCAGTCAGATTCAACAATTAAAACATTTTCTCTTTACTGGTTGTGGTGCAAGAGATCTTCACCTGGTGTAAACTGACATAACTCCATTAAATTCAATGGAGTTACAACCAATTTACACCAGTTGAGGATCCCATTGTGTTTGCCTTTATGGTTTAACTTTTATATCTTATGCTATTTGCACATGGTGGTAATAATTAATTCAAAATCATTTAAAATAAGCTTAAAATTCCATACCTCACTGTACAACTATATAATAAATGTAGTGAAGGCAAGCCTCGATTTTAACCCCTTCAGTGGCCTTATAGCCAGCAAAGGGATGTCTCCTTGACATTGTTCATTGTGCCGTATCTCAAAGTGTGATGCTTTGTGGATGACTGTCCATCATTCAGCTTTTCACTGGGGACATTTTGGAGCTATTATTACAAGTACATATGGAGCTAAAAATATGGAACTATAAATGTAGGCCCTCTGTAACACCTGCCAGGAATGAAAAGACTCATGATAAAACACTGCTGACAGAGAGTCACAATGGTTGATGCAGGCAATGGCCGAGCTCTAATGCAATCAGATGTTGCCATGGCCAGATGTCACAGAAAAAGCGTCTTATCCTGCATCCTTTGCAGGCATTGATGGGAGTTTTAAGGTTCGCACAGAAACCAGGATTTGGGTTCTTACAGGCTGTTTAAAGGTTTTATAAATCAAGCTCATTTGGTCATATTTTTTACAGAAGTTGTGGATACTTGTTATTTTCAGAACTGTAGCAAAGGTTCAGTTTATTCAGATTTCAGAAACCAGATTGATTGTGCATTCCTTGCTCCCCTAAAACTCCCACTGACCTCATTGGAAGTTATGTAAATGTAAGCAATACAGAATTGAATACAATATTTGTGATACATTTCAATTCCCCTTCATTGAGAAAGTGTATTTTTGTTCTTTTAAATACAACTGATAAGGCTGAGAACTTCTGCTACAGTAACTAGCTTAGAGTGTACATAAAGCATTTATGCTTATAAAGTCATAAGAGCTCAATTTGCTTTGTCGTGATCATTCATTAGTTAAGACTTGGGCCAAGATTTTCATCAGCACCAAACTGGTTTTGAGTGTTCAGCTTCAGACAATTTAAAGGGGTCTGATTTTCAGAGGGTGAGTGCCCAGCACTTCCTGAAAATCAGGCTCTTTTAAGTTGTCTTACGTTGCATATCCAAAAATTAAGGCACCTAAAATCAGTGGTCATTTTGCAAATTTTGACCTCTGAGAATTTATCTTACTGGAATATATAGTAACATTTCCATTCACATTTACTTATGTGAAGAAAATCTGTATAATAAACATTGTGACATTACCCAAGCATGTAGCTTTTTAAATGGAAAAAAGTAAGTATCTCTGAGATACCACCGAAGATTCAGCAAATAAGAATAATTTACGGTATAAACCCTCCAGTTAAAACACCTTTATTTTGCTCCAGTCCTACCATTCTTACTCCACCTCTGACAAAACTCTTGTCCTTCTAACTGTTGCATCAACAAGAAAAATAGCATAAAGCCCTGATCCTGCCACCCTTACTCACAAACATAGCCCTTAATCATGTGAGTAATTCCATTGGGATTACTCTAATGAGAAAGGACTCCTTTCCTGAACAGGAGCTGTAGAATCTAGCAGTAAGGGCCAGTTTCTGAACTAATTTATAATTATTAAAGTTCAGGGCACCTCCTAGAAGACAACAGCTTCTGCATTTACACTAGTGTAACTGATCTCAAAATCTGTTCCTAGAATGTTTATGGTTTTCTTTTTAAACTTTACTGGGAATTCTGCCTGAGCAAATAAGGCAGGATTGGATCCAGCATTCCTTGTTTCAAGTATAAGGGACTGATCCTTCAACCCAAGATTCCTACTAAAGTTCAATGGAAGCTTTGGGCTCAAGTGAAACTAGGATTAAGTCCACTGCCACTTGGAAAGCCTCACCCTTTACTCAAATGAGTAGCCAGAACTCATGTGCACAGTACCATTGGCCTGCCATCCAGAGTAAGGACAAATCATGCAAATATTTGCAAGGCTGGGCACTCAGTCTTCCACTTAGTTTGCAATAACTGGAAACAGTGATGAGATGGGCTTCGGGGAATCTGTCGTTTTACTGGCATTTTTTAAATAAACAAATTCATTTTCCTTTTTAATATAAACAATATTTACAAGAGAAAATGATTTTCAGGAGAAATGTGCATCCTTTCCCATTTCCTCAACAGCTCTAAATTGAGTTAGTATGAAGTTAGGGAAAAAATTAAGTTAAAATAGTTTTTAATTTTTTGATGATTTGAAAATTTAAACGCACACTTACCTGGCCCAATCCCACTCATTTCTTTGAGTAGACTCATTGAAGTCAATGGGACTACAAGTAGGAGCTACTTGTGGGATTTCATTTACAATAAAATAAAAAATGTGAAAACTTTTTTTTTTAAAAACCCATGTTTTCAATTTTAGGTTTTAAAACACACCTTTTCCAGTGGTAGTTTAAGGTTATACTCCAAACAGTATTTTTGTTTTGTTTTTTTTACTTTGGTTTTAAATACATAGGGGGTTGGGTTTTTTAAATATACTCCAAGACACTAAAAATATTATATTGCTCTAGAACAACTAGATATGTTGTAGTGAGCATTTTAATTAATAGATATATATTTAATTCATTATCCAGTTTTAATGAACTAATTTCTAACCCAGATCTGAACATTTCCATAACTAGACGAGGTATGTTATCCTCAAGACTAATTTTTTTAATTTCTTGCCATAAAATGCATATGAAAAGTAACACTCTAAAGCAGCATAATTTGCCTGGAAAAACTTTGTATGGTTCAAACTTGCAGTGCAATTAAACCTGGGCATAATAAATAAAAAGCTGTCATTGCCACATTCTACAGCAAAACTTTGTACAGTTCAGATTATTGCCAAGTAGCATTACCAGTTTAAGTGATAAATCTTTCATGTATCTCTACAATCTAATAAAGCAGTGGCTTTTATTTTAATGTAGACATGAGTCTAGTATTAGATATAGTCTGCAAAGGTGTAATAAAGTTTTTGTGGTGAATTTTGCCTCTAGTGTTCTGTCAGAATGTCAAGAAAACTGTAACTATGTCTCAATTCAATTTCTTTGTGCTACAAAAGGCCCAATCTTCTATCTTTGGTTGTACCTATTAAGATCAACAGGTTACCAGGGGTGGCCAAGAACATTAGTACCCAAATTTATTACCTAGGAATCTGTGACCTTTCTTGTATTTCCTAAACTCAGAAAGATACCAGGTCTATCCTGTATGTTTGTTCATGTTAACCCTCTGCTATCATTTCAGATTGCAATCACTTAGCAACATTGAAAGATCAAGAACTAAGGAAGATTTAAAGTCATTATTATAGTGTCAAGCACTATTAGTTAAACATTTCGCTGTGGTCATTAATTCATAGGCATGGAGGAGAGTAACCTTGTTTTAATCAGATGTTATATGAGGACGCTGGTCAAATATGACAGATTAATGTTTACTGGTCATTCTGTACTACCATCCCGAACAAAGAGAAAGGCTACAACAGACTTTCTTTCACATAACCCTGCCAATTCAGAATGGATTTAAACAACACTGTGCTCTTTGCACAGAGGGAAGTTTTCCTGAAGAAGACTTAAAACCCTTCATAGTTGTATATTACATCATTTAACAGCAGATTCAACCTTTTAATTGGGACACAAGGCCCTGTTTCGAATCCATTTTGGCAGACAGTGCTGCAATGAAATCAATATCCAAACTCCCATCGGTTTCAGGGGCAGCAGAAGCAGCCCAACGCTCAGTTCTCGATTTTTATAGCATCAATCCTGATTTCCACCCAGGTGTTTGAAAACACTAAGGGTATGAATAGAAGACAAAAATTAAAATAACCTTACTGTGGTTCTAAGACAGTATTTCGGGGAGCGGGGGTAAGGCGGGAAGCGTAATTCTTATAAACTGTCCTTGAACATATCTCACCCCGCTACATAATCTAGACAGAACGAATTTGGGGGCAGAGCCTACATGCAGTTTTACTCGTCAGTGCGGATCTGGAGTAAGGAACGCCACTCGTCCAGCTATTTCCAAGGGACTGAGGGGGACCATTTCCTGCAATCCATTATCGCTTCCCAAACGTCGGCGCAGGCAAAACTGCCGTTTAAACGCACGTGCCCTTCGTTTGCCGAGGCTCTGGGGCCGAGGCGTTGGCCGCCCCGGCCAAGAACCCGCACGAGCCGCTAGGCGGGCCCGGCCGGGCAATGACCGAATTACCCCGAAGCTCGCCGGCGCGCGGGCTGAGGGAGGCGCCGGGGGCAGGGACCCGCCCGGCCCGCGCTCACCTGTGGCCGCGGCTGCGGCAGGGAAGAGGCCGGCTCTGTCCGGAGCCCGCGCGGGCGGCGCGCTGCTGGGCGCGGCGGGGGGGTAGCGCGGACAAGCCCAGCGGGCCGGCTCCGCGGCCGGGCACAGCGGGAGCGGGGGCCGGGCCGGGCTCGGCGGGGCCCCGGCGCGCAGCA
>ML675616.1:49894237-50017929 GCA_007922155.1 Mesoclemmys tuberculata
AGAGAAAACTTGGCAACAATCTCATAATTATTTCTGAGCTAAAATACACAAAGAGAGCCAACAAGAAGTCTGTTCCCAAGATTAATAAAGTGGAATGAAGAGGATCACCAAGTTTATATGAAGTCCTTTGCTTCAAACAGCAGCAAAAGCTCTCTCCCGTTACAGTCCTTCTCTGTAAACTTCTCAGGCCAAGGACTGTCTCTTAATAGGTGTTTGAGAACCCTGAGTCCTAAGTGGGGTCTGTAGGCACTACCACATCAAATAACAACAATAACCACCCCACTAGTGGAATCACACATATCCTCGGGTAGGTGAGAGGAAAGATGCTCTTGTTAAGGCACTGGATTAGGACTCAGAAGAAGTTAATTCAATTTCTAGCTCTGCCAAATGCTCCTGTTTCCTGGGTCACTTTGAATGAGAGCCTAGCCCTACTGAAGTCTGTGAGAGTTTAGCCATTGACTTCAATAGACAGGATTTCACAGGTCACATGCTGAAAATTAAGCATTTGTGCTTCATCTCCTTATCTGTAAAATGGAAATTATTGTTCTCTCTAGATTGTAATGTCTCTGGGCTGGGAAAGTCTCCATGTGTATGGACAGAACCAAGCATAATGGGGTCCTGATCTTATTTGGAGGCTCCAGGTATTATTGTAATATAAATAATAATAGTAGACAGATTGTAATCATTTTAAAAAGCCTGAGGATACAAATCTTCCCAGGAGAATAGTTGGTGTTGAGCAAGACAGGTAGCTAGCTGCCTTTCCAATTAAATCTCATGAAGCTGTTCACACTCAAACATTTACCCTGCCCTTCCTTCCACAGTTCAATCTCCCACTGAAGTTATTGGGTGGCTGATACATTGGGAGTCTTTAAAACACACAATATAGCACTTGGGAAGGTTCTGTTGGAAAACATCTAATATGTCCCTGAATGCATTAATAAAAATACTCATCAATAAAACATGACATCCCCAGCAAATGAGGGAGTGGGCCTACCTCATTCAGTTGAAATGCAAGCCTCAGCATCTTACCTAAGCAGTTTTCTCCAGTGTAAATCTCCAGCATTTGTGGATAACATGTCACCAGCAAAGAAATCTTAATTTCAAAAATTTTAAATAATTTAAATGCTCTTTACCCTGCCACATCCAGCCCACAGGGTCATTGGCCTAACTCACATTGACTCCTGCAGAAGTCCCATGTGATGGGAGCTTTGACAGACTTGGGTTCTCAAACTAACGTGTCATTTGGTAGCGCCAAAAGTGGGGGGATAGATACATGAAAGAGAGAGACAATGGAAAGACAGAGATGAGATAATGGGGCCTTTCTAATGCTCCTTGTGCCTAGAAACACTAATGACTGCCCTACGCAATCTCACAGTTTGAATGGATTCTTTGCATTACATTTTATTACCCTGATATTTTCTCTTAACCATCAAGGATTCCCGATAGGGCATAGCACTGTTTCTCACACCGAAGTGTGTCTTCTTTCCTGCAAGGAAGCCTCACACATACAGTAGAATCTCAAAGATATGAACACCTCGGGACTGGAGGTTGTTCATAACTCTAAAATGTTTGTAACTCTGAACAAAGCATTATGGGACAGTCCCCTGCAGTCCGTGTCTTCCAGCTGAGGCTGGGCGAGATCTCTGCAAAGGTGGCACCTGGAAACAATGCCTGGTTTACAAGCAGCTCCCTGCCCTGTTCCTGTTTCTTGCCTTCTGAACTGGGGGGGGCCCTGCCCTACACCCTTGGCACTACAAGCCCCAACCCTCAGCCACTTCTCCCCAGGGCTCACCCTGCTCAGTGCGCTGCTTGCCATGCTCCAGAGGCAGCACATGGCAGGAGGTTGGTGCCAGCCATCTGCCAGAGCCCCTTGCACTCCCAGAGAGGCTGGCAGGATGCAGGAGTGCAGCCCCGGGCAAAGCTTGGGCCACATCAGTGCACAGACTGTGGCCCTTTAAAACTCCAGAGCACGGCTGACTTTCAGCTCCAGGCCAGGCTTTGGCTGCAACCTTCAGTTTTTTGCCTCATGAGCTGCTCAGCTGCAGCAGCTTTCTTTCCCCTTGGGGAGGGGCTGGGGTGTGTGTGTGAAAGCTTCCCACTCCAGGTGAAACAGGCTTAGAGGAACAGCATAGACCCCCAACTATTTCCCTCTGCACGGTATATGATTCCCCTCTCCCCCACTGCTCCCTGGTTGCTTACAGTACTTCCAGTTTCACAGGGTGTTTGGCTGACTCGTCAGTTCGTAACTGGTGTTCGTATCTTTGAGGTTCTACTGTACCAGCCAGTGCAGCAATACATATTTCCCACCAAACTGTATCAGAACCTCTTGGCACTCATCATGGGGATTCTTTCACCAAAATGCCTTGTTATGGTACAATTATTTATAACATGATCACATACGATTTCTCAAGTAAGATATAATAGCATCTAACTGTAGTTTCAGAGAGATGTGTAACCTCGTGTAATACATTGCTCTGAGAGCGCTAGACAAAGACTGCAGGAGTAATTTATTTTTAAAAAGGCATAAAGCATGCCATACTTAATGTATGTCTACACTGCAGAGTTAGCCTGGGCTCTTATCCAGGCATTGCCCCTAACCTCCACTCCCATCCACACACAAAACCTTCTCATCTGAGTTTGATGGTGCTTTCAACATAGGATAGTGGGCATGGCTGTGCATGTGGGTTGCAGCCTCATTTTCACTTGGACTGGTAACCCACTTGTTTTGTGGTGAGGACAGGGCTAAGTCATTTAGGTGCTGATAGTCATCCAATGCTTTCCCATAATTCCCCCCACATGCAGGGCCAGATTTCCAATTTGATACAGTAGGCATGTGTCTAGGGGTGCTGGTGTTCTAGGGATGCCTAAATGGTGGCAGATTACTGCTCGAGCCTATATGGCCCCAGAGCCAGGGATCCTGGACAATTTGGGGGCCCCTACACAAGCACCAGAACTCTGGCCCCACCCCATTCCTCCTCCTCTCTCCCAGGGCCCAACCACCCTGCTCCTCCTCTTCCCCCTGAGGCCCCACGTCCTGGCCAAGCCAGAAGCTGGAGCCCAGGGGTGAACATATTTCCCCCACCCAATGCTGACTGAGCTAATTGCCCCAGCCCCTCTGCCCACTTGCGCGGAGCGGGCTCAACCAGCTCCTCTCTCCCCCTTTATTGTCCCCTCCCTCTCGTGGAAAACACGAAGGTCAGCTGTAGGCAGGGGGGAAAGGTGTGCTGAAGACGCTGTGCCTGGGGGTGCATAATGTATAAATCCGGTCCACATGCCCAGGACAGAGAAGTTCTCCCCACAATTCACTGGGAAGGCATCATAAGCCATGTCTACACTTATAGTGGCACATAGAGTACACACATGTCAAGCTCACATGGATGTAAATGGCATTGTAGATGGTGAGGCACTGCTTAGTAAAGATATGCCAGAACCTTAAGGTAGATACCCACAACAGCTCTCTACACACCTAAGCAATGCCTCCTCTGTCTACACAGCAAGTTTTAGTAGTGTAGTGTCCCACTACCTCCCTGCTGCCAGAGCCTTTCCGCACTGCAGTGAAAGCTTCTGGCAGGAGGGAAGCAGAAGGGAAACGCTCAGGCAGCTCTTCCCTGTAGGAGCCTTGCCCTCTGCCTCCCTCTTGCCAGTGTCTTTGACTGCCACATGACACACCGCAGTGTGGACACAGACTATTTTTCACTGCAGCATGTAGCTACACGTACCCTATTTCACAGTTTCTCAGCCTGTGGTATGCATACCCCCGGGGGGTATGTGAGACACAGGCAGAGGATACCTGAGGAAAAACAGAGTGAAGGGGAGGCAGGCAGCAGCTGCCGACTTCTGAGGAAGCCGGGCGGGAGCAGCCCACTTCCCCCCCCACCTTCCCAGCTCCCAGATGGGAGGAGTGTGGCAGCCCCCGGCTTCCCACCCAGTCACAGCTCCCAGCTCGGAGGCAAGTGGCAGCTGCTAGCTTCTGGGGGAGGGGAACACCAGCCCCCTGCTTCCAGCTGGGTCCCAGCTCCCGGGTGGGAACCCAGTGTCAGCCCCCTGCGTCTCACGAGCTGGCCTTGCAGCTGGGTGGCAGCCACCCGTACCCTGGCTCCAACCTAAGGGACAGCCTCCAGCGCTCCAGCTTGAAGACAGGCAGCAGCCGCCTGCCCACATCCCTGGGTTTCAGCCAGTGTGGAAGCCTCTTCTGCCATAGCTTGGATTGGGTGGCAGTCACCCACCGCCCGGGCTGGCTGACAGCCAGGCGGTGGCCACCTGCAACTTGCCCAGGTGGCAGCCCCTCTCCCCAGCTCAAAGCCCAGTGCCCAGAAAACTTGTCAATTTCACTGCTCTAGCTGAGAAATGAAATTAACAACTATGACAGCCCCAGATTTTACCAGTTACCCTCTTTTCTTGTCTCTCTCTCTCCCTCCCTCCTTCCCTGTCTCTCTCTCACCCCTTCCTCCTCTCAAATCTATGGCACGAAATTTGGTGCAACGCTTTATATTCCCCAGCATTGGCATGCCACTCAAAGCCTCCTAGCTTTGGCCAACATCCCCTCGATCCCAGGTACATACTTAAGTTGCATGCCCCTGGTGTAAAGGTGGTAACTCTACCCACACTAGATCTGACGTCTGTCGTATCACAGCCTTGTATACTCAGCCCTTCTTCCAACATATGGCTCATATTAGTCTGTAAATATAAAATCCCATGGAAAATTGAGCATTGGGTACTTATTTCAATTTTTGGAAGTTAGGAGGTACTTGTTACTTTAAAGGTTGAGAAACACTGCCCTATATGCCTCTGCAAGGGTAGACCAGATCATAGAGTATTTCAGCATGCTGCAGCACAAAGACTCATGGGATCCCCAGAAGTTCAAGTGACATATATGGCAAAGCATAACAACGAGGACAAGCAACTCAGGTAAGGTTCTGCAGCAGTGTGGCTGCTCACACCTGAAGCAGATTAACCAAGGTGCAGCTCACCCAGGTTAACTCTGCAGTGAAGACATACCCTTACACAATATACTACAGCAGAAGTGTAATAGAGTAACCATAGCAGCAGGAGCTTAGGTATTTGACAGACCAGCATCAAAGCTAAAGTGCACGTGAGGAGCTTAGCATTTGGTTAGGAATTTACCTTCATGCTTCACTGCTGCAGAGTTTCTATCTAAAAGAGCTCTGGTCCTGTGGAGCTTAGGAACCCTTCAGTTTACCTGGATGCTCCAATAATTCATAAACACCACAGGATTGAAACTAGACTCCTGCCGCTGAAGACTTTAGGACCTGGACAGTATCTTATCTGCACGCTTCAATTCAACACTCCTAACTCTGCACAGCTGAGGCTTAGCTCCAGCAGCTCGGTAGGAGCAGAAGAGTAGAGTAGATTTGCTCTAGATGAGCTTAGGAACTCCCCAGCAGCTTATCCGTATGCAGGGGTGGATCTCATTTGCCAAACCTTTGGTTTCTCATGGACAGTTTGGAGCCATTCTGAGAGTGCTGTTATTCACTGCACAGCTAAGTTAATTGTGTCTTTGATGTCATTTAGGAAGTTTATTTAAAAATATTGTGTATGCTCAGTAGGAAATTATTAAATTTTCATGATTTGGTAAAATCAAAATAATTTCCTCTGAAATCAGGTTGTGCATGGATCCCTACAGAGCGCTATGTCCCTATGAAATTCCAGCTTTAAAATATCAGCCGTTTCAACTATACAGTGATTCAAAAGTAGGTTGCAATTATTTTTATATAATAATATATTATTCGATTATAGTCAAATATCAGGAATGTTTTTGCTCAAACTTCCCCAAAAATGTACCACTGGTATAATACCAACCCTGAAAAATATCAGCCTCAAAGATGAGAATTTCAGAAAGTTATGTAAGAGTTAGAAAACAGGAGTTAGAATGGAAATCAATGTGGCGCCTTCATTGTAACAGAAGCTGCTACTATTATATATTTATAACCTGTTAGTAGGATTTTGTAAACAACGTTGAAAATGGCTTTTGAATCATTTGTGGGATTATGTCAGAGATTTGATTTGTGAGCCTCAAACTGGGCCTGAAATACTGAAAGCTGGCTTGAGACCTTGCTGAAAATCAGGACCATAAGGTCAGTGAGCTGACAACCGTATGTGTGCTCAGAGGTGAAAAGTCAGCACAGCATGGGCTTCAGAGCCAGTAGAAAAAAAAGCCAGGCCAGTGTCAGGCTTGCGCTACCTGCACCAAAGCCTGCTGCTATTGTGATGTGCACTAGCTGGATTCAAGTTCACTCAGGCTTTTGCTATGTAGATGTCCCTAAGACAGTAAATGAGAACAAAGTGAGTTTCAGTTTTCCATTAAGCAAAGGAATCATGGAGTGGCTACCCCTGTGGGACAGGTAACCGAGTGGCATTATTCCCATTTTACAGGTGTGGAAAACTGAGACAGGAAAATTAAACAGCTTGTCAGTGAGTCATTGTGATATAGTGGATTAGTCATGTGGTTAGCAGTCAGGAGACCTGAATTCTAACACTGACTTGCTATATTATTTGGGCAGGTCTCTGAACCTCAGTTTCCCTAACTGTAAAATGAGGATAGTATTATTTATCTGCTTTGTAGGGGTGTTGTCAGGCCTACCCAGTTAATGTTTGTAAAGTGCTATCTATGAGCCCAAACTGTTGTTCAGCTCAGTCAGTGGCAAATAGTAATATAATTCAAGAAATCTGGGCTCTTAATGCCCAGTCTTGTAGGCAATATAACCTTTAGCCAGGCAGCCCTGCTTGACTTATGCCCCCTCTTCTTCCTTCTCTTCCTCTTCCCTGCCTGGGTTTTACAGCTCTGATATGATGAAATCTGTATAAAATTTGCCAGGTTTGTCAAGCCCATGAAAGATTAGATTTACCTGCAGCATTTCACATCACCCCAGGGTGCAAACCCACTTCGGGCTGAATAGAACTGGCCAGGACATTCTGTTGGGTGTGGGAGCCTCCAACAGTAGCAGATTCCATCTGAACAAAAATACATACCAGGAACTCCTGCTATTCCATGAAAAGCTTTCAGTGCTCTTACTTTCAAATGATGGAACCAATTTTCTTCAAACTTGGGCTGTTCCTTAGATCTCAGCAAGCTGTAAACAGCAAGAAAGAAACCAAGTTTGAAAAAAAATTGATTCCCTGGTGATGTATTATGTATGCATAGTATTTCTTACTGAAACATATGAAACAAGTTTCTTGTGTGATTTTGAACACACACTGAACTGCAGCTACATGAAACTTTAAAAAAAGATGCTTCTCTGGGTAGAAACCACCTATGGAAAATTTCAGTCCAAAAGGATTTTACATGAGAATAATATGAGCAACTGAAAAGGAGGTTGTATATGGAAGTTGTATTCCAACGTTAACTATATTGTAGCAAGATCTGCTGCTTCCACTATTACATAAAGTGTTCAGAAGACAGTATTTGAAACATACAGTGTTCTGCATTTCATGTCAGCAGAGTCAAAAATAGGAAAGTTTATGTGACAGCCTCCAGTATAGCCTAATGTACACTAGTATTACTGCCAACATAGAGGTGTGTTGTTTTTTCCATTAGCCTGCTGATGTTATAAGAAAACATTTCCTGAAGGTTTTCAGTGTCTGATGTATTTTGAGAAGCTAGTACTGTTTACCTTTTCACTCTTAGGAAAGGGAAGCAGTTGCAAGGGTGGTGTTTTAGTGAAGATATTTTCGGTATTGGACTAATTGGATGAAGTATATGTAGCATATGTTCTTGTAGTGAGCATAGGGCAATTCTCTAGGGGAATGCATCTTTTACTGTATTTTTAGCCATATATGAATTATTAAATATACTTATAACAACCTGTGCCAGATTTAAATAGTTTAGAGAAAGTGTTAGAATCACCAGTGTCTCTAGTCTCCATCTCCCACCAGAAGGCTCATTCTATTCCCTCTCTCCAGTGCTCTTACTCATTCCATCTTCTTCCTGTTTCCAAGATGACCTATTTTATTGATGCAGCTAACATTCAAGGCTCAGCAGGCAAGAGGGCTCTGTGTGCACTGTTCAGAGATACCTAGGACCCTCTCTGTTTGGAACAAAGGATCCAGATCAATAGCGCAAGGTAGGCAATTCCTATTTACATTTTCTCAGCATATTTTCATGTTTTAAATAATGCACTAGTTTTCTAACACTAAAGAAGGGGAACTCTAGGCTGTAATACACTTAAATAATACGAAAATAATATGAATTAAAAACAAAATAGTATAATTGCTCTGGGGCATGAGACTTGCATGTCATCAGGCAAAATCCATACTTTTCAAAATCCATGCTTGCTCCATACTTTATCTTCCAGTTGTAAATCTTTTATGACTTGTATGCACATGGCTGCTTCTCAGAGTAGATAAACTCTTCACACTTTCTTTGAAATTATGATTAATTTATTTTTTAAAACACCTTTAAATGTTGGAAATAATTGTTTCCCAAAATAGCACAGAATCAAAGTCCATCTGCGGGAAAAGGAGGAGAACATTAGCTCGTTTTATTTGACCTACTTAATTTCTGTTAAATTTAGTAATGTAATGCTACTGTAGGTGGGTTACTGCATTAGCATTTCACCTTTAGAGATCCAGGTTCAGATTTTGAGTAGGTCTCAAATGGCTCTAGGTTTGGAGGCGGCAGGTGTTATTACTCAGGAAGAATAATGTAGGAGAGTGGCAAAGGAAGATAACTCTTTATAATGTGACTTCCAAATTGCCAAAGGAAACAAAACTTTGAAAGTCGGATCTCATTCCAGCCTTGAAAAGCCCAATGGTGCAACCCTTCCTCAGACAAAATTCCCACTGAAATCAGTTTGAGTTTAGCCTGAGTGAAGAACTAATTGGGCACCTAATGGGAATTTCTCTGTATCACAAAACTATCATACAATTTAGCATGTTGTACGATTACCTTTCCTGGCCCTGAAGAAGAGCTCTGAGGAGCTCAAAAGTTTGCTTTCACCAATGGCAGTTGGTCCAATAAAATACAGTACCTCATCCACCTTGTCTCTAACTTAGCATGTTGGCCTTTTTTCCAGAGAAGCCTATTACCAGAATAACAGGAGATTGCTGGCAAAGATCAGAGCAAACAGGCCAATGGGAGCTGAGATGGACAAAATGACCTATTTTCTCTTTGTGAATTTTATGTGTGAAAGCTGAAGTTTCCACAATTTTTTTGTAAAAATCCTCTCATTTTGCCCAGTACAAAGTTTTCCTGTTACTGCCAGCAGACAAACTGGTAAACATTTTCAAAATTAGTATGGTGCAATAGCTAGGATAACATTAGTAACTGATCACTGTGCCTGCACAATTCAGGGCCATCTCTTTGATTCAGTAGAAAATAGTAATATTTTGCTCTGGCACACCTGAAAGACCCAAACGTATCTTATTTAGCTAGCTAGAAGTGTATACCATGGTTATCATGGTATTTAAAAACCCATTAAAGTCAATGGGACTACTCATGAGTTAGGCTTTGCAAGCCTGGGTCTTATAATTTCAAAAGGAAATCTCTCAGTTTTGCTGTCAGTTGTTTTGCTGTGTACTGGCAGAGTTTTCCCCCTCACCAAGTTGCTTTTCATTTTCATGGCAAATAAGCAAAGGACATGAGACAGACACTGAGAAACAAGTACAAATGTTTCAAGAGCAGTAAAAAAAAATAGTGCAAAATTCCAGTCAGGATTGAGACCTAACACTAGAGCAGGTTGGGGATCTTGCATAACACCTGTCATCTGTACAAGGCTATTTCCACAAACACAAAACTGACTAGGTAATGCCATTAAAAAGACGAGAGTTTTTTTGAAAACAAAGATCATAGGGATGAAATGCTGCTTATCTAAATTCATCCCATTGGTTTCAGTGGGACTAACCATTAGAGTAAAGGGAGAAGGATTAGATGCTAGTGAACAATCCTGAAAGGATGTTTTGCATTTCAACTCCCATTTTCTGTAGATTTTTTCCAAGCGCCATTTGTTTTCCCTTGCACAAACAATTATTTTAGTAACATAATGCCCCATGTGCCTAGCTTCAGCTATTTTCTGCACATGTTCAAAATAAATTTAAAATCCCATATTTTTCACAGTAAAAACTTTGGCATTAAACATGGAGGGGAAACCTCTCAAAGCTAATTGCTCTTTTATAGCTTATTTAATTTTAAATAGCAATATTTTTGGAAGTGCTTTACATTTAATTAAATGTAACTATCAAAGAAACCCTGGTGCATTGATTAAACTCTTTCTCTTGTACTGCTTATTTGCCAGACAGTAGAAGGCAGTTATTGTTCTGCTTGCTACTGATATGAATGACAGAAAAAAACATATTTGCTTCTATGTACCAGTGTCTTACCAATGATATTCTTCTCAGTTGTCTCCAGACACCAAGATACCTGAATGTTTAAGTACTTATCTATACGAATACAGCCTTGTCTCAAGTGAACGTCTGCCAGGCAGGAACTGGCCTGTCAGCTTCATCCCATCAAAAATACTTCCAATGCCATGAGCTGAAGGCAGCTTCCAATTTTTAAGTCATTCTTGCCTGGACTGAATTTAAAGTCAGGCTCTTGTAGTTAACAGAAATTGCTGGAAATGATTGTTCAGCAAGAGGCACTAAAATCATATGTCTAATAATTATTCTTTTGACTCCTTTAACTTTCTGCTTTTAATTTTCATATCCTCTGGAAACAGAGGGCAGCAAATACTGCATAAGGGCAACAAACACTGCATAATAGTTCTTTTTTTGGTACATTCACTTAGAAGTGATTTATTAAGGGCTGCTGAATAAGCCTGATTAAAATGCATAAACAGTTCTGAACAGTAAACAACCATGTCTAAGGATGAAAAAATGGGACCCACATGCTGTGCATGGAAATTGCCCTTAACAACATGGCCTATTGTTGAACAGATAGGAAGCCAAAGGTTGCTTGTAATCAAATTTGAAGTTTCCCATCACTTATAAAAGCAACACTTCCTTGTGTAAACGTTTCAATTTGTTGTTGTTAAAATCTGCTTCCTGACTTAATCCTTAGAGGAACTCGGGATTTCTTTGGCTTCCAGGTAGAAAGACAATTTCAGATGGAGGAGCATCTTGATTTTAAAAAGGTAAAACAAATGCACTAAGCACAAGCATTCCCACAGAAATAAAATCAAAAGATTTTAGATTTATATTGAGGTTAACTGGGACGATACTAAACCAACTCAAAATTATTCTCTTCTGAAACTCAGATTAAAAAATTGCAAAATAATAGAGAGAAGTATGGTACAGTACATCAGAACCTCAGTTGCATGCAGTAATGAATGGGATACATTGCAAATGACAGACATAAGATTAGTTAATTACAGGAATTTGCAAAGCAAGGGTTAAATCCGATGTCCACTGGAACCAACAGGAGTTTTTCCACTGACTTCAATGGGCTTTGGATCAGGCCTTATGAGAATAAAAAATTACTTCTAAAAATCAAAGATACTTTAATTTATTTTGACAAAAGTAGTTGAGTTTTATAGATAACACTTCAGAGTAATGAAGTCTTAAATCCCAACTATGCTGTAAATCTTGTTAGATGAAATCCTGGCCCCTTTGAAATCAATGGGAGTTCTGCCAGAGACTTCAGTGGAAGCAGGATTTCACCCATTGTGTTTGAAATGTGGTGTCCTCTAATGTAGTTAACACATGGTTTGTTCTTGCAAACCCTGTTTTAACTTTGGTCGCACACCTTGCTAAGAAATGAAGGATGTAACATGATTCAGGAGCTAGGTTAAATATACATCCATCTAATCTATGCTACAGGAGAGAATCAAGTTTTAATCATGTTGCAACTGGGATCCTCCATATGGTTGAATATTTCAGTCTTTGCTGGAGGGGGGAGACTGTGTAAAGTGTTGAACCCAAACTTTGGTTAAAAATTAAATCGTGCTGCATAGGTGAAATATGGCAAGAGGTTATTTTAATCTTTGTTATGTACAATTGTTATTGAAAGAAAACATGGAATGAACTCCAATAAACAGTGTGCACTGAGTTTGTCTGGATGAAAAGAGCTGTTAATCTGGGATTTTCAAGCTTTCTGGCAAGACTGCAAAATTGTTCTAGCAACAAAGCAGAATTGTGTCAAGATGAGAGGAAATCTTCCCATATAGCCTATCAGAATGCACTTTCATTGGACAATGGTAATGCAGCTAGTTTGGACAATGTTCATGCAATGTTTTGGGGCATTTATTTTGTGTGGATCATTTGGTAACCTACTGAAAATGGCAGGGAGCTTTGAATAGCAACATCCTCAACACATTGATCAGCACTGGCATCATCATCTTGTCTACCATTACTCCATAATGGGACTTGTGGATGTTTTTCCAGATCTTGAAATGTTTTGACTGGGCCAGATGACCACCTCCATGGTTGTGTTCTCCGCAGTCTCCAAGATATGAACCCCTATTGTGCCAAATTCTACCCTCATGCTATTTTCCCACCTCTCTCTCTCCTCTCTTTTTGCTTTCTGTCTAGTAATCGTCCTACTTAGACAAGCAAAACAAATCTATCACACTTTGCCTTGGTCAATTTGGCAAGTTTCAAATAATAGAAGAGTAGGGCTGGAAAGGACCTTAGGAAGTCATCTAGTCATCTATACAGACCGCTCAGTCGATCCAGAGCAATCGATGTGACGGCGGCGAATTTGTCGCCGTCAATGTAGACGCAGCCTAAGTCTATTACTTCTTGTCATATCTTTAGTGGACATAGAGAACAATTGATCACGGTTCTCTTTATAGTAGTCTTTCACATATTTGAAGACTATAATCAGGTCCCCATTGAGTCTTCTTTTCTCAAGACTAAACATGCTGGGTTTTCTTAACAGGTCAGGTTTTCTAACTTTTTTACCATTTTTATTATCCTCCTCTGCACTTTTTCTTAGTGTGGTGCCCAAACCTGGATACAATATTCCAGCTGAGGCCTCACCAGTGTTGAGTATAATGGAACAATTACCTCCTGTGCCTTATATGCATCACTCCTGTGAATACACCCCAGAATAACTGCAGAACTGCATCACGTTGTTGGCTCATATTCAATTTAGAATCCACAATACCCCCAGAGCCTTTTCTGCTGTGCCACAAGCCAGTTACTTCCCATTTTGTTTTTGTGTTTTGATTTTTCCTTCCTACGTATAGAACTTTGCACTTTTAATTACTGAATTTCATCTTGTTGATTTCAGACCAATTCTCCAAGGTAATCTAACCCTGTCCTCCATAGTGCTTGCAACTCCTCCCAATTTGGTGTCATCCACAAATTTTGTAAGCATGCTTTACCCTTCATTATCAAAGTCATTAATGAAAATATTAATTAGTACTGGTCCCAAGACTGACTGTCTAACAGTGAACCATTGATAACTATTCTTTGAGTATGATTTTTCAACCAGTTATGCATCTATCTTGTAGTAATTTCATTTAGACCACAGTTCCTTTGTCATAAGCAAACTATGTCATGTGGTGCTGGGTCAAAAGCCTTACTAAAATCAAGATCTATCATGTCTTCTACTAGAAATAAATGAACACAGTTCCACAACCTTTACTAAGGTAAAGGTGAAAGCTAAAGTCCTCTCCCTCCCTTTTAACTTTGGATTTTAGCCATTTTGACATTTGAAGTACTAATAAACTAGTTTGTTAAAACACAACGAAGTTATTTGGTTAATCAGTGCATCGCCTCAATGCTTGGCTCCTCTTTTCTGCGACTTTTTAAAAACAGACTCATATTTGTTTGTCTTAAAACCATGAAGACACTTTGGGACAGAACTGTCTTTCAGTCAGATTGTTAAGGTCGAGCACCTTAAATATTTTAAGACTGAGATTTGTTATCCTGCGGGGGAGTAAAGGCTATATGATATAGTATTGTGGTGTGGTGAAAATATAGGATTGAGTGTCAGGAGTCCTTCATTTTATTGACCACTCTGTCCCAACTTTCTGTGTGACCATGGTTAATATACGTAACCTCCCTCTGTCTCAGTTTCCTCATCCGGGAAAGCGGTGATGATACCTACTTGCCTTGCAGGTTTGTTGTGATTTTAAAAGTAATCACTCTTTAAGGCTCTGTGATCCTCATGCAAGACATTGTAGACATGCACAATGTTAGCTACCCTCTATCCCTTTCTGTTCTTCAGTATGCTTCCTGTGACATGTAAAAGTGTACATGATGCTCAAGATGTTGTCTCACAAGATCTTTGTGCCATCAGGATCTCTTTTTGTGTACATTCCATTCCTCTAACGAGCCAAACAAACTAGTGTTCTGGTTGCTTCCGCTATTATTGGCAAACACTAAACAAGCTATTTTACCTCTGATAGTACTCTATGAATCATTTCCTGATTTTTTGGGGGGGCAACATCTGACGAGAGCATAATCCATTTTGTCCTTATTTTCATCCAATATTTAGCACATTTGTTATATTTCATGGCCCACTTTTCAACCAATAAATTCACTCTCTTCCCTTAAGTAAACAGCCTTCCAAATTTTGCATGACTAGCAAAATAGTCTTATTGCGTGTGTGTGTGTGTGTGTATATAAATGTGCAAATAAAATTAGTGAGAACCAGAATATGCCCAATCACAATCCTTATCACCCCTCCTACTCAATTTATATCTACTTAATTACTGCCACCTGATTTCATTTAAGAAACTACTTTTTCCACTGTGAAATGTCAACATCAATACCTTCTGTGATAAACTTACATACCAGTCTTTTCTGTGATATCAAAAGCCTCTTTATATTTAATTTAGATCTCCTCCTTTATATCTGTCAGTTTTTGTCATCTTTTCCACAAAAAAGTTAATCACATTAAACATGATTTTTCTTTTATACATCCATATTGATTGTCCCTAACTACTCTATCTGTTTAAATAGTCTTCATTTATGGTCCCAATTAATGACTGAAATCCTTTTCTTCGTGCACCAAGTTGTACACAAATAGGACAAAAAAGGGCTGTGTTGGGTCAGTGCAGGTGTAGCAAGAAATGAAATCCAGGCACTGGGGTTGCTGGAGGAAAGATTGGGGAGGGGGCAATCTTAATTTTAAAAAATATGACAATGAATGTTTTCATTGATATTTTGTTTAATTATTACTGTGTGTCATCTGTGTTGTTTATGTAAGCCTTGATCTTGCAAACGACTGTTTTGCAGGAACGTATCGATTTAGTCAAAATTTAGAAAAGTTATCAGAAAGACCTTATTGAAAAGAAACAAAGTTCTTGATTTTATCTTTATTTCAACTATTATATCCAACCTTATAAAAACTTTGATAAGATCATTTCAATATTTTCAAAAGTTTCTAGACATTTCATTTTAACAGGAAATGTTGACTTTTTTGTTCCAATGTAAAAGGAAATGTCAAAATATCAGAATTTCCGACAGAACAGAAATTCTGGTTTGGCCTGCTCTAGAAGTCCAGGTTTATATGTATCTAGTTGTCTGGCTGCTACATTCATGCTTGCCTCAGAGGTATGGCTTTAGCTTCTCTCCAGCTGCTATGTGGTATGGAGCTAAAGATCACCATTTGCAGTAACTTCACTTTGACAGTTATAAGGTGCAGATTATCCAATGCTGTAGCCTCATCTGTTTCTAGTTGCTGTTTTATTATTGTTTACTTTTAATCTTATCTTAGTCTGGTTTGACTCATTTCCAGACCTCTTTTCTTTTCTTTCCTAGTTGCCAACAACGTATCTATACAATAGCATATTTTTACATCTCTGCTTGGCAAACATTGATGTGAAGAAGTTATTTATCATCCCTGCAACATCCACCCTTCTTTCAGAGGTGAACCTTAACTTTCTCTCACCAGCCTCTTGCTCTTCAAACAATGTCATTGTCTTTCCATTTACATCTTATGCAGTAACCTCTCTGACCCAATTAAAATCCTTTCCTTACATTCTCTCCCTTTAGGTATTACATTCTAGCATGGATCCTATTAGTTTTATACCATTATGCCTTTTAGACTGGACTTATTTTTTCTTTTCTCACTTGCTATATTTTTCTGGTTATGTGCATTGGTTCTATTCAATGTCCACTGCTATGCACAATAGTTGTTCTTTCTACATTTAACCTCTGCAGCCCTTGCAGGCTCATATTTCTCTTAAACATATCTTAGTTTCTCTATAATTTTTACTATTTAACATTTACATCCTGGTACCACCTACAGTTAGCCAGGTCAGAGCCCCATTGTGCTAGGCACTGTACATACAGAAAATGACAAGCCTTGTGAGTTTTACTCAATAATAGATGCATTGTCCGAGATATCCCAGGGATGATATTTTAGCATGAAATTAAGCATGAAACAACATGTGAATTTCTACAGTACAGCATGGACCATCAAAACCTGGTAGTCAGGGCCCCGTATTATTTGTTCAATATTGTTCTTGTATATTATATCTATTGGTAATTTGCATTAACTTTCTGACTTGTTTTTTGCATCTCCATTTTTACCATTTACTGCCCTTGTATTTCTGAGGTGAAATTTTGACTCCATTGAAGCCAATGGACATTTTTGCCATTGACTTTAACAGGGTCAGAATTTCATTCATCCTGCCTTGTTTCTGGTTGGTGAGCTCTTCTCCCTTTATGGGAGTCATCTTGCTGACTCAAGGTTAGATTGCGACTTGCCCAAATGTGCACAGGGATAAAGGCAAAAGGGCTCTTACCCAAATATAGGGGCTAAGCAAAATGACAGTCCTCGTGTTTAGGAAGTGCAAAACCAGCACTGATAGCTACTCCAAAGGAGCTAGAGAGTTAGTCAGTCTATGACCCCATTACACACTGGCTGGCTGGTCATCCAGGGAAGAATGTGTTGCGTTCCCTGCGGGATGTAGCAATGGCTGCACACCCTTTTTATGCTAAGGAATTCAGAGAGATTGCTGTCCACTGTTCCTTCTGGGGTAGGACAGCTCCAGTCCGCACCCTACCAGTGGGCAGCGAGTAAAAGCCTCAACAGAACATGAAGGAAAGAGGGCCCTCACAACAAACATGGACTAGTCATTTTACCTCATCAAAGTACATTACAATGTAAGTGTCCAAAACCTGTGCACCACACCTTCATGGTTAAGAAAGCAAATACATTCAAACACAAAACATTAAAACAATCAACCTAATAATGTTTTTAGGCTAGGTTTTATCTAACAAGCCATGAAGCTGCATCATTTTACTATTAAAGGAACAGTGACTTTTAGTGGACTCTGTTAGATTAACTACTGAGCCTTCACTCTGTATTCAGTCTTTAAGAGGAACAGCAGCAGGAAGTACAATTTATAAAAATGTTTGTTGGAGATATACCTGTATGAACAAAGAGAAAATCCCAGGTTATTAAAAGTGATAAATTGAGGTTGCTTCCTGTTTACAGAGGAATAGCCACATCTCAGATTAAATACATTTGGAGGTCAAAGACCAAGGCTTTAGTTAGCCCAAGATACTATTATTGCCAAAGTGCAGGAGTCACCCTCAAGTTATTGACACAGGTCAGTCTGCGTACACTGTCCTTTCAGCCCAGTGTTCCCCTTAGCTCCTATCAAACTCTATTTGGCTGTCACCATCAGAATTCCCCATCCATGAAGCTAAAGTAAACATGGCCAAGTTAACCTTTGGCCTTATCCCTACTCTGCCACTCCATCTAACAGCAACTTTCCTAGTATCTTTTCTTATTTCCTATTTGTCTTTTGAAGAAGGCTTAGAATCCCACCTTCCCTTCAGCTAAGTGTGATTCCTTTAACAATTAAATTTAATATCTAGAGTTAGGTGGAATAACAGGGTGAAAGTTAGACATGAGCTGGCCATGTTTATATGGGCAGGTGGATAAGAAAGCTGAGAGCTGCAATCTATCAGAAGAGAGGGAATTGTATAATCATGGTATTGTTACTAAGTATTAACCTCACAGCTGGTTAGACAAATCCCAGTACTCTAGTTTATAATGGCTCCCAGCTGGACAGTGCACAGGAGTTTGTGAATCATACAGTTAGAGGATAAATTATACAGTTATTATACAAATTGGTTCCACTCAGCCAGTCAGAGCATGGTCCTAGAAATAAATGTCAAGTTATAAGTCAGTTAGCATCCAACATTCTTGTTCTTTGGTTGAAACAACTCCATCTCAGTAAAACTGCAGGGATTTGACATTCCTCTTGCATATTTTGATTCTAGTTTTTTTGCTTGTTTGTTTTTTTACTTTGTATATTACTGCACTAATTGGGCCAAATGAATTCACAGTGCAATGCTAATGAAGTAAAAATAATCATTTCAGTTGACTAAAAAGGCTATTTTTCTCTCAGGCCGTGTAGGTGTAATTCAGTTTTTGATATGTTGCAGATATATTAAAACAGAGTAACAAATGCTTGCCATATATTATACATGTCAAGATGAAAAGGTGACACAAGTACCCATTCTAGATTTGATTTGTACACAAAACAAAATTTCTCTAATTTTGATTTTCACTGGGTGTAAGAAGTTAAAATGCAGATCCATAAATGTCTGTGGCTATTTTTATTTTCTTAAATCTAAATCTTGTTGCATGAGTTTGACAAAAACCCATAGCCCAAGCAGGTAGGATTTGATTAGGGAAGAAGGCTCTATGGTGAAATATTAAAGGCAAAATTATCTTTACATTTTCTTGTTTTCCAACAAACACACACAAAACACATAATGCTTGACTGGTAAAAGTGAGACCACTTTGGTTTGCAAATTTGTTGTAACCAGGCGTCCTAGAGAGTAGCAATTCTGAAAACATTGTTAGAGCAAGTGGCTGCTTCTATAAGGCAATCAAAATTTCAAAGAAAAAAATTGTAATTGATTAAAAACAGAGCTTTGAACTTTATCTTCAGTGCCTTAAATAGCAAAAGCACAATTCAAAATATACTGAGGGCACTGGATACACTATGAGTTGAGGGCCAAAGCTGCATGGGGCTGAGGACCCTCAGCAGAGAGCACTCAGTACCTTGGACATGGAGGCGTGTTATACTGAATGAAAACCTATAGTGACTTTTGTTGTCTCCTAAAAAATGTTATACATTCAACGTATTGAAGATGTTGATATTTTAAAGAGACAGAAGATGGAACATGGGCCAAGAAGAAAAACCACCTGTTATATTAATGGTAAAAGACCAGTTCTATATTCTCATCATGTTTAGGGCCAGATTCTGGGATCCTTACTCCCCTTTAGTAGTGACTGGCTCCTCAAGTAGTCCCATTGAAGTCAAGGAGCAGTATGGTACCCTTTGAGGTGAATAAGCACTAGAATCTGTCCTTTACTCTATACTTGCTCTGCAGAAAAGTCTGCTTTAAAAAATAGTCTGTGAATTATTGTTTCCTTGCCTTGGGAACAAACAAATACAGTCACCAAATCTTGAGTTAACAATTGGCAATGTATGTAGTCCTGTCCTCAGCGTGTCAGTTAATTTAAAGTGTTGCCCTAACTGAAACTGGAATTTCAGGAAGCAAAGTTAAGAGATGCTGGTAAATGAATCTCTACTACAAAGGATGAAATGCTGGATTACAAATGAGCACTCCCTTTAGTTAGCCTGCTAAATTGGTGTGCAGGACTGGAAAAAGAGAACAATGAACACCTCCTGACACCAGGCTGTTTGTCTGGTGAGTATCCCTCAGTGCAAATGTTGGTACTGTGGAGGTATTTTTTGTGTTTCTATAAAGTCCTAATGAGCTCCTTGGGTGAGAGTGAAACCCTTTGCTTTTTCACACTGTGCTCAAGACCCATAAACTTCTTGGGGTCAGGCCTAAAGAAAGGGTAATGGACCATGAGGTCCAGCTTAATAGACCCGATATTAACACAGCAGCAAGAATGTCACCAAATGCAAAGTTTGGGGCAGGCAATGAATGAAGTATTTGTTACACTTAAATAATATACAAAGATTATAACAGAGTAGTAGCACTATATCAATGTCATTACTGCAGGACTTTGAAAATACCTCATGTATGAAATAACTTTGCAATTTATCCTCCATTATAACCACCAGAATCTATCTACACACACTAAATGATAAATTACATCAGTACATGCTAAATGTCATATCTGCCCAGTAGCAGCTCTCATTGTTTATTATTTTAAAACCTTGAAAAATCTCACATTTAAAAAGTTTCTGCAGTGTACCAGATCCAAGTAATACAAAAATTTACATATGAGAAGCAAACCATTCTTTTGGAGAGAGATTCTAGCATTAGTAGGTCTGTTCATAAAAGCATGTTTGCTGGCTTATAGAAAATAGAGGAATCCAATTTGCTCACTTGAGCTCAATCCTGCAGTTCTTTCCTCTGTAACATTCCCATTGATCTGCGAGCTTGTGCAAAACTATTTGCTAAACTATGAACAGATATGGGATCAGAGCCTCCTTTGGTTCAGATTTAACATATGTTATAAATGAGCTGATAAAATAATGCTCTCTGATGAGATCACATTGGCAGCCTTCATAACAAGGAGTGGTGCAGAAAAAGAGAGCAACGTCACAGGTCAGCAACAGAACTACATTTGTGGATGAATAATCCTTCCTCAGCCCTTTTCCCCAATGTCAGGGTAGATGAAGCTGCTTACTAGGTCACTTGAAATCACACAACATTTAATTTCATTTTAATTTTTAGAAAATGAAGGCGCTTTTACAATTTTCCCAGTTTGGCTTGTTATAAACATTTTAAAAGAAGCAGTAAAAAGCAATTTAGTCTCTAGTGAGCTACTAGTGAAACTTGCAAACGTGGCAATGATTTTTCTTTTAATATAAAGCCCTTTCTTTTTGTGATATGGCTGCTTCTCAGTCACTGTTTTCATATTTTAATATTGACTGGGGTTGTTAAAACACTCTCCAATTTATATTTTAACTAAGAATGAAAGATAAGAGCTACTCAATGATGGGTGGATTGAGCTCTTTTGAAGGAAGCCCTTGCACAAGTATGAAGAAGGTGCCTGGAACATAAAAGTAAAGATCTGGTAAATATTATATTTTAAAGAATTTACAACATTGTGACATTATAAAAAGAAAAATGTCACAAGTGTGGCCACAGGACTAGATTTTGATTTCAGTTATACCTGGGAATTTTGGAGCAATTCCGCTGCAGTCATTGGCAGGGGAGCCTCTGATTTCCAGTATATTTGGGGTAAAAATTTTTAAAATGCCTGTGTGATTTAGACCCTAAATTCCACTGATATTCAATGGAACTCAGAGCAAAATTTTCAAAGGTGCTGAGTGATTTAGGAATCTAAGTCCCACTTTCAAAAGCAACAGGTATTAGGAACTTAAGCTCCATTGACTTCAATGACATTAAATGCCTATATCACGTTTTAAATGGGACCTAGGCACTGTGGAAAATGTTACTGTGATGCTGGTAAACTAAGTGCCAGCTCTGGCCAAAGCTGTAGGCATTAGCTAAGAACTGACAAACTCATAGCTGGAACCAACCAGCTCATCTCCACATTAGTTTTGTTCAAAATAGGTATTAGTTTACTAAGAATATATTTCCTGTTTAGACAATGTGAAATGTTTGTAAATAGCTAGCCGCATGTATTAATTTCATGTGTAATGTCTATATTCCATGCTATAAGGAAATATGTAAGTTTTGCTTTATAACTTTGAAAATGGTTTATCTGAACTTGTGAACCCAGTGACGGGACTCACCCCCCACACCCCCGTCCAGGAGGGCTATCGAAAATGAAGTGGACCATTATAAGACAAACACTTAGTTAATTGTCCCATCCATTTATGAATAAATAGGTGCAGAAGGCCTCAGCCCATTGGTTTTAATGCCATGAAGAGGGAAATGCAATGAAGAGGGAAATAAAAATAGTTGATATGAATATTTATCTTTGCTGTTTGAACTGTCACTGGGCCAGGGACTCTAAACTGAACCAAGAGATCTCCAGGATTATCCTTGGGGTTGCCCTGAAAGATAGCTTGAAATGACAGACCATTACAACTGTCACTTAGGGTCTAGCTTGGAACTCATTTCATGTTATATGCTTGCTTGAATCTGTAAATAACTTATGTCTCTTTTCTAAATAATAACCTTTATTAGTTAATTACAGAATTGGCTTCAGGCATTATCTTTGGTGTGAGATCTAAGATACCAATTGATCTGGAGTAAGTGACTGGTCTCTTCGGGCTGGAGGCAACCTGAATATTTGGTGATTTTTGGCGTAAGTGACCATTCATCACTAAGTCCAGCTTGACTGGGAGGCAAAATAGATTGGAGAGACTAAGGGGACTGTCTGTGATTCCATGGTAAAATTATTATAGTGATCCAGGCACTCACATTTGTTCCTGAGTTCATGGAATCTAAACATAGAACATACCACACCACTTTGGGGTGCCTGCCCTGGTTTTGACAGTTTACCCTGACCCTGCGGGAGGCATTAATGGTCTTGAGTCACTCCAGATAGCATGACAGTTACCTGTTCAGTTATGCAGGGCCTCTGAGGAATTGCCCCATTAAAAAGCAAACATTTTACCCACACTCATAATATATGAAGTGATAAACAGAATACTCCAGGAGTAGACAATTAATAGGCTTTTTTAATGGTCCCTACACAGTTTAAGTGAAACTCATGAGTCATCATTAAGCTTCTTTTTTTTAAAAATAATAAAGTGTACATTCAGGGGGCCGGATGATGATGCTCTCATTTGCATTGCTGAAAAACCAAATTATTTCCATTTTACTCTACCAGAATTACTCTGGATTTATACCAAAATAAGTGAGAGCAGAGTCTGGGCTTTTATGTGCAAACCTTTCTGGAACATATATGCTGCATTATCTGGTCATTTGTCCTTGAAGTCCTCTTCCATCCACATTGTGTCATTTGTCCCAATAATCCATTCTGTCCGTTATCTCACCTACCCACTCTTTCCCATACCCACAGTCAAATTGCTAGCTCTACAAAACAGCTCAGAGTCTGGACATATTATGACCAATGTGACTGATGCTGGGAGAGGAACAGGGGGTGCAGAGGCCAAATGTCCCCAAAATCCTGGCTCTGCAGAAGAGCTATAGAATGTAGAGTATGTTCTGGTGTTAATTATTTAAATTAATAATTAACCTATTCAAAATTGTCGTTTGTCAGCTAATATATGACAAATTCTTACATGACACAGCTGACAATAGTATCCTATAGCAAAACCAATTGCCTTGTTAAATACCTTTGCAGTTACAGACCCCAGCAAATGCAATACCAGTAACAGCCTTCAAATGAGGAAGCACACTGCTGGTAGCAGAGTTAATGGACAAGTTCATGGCTCCAGTCAGTCTTCTCTGCCAGTGGCCATAGAACTCCTTTCACATCGAAAGGAATGAATAAACTAATGGAGTGGCTGACACTTTATTCATTGACACTTACTCCTTTGAAAATCACAAATAAATCATGGCCTACACTTACACCCACTTAAAATAAATTCTGGTTTTTTATTTGGATTTTTTTTAATGATATCAAAAGCATCTTTCTGAAAGCAAATATCCAAGCCTTCCACCAAGAGAATAAGCAGCACGGATCTTATGTTCCTGGTATAAAACTGCAAGCCATATAACATTCCACATTTTCCAGTCTCTTATATGTAAAAAGGCCTTTGATTTCACAATCTGAACTTAAGTTATTGTCTCAGTTTTACAAATTCAGAGGAAAGCCCTACTGGAATTCTGAATCTTTAGCATTTGGTGTGTATCTGAGAACCATTTTTTTTTTGGTAGCCCTTGAGACACAATTATCCTCACAGGCAAATATGAAATATCACAGTGGAGACTGAGATACGCACTTCCTAGTGTGACTGGGGGCAGAGACAAGAGGATAGTAAACAACCATTCTGCATCCAGTTATTTTAGTGTAATACAATAAGCTTGTGTAGTTCTATTACAAAATGAGGTTTTCAAGTGCTTACACCAACTGACCAGCAGTAATACTGTATTTGCATTCAAGGGATCCAGCTCCACCCACTAATTAACATATCCCTCCTACTATATGTTTGGTGGGGACTAAGGGGTGCATTTTAGCAAATCACTAGGTGCCCAAATCACTGCCAACTATCAATTATTTTCCTTATTTCTAGGAATAGTCATTTAGTAGATTTTCTTTTATGTGACCTAGTTCAGCTAAGGCAAAGCCGGAAGGGAGGAGGCAGGGTGAATATGACTCTGTTCCCTTTTGAACCTGACTCTCTGTGCCCTTTTCTTTGTTGTGCAGGGGTGAAAAGCAGGCAGTCCGAATATGTTCACACCTGCCAGACTAATTACTCAAAACCACATAACCACATTTTGTTTTGACATTCCCTGTAAACTTTGCCGTTGCTTGGCAATTGTCTCCATTTGATCAGCTATGTAATACTTTTGATTGACATGTTTCTGTAACTTTTGGGGTACAAAAGGGAATTGTGAGTCTGGGTGAGGCAGATCACTTTGGACACATTGAGAAATCGCCAGGTGCAGACAGAAGGACTGGCCATCTGGAAAGCTGTCTGAATCACCAAAGGATGCTGCATACTTGTGCGGGTAACTATCAGTGTGGGGGTTTTGTAATAACCTACTGTATTTGTATGTGCTTAAGACTAATAAGTAGAGACTTCCAGTAAAAGCATTCCAATGGAAATTACTGGAGACCAATAAGTTAAGAGCCAGCCATATATCAGGCAGAGGTACTGCATTTCCTTTGGTTTATTTCCTGATACCAACCCACAGACTAAAAATTACTGGGTCAAGGAACCTTAGGTAACCTGGGGTGTGGATGTTTTGTGCCTGGTACACCTTGGCATTGGAATGAAGAGGACACAAAGGTGAAGGAAAGAGCCAGAAGACAAAGTGTCTCTTATTCTAAGGATTTTTACTGAAAAACCTAGGAGTGTTTTTCAGCAACCACATTAGCATAGTAGCACAATCATTCTCTTACACAAGCACGCTAATTCGCAAGGTAACTCACATCTCCACAAGGATTGCCAGCTCCCACTTTGTATGATGCTCCTGCACAGTGTCCTGAGGATGTCATTCTCACCATCCATGCAGATTGCAGTAGTAGCATCCATGCAGCTTGCCCCGGAGGTGTAATTCTCCCCCACCCTTCCCTCTTTTTTTTTAATATGACTCATGAAACTAAGTTAAGATTTTATACCATCTATGGGAGTGGAGCAGCAGGAAGGGATTTGAGCCAGGTCAAATGAGAGCCAGGAGGAGGAAGGAATAGAACCTTCATTAAAGTCACGATGATAGTCGAGATGTGCTCATGCTGGAAGCCTCTCTCTGGAGTGCAGATATCAAGAAAGGTTTGGCTACGTCACCAAATGGCTGATTATCTCCTGAGATCCCCTTTTAGGGATAGATTTCTGGAGCAGACGTTCTCGTGAGCTAGTGTCACAACTGCAACACAATATTGCCATATAGCATCATGGCAGCAAAGCTGTCAAACCTAAATTCACAATATTTCAAGTTCATTCCTGCAGGTGGGGATTCCTGTTTCTTTGAAAGATCATGCATTGGACTCTGAAATCAAGGAAGTGGCACAAGAGTAATTGAAAGCAGAATCAGGCCCACCTTGTGAGGGCCATGTGAATTAATCCTTTACAGGGGAAATAGATGGTAGCTCATCATCATTCCAATTTTATGATAATGGGTTAAACTTTGTTTACTAAGGCATCTTAGGCACAGGAAAAAAAATCCAAAAATCCGAGGCAGAGGTATAATTCATACAGAACATTTTCACTCTTAGACAATGCATGATGAAAATTACCTCTTGATCATCATCATCATAATGGTAATAAATGTACTATGCATTTCTATTTAGAGGGTATCCTGTCTCCAAAGGGTTCTGGTTGTCTTAAAAATTTAGCTAAAAATATATCTTGAAGGAGGAAGGAAATATTGCCTGGGACATTTAATTATGTTGACTAAAATGCTGTGAGTTTTAATACTAAAACTAAAGAATTCTGGTTTTGCTCTGATAAATGCTGCCACTACTTTGTCAGTTGCAGAGAAGAGCCAGTAATAATCACTCCCTCTTTGCCACAGCTGTTGGTTTAGATTGTAAATTGAGACACTGCTGCCACCACAAGGCCACTGTGAATGACATGTTTGTGTTTCACTACATTGGTCTGACTTCTGCTTCACAAGTATCTATAAACAATCTTAGAGCCGTTCATAAAGCTACTGGGGATATAAATAGCAATGGGAGAGAACTAATGAGCTAACCTAGGGCAGTATATAAATTATGGCTAAAAGTTACATTAGTTAGTGACTGTTAACGCCTGCATTAGGCATGCATGAGTGAGTGTCGCACTAACATGGCTGTCACATTGTTAATTAGAGCAATGGAAAGTAATCATTCCATCTTAGCCATGACTCTTCCCAAACAGCATTAGGGAAGTAGGAAGTGCCCATATAATTATGTATTTCTTCTTATGTGATTAAGACAATTAATTGTTAATCTCATTATTAAAAAATGTATTTACACTGGGACATTGTTCAAAGTAATAGAACCTAACCAGTTACTTCTTTCTATATATGGGGCTAGATTCTCAGCAGGTGTATACTGACATAACACCTTTGAAGTCAGTGGAACTATGACACTATATACCAGCTGAGGATCTGCCCCATAACCTGTTGCTCCCACAGACGTACAGCTCCAAAAGCAAAATTTTTCTAAAAAAGTTGAGTCCCTTTCCTCCCCTCCCTCCTATGGTTTATAGCATATCCAACCCTCTGGATCACCCAATCCATTTTTCCTACAAAAATATAGCTCAAGTTTTATAGAAAAACACCAGTGCTTTGTTTAAAACTAAAAACCAAAAAAACACACTTGCAGTATTGTCTAGTGTTGAGAGTGGGGGATCCTCTTTCCTTTCCAATTCTTGGGTCTGTCACTGGCTTGACAGGTGACCTTGGGGCAAGTTATTTAGTGACCCTGAGATCCACAGGTTAAAAGTGGCTATATAAGTATGAGGAATTAGTATCTCTATGAATTTTAAGGGAATTTAAAATAAACACACAATAGCCATATTTTCCTACAGGAATTAAAACATCTGATTAGCCTTTCTAGTAATGGCTCATTTAAAACAAAAGTAGCATTATGGGGATAATTATAGAAGAATCGTTGAAGATTAGGATTGGAAGGGACCTCAGGAGGTCATCTAGTCCAACCCCCTGCTCAAAGCAGGTCCAACCCCAACTAAATCATCCCAACCAGGTATTTGTCAAGGGATACAGCTAGTAATGCGTAAGACATTTTATAGATCCCAATGATAACTATTCAATATTACCCACAATTTCATGGAAGATCTGCTACAGGTACTCTGTGGGTTGGGTGGGGAAAGACATAGACAATCCTCAGTAGTGCCTAGAAAGGATCATTTTTCCATCCCACCCTCCAAACACAAAGGGATCCACAATACATGGTACGTTAAACCAACCCCCTCAGTGCTCACTTACATCAGCTCCTCTCTATGGGGGGAGGCTGGAGTGGCAGCAAAATGTAGAGACATCTGCATTATGGCAGCCATACAGCGATAGTGAGCCTGGATTGTTCTGGCTTCCAGTGAACCTCCCAAGAGCCACATAGATCTGCTAGTTTAATGGACTAAAGCTGAGCCCCCCTGTGCTCTGGATGGGGACAGGCAGCATTTTGAATTTCTAATCCCTTTGACACCAATAACCCACACAAGGGATGGCTTGGCCCAAAGTTATTTAAATATGCCAGGAGCGTGTGCTTTCCAAATGTTGTATTTGAGATGGAGTGGCCAAATCATGATTTACTCTTATTTGAACCATCAGCTATTTTCTAACTTTATTCGAAGCTGGCAGAAGGATGGACATTTCCCCCTTCTCTAATGGTATTGTTTATTTTGGTCAGATTTCATCTACTAATCTGTTATTCTCCTATTCACAAGAGATAGCAAATCTCCTTTGAATAGTTGAGTGCTTTGTACCATTATCTGCAACTAAAACAAGCAGAACCATCTGGAATTCATTCTTAATGAACGTATGTGTTTAGAAAATTGTAATATTGCTTTGTTTTCTATTTCTACCATTTTGGTGCCAGCACTCTTCCATAGTCCAGATCCAACAAAACACATTTAAAATACTAAGTAGGACTTTGATCTTCAGTAGTTTTTTAATAAGTATAACTATAGAAAGTTCCAAAACTAACTAAAGGATTAACTAGCCCCATAAGGATCAGCCTAACAAATGGGGGGGGGGGAATTACACATGATTTGTTGGTCTCTGCTTCCAGGCTTAAGCTCCCTTCCTAATTTTGCTTCTGAAGAGCCTTCAGTGCAGCGACTCCCTTATGGATTCCTTCCCCCACATTTCTCCTTTTCCTTACTCAGAGCCCCCAGTGGCCTCTTGCTCCTACAACCATTTCCCTTTTCTGCATGGTGGTTTACTGACCCACTTCAAGCCTTGGTTGATCCAGTCAAAAGGATTCTTCACAGGAGATGCCACAATATGGTGATCAGATAGCAAGTGTGAAAAAATTGGGACCCTTTTTTCAGGGGTGGGGAGGTATAGTTGCGAATGTAAGAGAAAAGTCCCTAAATATTGGGCCGGTCCCAATAATATCAAGATGTCGGGTCATCCTATGCCATAGGCACAAAAGCTAGAGTGACTATTCTCCTTGACTGAGGAAGACATGCATTATCTGTTGTATGGGAAGATTTTGATAGACCAGTAAAAGAACTAGGGACAACTTGATAGTCAATATTACATTATCATATTTGTTGCAAAGAGCAGCAAAATTAGTAGGTGTCTCCTACAAGCCTGTGCAGCCTTGGCATAACTAAGCCAGGAGTGGAGGGGTTTTCAGTGATAACAGGAAGGCCTCTTGCTAAACGTTTGCCTGTCCCTGCACCCCCCACCTCCCTAATGCTCTGGTAGACCTGATGGGATCTGTGTTTTAGGAAAAGACCAATAAGCTTATTTATGCATGCCCTCTGGGAGATGTTTGCCTGAGCCTCAAGATATGCAGATTCTGTAGTAACCCATTTAGTTAATTGATACTCTGAGGCGACCTCTTGATTAGCTTTTGCCCCACAAGTTTTTTTCTTAACATGTTGTTGTCTGCTAACAAGGATGAATAGGGGGAGAGGAGCTTGGACTCTTTGGGATCTCTTCTTGGACACAGCTTCAGAATCTTCCAACGACAGCTAGAAAATTAGGCCAGTTGGAAAGCTGTCGCTGTTTCCACTTGAAAGCCACCCCAAACGTCAGTAATTATTGAGGGCTGAGGTGTTTTACTAACCTGCTGAGGACGTGTGTGAGTGCTTGAGCCTAAGTAAAGTATAGCTTTAAAGTAAGAGCACTCGTGTCCTACTGTTTCTACCAGTCTGCCTCTCCGCTGGATGGCCGTGTCTCCATTTGGCTTATTTCCTGACACCACCTCACACACAATAAAGTACCATGAGCTTTGGGTTGGCAGAACCCCAGGTAACATTGTCTAGCTCTGTTTTGCAAGTCAGTCAGTCAGAGAGAGAGGGGAAAGATCAGCCCATCCTGCCTTCCAGAAAGCCCACGAGGAAAGAAGCCTCCAGGACTGATGAAAGGTTAGTAGCTCCTCAATAGTAGAGCAACAACTGGCTCTTCATGTCACTTCTTGCTTCCTTCAACCCCCTGCAGAGCCAGACACAATCCTGCTCCTTGCACTCAAGGAGTATAAGGATTGCTCACGGCTACTACTGACAGCAACAATGATCTCCCCAAAAAGGCACATGAGGGTGGAATTTGTGCAGGATAGCTCTCAAAGCTGCCCCTACATATAAGGCATGCACTTGCTGCACCCTCTAAATGGGTATAGGCTTGTGACACACTGCACCCCTCATCATCACCCTTAGAGTGTAATTGTGTATCATTTAATGCAAAGTATGTCATGTAAGATGCTTTTGGCAAGAAATACCCAATTGCTTTCTTAAGCAAGAAATGGACTCCAACTGAAAGAACTGTTCAGCCATAAAAAAGGAATGCTATATCATAGCGGGGGCAGTTAAGCAATTAAGGCCTTACCTGTTCAACAAAAAGTTCAGAATCTTAACTGACCATTCCCCATTAATCGGGTTAAGTAAAACCAAATGCTCCTACTCCAAACGCCTGCATTGGATCATCATATTTCAGGAATTTGACATGGAAATCGTTTATATTAAAGGAGAAAGAAAACGTTGTGGCAGGTGCCCTATCCAAGAGGGATGGCCCCAATTTACTGCCTTCAGATTAGCCAGTAGCTAACCTTCCTGCAGCTTTGTAAGGAGGGAGGTGTGACACACTGCACCCTCCTCCCCAGTCAATGATCACCCTTATAGCGTAATTGTGTATTGGTTAATGCAAAGTATGTCATGCAAGATGTTTCTGGAGTACTCATGATGTACTAAACATTGCTGTTATATACGTTATAAAACAGGTTTGGTTTAGTGTCATGTGTATGGGTATGACACTTTGCTATGTGATATGCCCAAAGATGTGTCTCATGGATTGAGACAGATTCAGGCAAAACTTTCTGAGCATCTCTCTCAGAAGGGCAATTCACACCTCACTAAGGTCTGCATAAAACAAACCCAGCTCCCCAGCATTGCAGGAACAAAGGACTGGCCTAGCTATCAACAAAGGATTAAAAGGGACTCAAATGAGCCACTTCCCCTCCCCCTTTTCCTTGGCCAACTTGGAGCCACGCTAAAGTACTTACTGCTCACTGACTCAGGACATGGATGAACCCATACAAGGACATTGTCTGTCTCCTGACCCTGAAGGTGGGGGTGGGGGTGGGGGAGAAAGGGGGCATGAAGCCCCAGGGGGGAGAAGGAACATTTTTAAAAGGGGAGACATTTTGCCAAGCTCTCTCTCTTCTACCTCCATCTACAGCCACTACCAAGCAACTGAAATGCTGACCCTGAGGGAGAAGAGCCTGGCGAGAAAGAAATCCAGCCAGCCTGTGGTGAGAATCATCCAAGTTTGTAAGGTTGCTGAAAGTGTTAAGCTTAGTTTAGAATGTGTTTGACTTTTGGTTATTTTAACTAAACCTGACTTGCTTTCCTCTGACTTATAATCACTTAAATGTATTTTGCCTAAAACAGCTTGTTCAGTTTAAGGTGTGTTAGAGACTCCATCTGAAGTGACAAGACTGGTGCGTATCAATTTCTTTGATAAATTGACAAACATATGAGCTTGCAGTTTTCAGTGGGCAGCACTGAACATTGTAAGATGGCAGCTGCTAGGGTTACACCTGGGACTGAAGGATATTAGTTGGGGTCATACTAGTGCATAATCTCATGAGTGGCTGGCTAGAGGCACTCACTCACTGAGCTGGGAGCAACTTACATGCTAAAGGCTGTGTGTGAGTTGCCCAGGAGTGAGGGGTTCTCACAGCAAAGCAGGGTAAGATGGGCTCCAACAGTGAGGGAATGGGGTGACACAGCAATTCACCAGTCTAGATTGCACTAGGGGAACATCACACAGCTCCATGGAGGAATTGTGCCTGCCTCAGGCAATATGGTACCCACAGTGTCTGTTCAGCCATGGACCTCAACAACCCCATATAATGGGGGCAGTGCTATAAAAACCCAACTTAGTCTTATATGTCTACTAATAACGCCATATGTTGACAGTCAGCTCTCTATTAGCGCCACATGAAAAAAAGACGGTTATTCCAATTCAGATAATACTTCGCATTTTTGACATGAATATGCAAGTTATTCCACACCTAATTATATATTGGCCTCATTTAAGAAGTATTTAAACAGCTGAAATGGCTTCAATTGTGAGTTGTATAGAACACACCTCTAACCAGGACGGTCTTCCAGAATCTGCCTGTCCCACAGCCCCCAAATGGAGGTGGATTTTAGAATGGGGCATTATCCAAGAGAATATCACTTGTTACTCCATTTGACCTGAACCATTAGCCAATATTCAGGGTCTTGCAGGTTGGTTTCTGTTAGGAGGCGACATTTGTTGGAGTTCATTATTTCACTTGATGTGATCCTGTTTATTTACAGAGGACATACAAAGTCCTGTTTCACTGCACTTATTAGGAATCAAACAACAAGAGACAGTTTCTTTGACCCCAGTCCCAAGCCTCTTTCCAGCCAGCATTCTACCCAAAAAGCTCTCTTGGCTTTTTTTCAGGTGCTCCTGAATGCACCTGATGTCCCAGTGCTTGTTCTGACTGTCTCCTTAGCTTTCTGCTGTTTTTTGTCAGCCTCTCTGATGTTTCTGCTACTTGTCCACCCACCTACCCACACACCCTCTCCTGTATTTGCATTCAGCACACTGTGAAATCTCTCTGCCACATAGCTAAAAATCCTGACCAGTCCTGTATACAGTCTCTGTTTTGGGCAGTGCCTCCTATTGTTTCAGCTCATTCCAGAAAGGAGCTTTACTGAGTCTGACATTTATCCTGAAAGAGCTACAAGGAGATTTCACCCCAAATCCCCGCATTGCACATTTAAATGCTTCCAGCCCACCACAGCCTTAATTTCAGCCTGAAATAATTGCAGACCTGATGTTGGGATTTGACCTTTAGGATGGTTTGAGCTTCTTACAGAAAGCTAATGGGAAAGCTACGAACCAGACTTCCTGAGAAACTCCTGTCTAAAAAGTTAGGAAATATTCTCCCTCTTCAACAAGAGAGATATAAAATCAGAACAAAATGCTGTAGCATGCTACTAAAAGGCAAAGACATTCAGGTGGTATTAGTAAAAGAGAAGCTCTAAGGGTCCCACATTTTGAGACCAAAGCATTCAGTAAGGGAAACTTAGGATACCTCCTGGTATAGCTCAGAATTTACCACTTGGTGTCACCAGAGTGGTGCTTCTCCATTTCAGCTGAGTGGAGGAATGTTGTGATCTGCCCTGCCCTGGCCTTTGCCGGGTTATAGGTGCATGTGTATGATTCTAAATTAAACATTGTTGCAACAGTGCAGCTGGTGCCAAAGATAGTGGTTAAAATCTTCCACAACCCAGAGAAAAACAAAAGCAACTTTCCCTTGGCATGGAATGGTCAAAGGAATGTGTGGGATTTGGGAGGACATTGATTTGTAAGGCAAACTGAATTCATATGGCAGCCTGCCATTTGTTCTTCTGTTTACCTAGGATGCAAAGGCATTTCTTTTCTAAAGCTTGACCCTGAGCCACATGATTCCTATCAACAGCAATCAGCCCTGAAATTTGGGTGGAACTACTGAGTTACAGTATAATGAATGGCAACTGCAGAACATGGCAAGAAAGTTAACAGGGTCTGCATGTAGCTGCAGTGTGTGAGCATTGTTTGACAAATCTTCCACAGAACTACCAATCATCATCTTGAAGCCCAGAGGGCCTGCCCCTAAATTCAGATACTGCTAGATTAGGAGTGAACCAAAGCATTTATAATTGATGAAAATAAAAGAACTAGTCCCTTAAATTCAGTGGCATTTCAATGGAAATGCAAGCTCTATAGTCAAAGATGATACAATCTAAGAGAAACCAATTAAATATATTTCACTGCAGACTTTAAATATTGCAGATACTGTATATAAAAGATGGACTAAGTTGTATTACACACACACACACACACACACACACACACAACTACATTAAAATGACATTAAGTTGCAAAGTCAAGTGCTCAAAAGTAGGAAGTGCCAGAGTTCAGACTGACTGTGTAACCTTAAGCACCAAAGGACCAAATGATGAAACAGTCTTTAATTATATGATTAGATTATTATATTATTTTTATAAAGGACCACTGCCTCATTCAGAGCACAAGATGGAGGATCCTCAAGGAATGAGCAGCTATTCAATATTTTGTTTTATTCTCATTATTCAAAGGCCTTGTTTACTGCACACTATTCAAATGGAGTGCTGAATACAGAATTATTCATTTTCCCATTACAGTACCAGAGTGCTTCAGAAACATTAATGAATTTATCTTCACAGTAGCTCTGTGAGGAGATGGTAATATGCCCAGCTAATATCTAACATGGCCATTAATTTCAGGCACCCAATTTTTTTCCAAAGTGCTTAGAATTATATATTCAAAGCACAGGTCCCATTGGCTTCAGTTACAGCTATGAGTGCTCAGCACTTGGATCTCAAGTCAGGCACCCAAACAAATGAGGCACATTCGTGACCACCAGTGAAAAGTTTGGTTTAAGTAGTTTGCCCAGCAACACACAGGAACTCTGGCAGAGGCAGAGATAGAATCCCATCATCCAGGACAGTCTTCAACTGCCTTTAATCATAAGACCAACTTTTCTCATCATACCAACTGCCTCATTCACTACACACTTGCTACTTGTGCAAGGATCCTACAAACAACTTTCTCCTTCACTACACAACCCGGATTTAGCCCCAGGCCACTGTCTCTCCTGTGCATTGAATGATGCAGGGGTTCCTTGGGGAGAAGAGCATGTGACCATACGCTTAAAGACTATCATAATTCACACGCACAAGGCAAGAACAACCTTAATTCTTGCATTTTCTAACTTTTGAGTGCTTGACCTCACATCCTACTAACATTCCTTTAATGGAATTTTTCAGAGTAATGCTACTTAGACTGGCAAACGGGAAAGAACAAAATGCTGGTATCACTAGGTTAGGAAGAGTAGGCAGTGACCAAGGAGAGTTCCTCACTGCTGAATGACCACCCAGTACACAATAGATTGACGATCACATCTTAAGAACATTAGTATTCTTCAGGTTCAGTTAAAGTAGAAAGAGATGTTATGGGATGGGTGATGTTTGCAGACAGTATGGGGAAGAGTCACTAGAAAATGGATCCTCTCTCAAAACATGCAAACTAAGGCTAGTGAGCCAGGTCAAGTATTAGCCTGTGCTGGAATAGCTCACATACAGGGCAAACACAGTACATAGTTCATTTCTTTAAAAAAAAAAAAAAAAAGCACTGAAAATGAGAGATTTGCAAGTTCTTGTTCATCCCTTGGAGTTCAGAGACAGGTTCAGCTTTTTCACTGGACACCACACTCTGCATGATCAAAGCTATATTATTATATTTCCATAGAATTGCTAAGGACAGCCCCTACTTTCATAATTTACATGATACTGAAAGTGCTGGTGAAGCAGCAAAAAACTAGATATGGCAAGTAGGTGTTTTTGGAGTGAACTTGGGAATGATGAAAAAATCACCTGAGTTTTCTTACTTTTTAAACAATAAAATTCTGTATCAAAAAGACTCCACAGAAAATTGATCACTGGAGAAGTTAATTCTTCGGTCGAGCTGCAGTTACTTACAACCCTCATGTGCTTTTAGGAGAAAACAATTTTGCTGATGGCAATAGCAACACAGTAAAAAGGCATCCCAGGTGTTCTGAAGGCCTGACACAGAATGGGGTATCATCAATCACCGAAAGAACCTCGATGAACTGAGAGAGAGTTACGGTGACTGAGTGGGCTACCAGACATGGATAGAAGGTGTCCAGAATGAGTTGAATTTGAAAATTTAATGCAGTTCCATGGCTTGATTGATTTAAAGTTTTATTTTGGAAAGTATCACAGTGTGGGAGTTGTCATTGTCTCTAGTTCCTGCATTCTTTAATACAAAGAGAAAAAGGCACCGGTCAGTTTTTGAAGACTGTCAACCTAAACTGAAGCCCCCTGTGCTTAGGAAATTAAACTGTCCCTGCAAAAATTTACAGGCACACCTGTGTGTGCCAGTTTACATATGGAATTACTTACCAGTTTTACACACTAACATATCTGTTTGTCCATACAAATGTAAGTTTTCAGAGTGTAAGAGAAGTGTCTGTTTTTGAAAACCTGACAATCTCTCTAAAATAATAAACAACACTATGTAGCCTGAATTTGTTCATGTTACTATTTTGTCCAAGGCTATAGCTATAGAAGACTGTCTTTGGCAGTTTTAGGTATCAGCATCTTAAAATTAATAGACTAGTCCAGGCCACATTCGCAGTCTCCAGTATTAAAATGAACATACATTTGCTGGTATCAAACAACAATATGCACCTTTGTATACAAAAAGGTTTGAAGAATCCCTCATAATAATAGCACTTTCATTGACAAACGTTAGCTAATGAATACTCACAGCCACCCATTCAGGTAAGAGAATTTATCATGTTCCCATTTTACACAGGGGAAACTAAGGCAGAGGAGTTAAGTATTTTGCTCAAGACCACAAAGCAAGTAGTGGCATTGCTTGGGTTGGCTGCAGAGTGGTTGAGGATTTCACGCTCGTACTGGAGGCCGGTTTATCATGTGCTGGTCTATTAAGAGGACTTTCCAGACTCCACACTGCTGACCCCAGGGCTAAAACTGTGATGTCTACCTAAGCCCTTTGTACATTTTGTTTTTGACTCGTACATCACCGTTTTCTATCTCTACTTTAGAATTTATATTTTGAGCTTTTTTCCATCTTTATTGCACCACTTGTGCATTTTCCAATGAGAAGAAGAACTGTGGTATTTTGATGGCCAAGCTATTTAACAGCATCCTTTTAAGTGACAGTAAGACTATTGGTCAGTTATTTAAGAGGAGGAGATAGCTTTAACACTTCTATAGACAAGACCTCCCTAAGTTGAAGGGAGGGGCACTTAGCACTAGGGGCTAAGGATAGTTTTGTTAACTGGATGAATTTAGATGAGGGTCCCTGACAACACACTCAGTAAAACTGATGCAGCATTTACTCCCTTCCCTGTGCCCTCTTGACCTGACTACCTGTTACAGCTTCCCTCTGATTTCCTGCCTTCTCTTGTCTTTGTCTGTCTCAGACAATGAATTAGAGGGTCAGTTCAGAAGCAGGCCACAAGGTCGCAGCAAGAGATTAGTGTTATTTACTTGTACAATAGTAGCACCTATGGGCTCCAGTCACAGATCAGGTCCCGGGGTGCTAGACACTATACAAACACATCCCAGCCTCCTTGTTCTTTCCAGAATTAGAGAAATGGCCTCAGACCTTAAAGTCTTTGGACTGACCAGTCCACTCTTCCACTGTAAACAACCGTTTTATCTGCAAAGTCTTGCTCTGCTCACAAAGCAGCATTCTCTGATGTTATAGGTTTAGGCAGAATTGGACTTTTGCTGAACATCAGCAAGATGGATTTAAGGGCAGGTAACACACCACAGCCTGCCTCAAGCACTGGTGGCTATCCAGGCCAGAGGAGGGTTACAAGAAAGGGGGCAGGCCAGGCAGGTAGGTGGTACTGCTCTTAAATTGGATCCTGCAGAGACAGCAGGTCTCTGTCTGACAAGGAGAGCACTGAAGGACAGAGCACTGCTTGAAAGGCCCCAGCGCTTCCGGTGTGTGGGCTTCATGTGAAGCTGCACATGATATGCTACCTATTGCAAGCTAGCTAAGCATTTTTACCATGCTTATCACTGTGGTACACACGTGCTACATTTCATGCTTAGTTTATGCACTTGTGTTAGCTGTCAGAAAACAGTTCTTAAATACTAATTTAAAAACATCTGAAAGCATAAGTGTCTTGGGATGAAAAAAATCCCAAACAAGTCTTTGAATGGTGTTAATAGCAGAGACGGGATGGAGTTGCAGTCCATGGCATTCCATCACATTGGCTCACGTAGATGCTTAAGAGGGTGGAGGAATAGGATAGATCCCTGTGGGATTCTATGGATTAGACTATTTGGGGAAGACAGTAATTTCTCATGCACATTCTCTGAGTCCTGTAGGAGACAAATGACTGAAGCAGTTGTCATGATGTGCCATCTATTCCTGCTATGTCACGTAAGTAACTTGACAGTACCTTGTGGTCTGGTGTGCTGAGGAGCAAAGTAGTATAAATTTAACTATCGTGTTTTGCAGTAGTGCTTAGGAACCCCACTCAGGGATCAGGGCCCCCATTGTGCTAGACACTATACAAACACAACGTAAATCCGTTATATTTGCGACGAAAAATGGAAACTACCTTTGGAAGAAACTCATGCCCTTCCTGGATGTGAATAACCACTCTGTTGACTGCTATTAGAAACTATCAATCAGTGCTTCAGAGAAGGGAATCGCTTGACTCCACGTAAAAGTATGACAGTCTGTCCAATCCTCAAAGGCAACTGATGACACAGAAGCCACTTTCACTACTGCCTCATCTAGGAAAAGTTTCCTACATCCCCCAAATCTATTCTTAAGCAGAAAGTCAGGTTGAGTGTGTGCCTGGAGATGACCTGTGAGTAACGTATATATTCTAGGCAGGAGATGAGATCATATGCTATGGTGTCTCTGGAACTGATGTTAAGGTTACCAGGAAGAGTGAACTAGGGGTTTCTAGCACCACACTGAACAGAAGTTGCATTGTTTCTTTGAGGAAGTCATTTGGACTTAGGTTTTGTGTGTCCTTCACCTCACAGTTCAGGTGGATGCATTCAATTTTTTTTTATTTCTTGTGTGGAGTCTTATGCATCTGAGCTTGAAGGAGAATGATGCTCCATTTTACTTCTTTTTGACTCATTCTGGATCTCTCTCGGTTTGTAGGAGCTCAAACCCATGTTACTTACAAGATGTAATTTCAAGTTCAGTTACAAGTATATCCACAAAGGGCCACAGTCTGCCCTTGCTTACACTTTGTGAAGCACCAGCAAACATACAGGGGGTTGCATGGAGTAAAGATGCAGCTCCACTGCCATCACAGGTGTGACTGCAACACATGTAAACATAGATCAAAGCTAGCTCGAGTAACAATAGAAGTGAAGCTTCTGCAGCACAGGCTGTACAAACCCATCCAGGACCCTTAGCATGTACTCAAGTGGCTCACCTGTGCTGCTTCTCTGTTATCACCAGTCAAACTAGCTAGATCAAATAGCTCAAATATGTCTATACGTGCTGCAATCACACCCCTAACTCCCATGTACATATCCTAAGATTGGCCACAATCTAGTTCTTAGCAACCCAACCTGCAGACCTTACCTCAGGTAAAACTCCCATTGATTTCTTCATAGTGATACACTGTGCAATGGAAGGGAACTTATGCTCATGAAAGTGGCCACAGTAACTAGTTCTTGGGTTTCCTAGGTGATTTCATCAGCAGACAGCCAAAAGGAGGGAACTCTAACAAAGTAGGCTCCAAGGCACAGGAAACACATGGGATTCCTTGGTGAAAAGTGCTGCTTGAGGGTAATAATATTAGACTGAAGAGACAAACTATAGCAACTAATATTCAAAACTCCCAGACTTAAAAAAAATTAGTAGGCGTCAAACATAGAGCAGAGAGTCCAACTAAACATATTTCAATCTTTGTGAAACTGATAAACTTTATGTCTCCCTCCCTACATCTCCCACCCCAGTGGGTGACAAATATTGTCAAACTTAATAGCATAAGATTTCTATAAACATGCTATAATAGAAAAGGCCCCAAAAGAAAGAAAGTAGGTAGTTTAAAAGTGATTAATAGGTTGAAGTCAAGAAGCCTACTAAAAATGTTTAAATGCTTCGTAACAGTAAATGAAAAATGTAAGCTATATGAGCACTGTTTTAACACACTGTACTATTAAGCAAGGGGTAGATTTTTCCCCAAGCTCCCATCAAGGAAGGTAGAGGAGCTCAACTAGGCAGTGGCTGAAGTTCCCAGTAGGCATTCCATTCTGGTCAAATCTGCCAGAATTCCTCTTGGTGCTCCCAGGCAGTGCACAGAAGCATGGCCCCTAAAGAGGGTACTGCACGCTTCTCCCCCAGCTAGGTCTGCTGGACAGTGAAGATGGGTGAGTCTTCACCCTGCTCTCTCTGGCAGTGAAGGGGAGGTGCCCAAGAACTCATACGGTCTGCGATCAGTAACCTCTCCCTCTTAACAGGGCAGGAGAAGATGTGTTTTCTCTCTCTCTCTCTCTCTCTCTCACACACACACACACCCTTCAAGTCTTTTACAAGCATAAAAGATACTGTCAGATTTTCCCTCACACAAAGAATCACATGGTCTTCCCCCCCTGCAGAGAACTGATGTGACTGGACAAAGAAGTACAGGACCAAAGGCCAAATATCCAGCTATTACAGTAATCCTGGTGACAGTTGGTTTAATAAAAGCCACATCATAAACTGTTATTAACCAACGAGAAGACTGTCACAACCACAGAGCATCTTGAGACTATAAAAAGACTGATTCGGAAATAACAGTAAGCAGTTTCCTTTTTGATGAAAAGGAAGAAGGCCTCTGAGGACACACTGTACAAAGAGCCATCTTCTGCACCTTTTGCAAGGAACTATTGAGTATCAAACCATAAATATGAAGCAAATATTTTTGCTACTGTTGCCAAGTATTTACTTAATTTTATTTTCACGCTTTCAGCTGCAAGCAGTGCTCTATGAAGCTTGATTGACAAGTTTTGCATTAAAGTCAGAGGGACCCCCATTCCATCCCTGCAGAATAAAGTTAAGAGTTGAGAAAACAGATTTTTTTGGTTTACTGACAATTCTGGGTGAAACATTTTATTACAGTTTTGAGCATTTAACATTAAGTTTTTAAAAAATAAAATATTGAAAGGTATTTTGACATGAAAAGTTATTTCCAGTCAAAAAATTGACATATTTCCAAAGTAGGGAAACAGCCTCCTGAGTGTCCCCTCATGGCCAGGGGGTCGTCCTGCAGCATCCTGCCTCTGTTTCCTGTTCAGTGAGGTAAGAGTAAGTTCATTTTAAACAGCCCACAAATAGAAGCCAAAAACTCTACTCTAGGCGAGTTTCTCTCTCTTTAATGGAGTTTTCTGGGAAAATACTTACCCGTTTACAGCCTTTTATTTCCAAGTCCAGGCAAGAAAGCCCCAAAACCAAAGTCTCTTGGGTCAGCAGCTTCTTCTGGAACGCCTCAGGCCCTTCCCTGCCTGAAAAGCATTGTAATCCCTTCCTTCCTTTATTTGTTCAGAGTCATTCTCAGGCCCCTCTACCTTTGGTGCTCTCTGCTACTCTTTTATAAGGGAAATCACCTGATCCCTCTCCCCTGGGCCTACTTATTAGCTAGGGTTAGCTGGTCCCAGGCCTCTTGCCCTTAAACAGCCAAGCTACCCTGTTACAGTTTCATTTTTTCAAAACCAGGACCAAAACAAAAACAGGATTTTTAAAGGTTATTTTTCCTACTGAAACAGTTAAGCTACATTGGCACAAATTCGTGAACTGTTTCAGTGTCACCAAATTTACATTTTTTTTGCCAAAAAAAGTTTTGGTTGAAAAATTTTCTCCATCTCTATCTACAATAATTAATGAGTTATTTGAAGCTCCTGTTTCATGGCCTCAGGGTAGACCCAAGTTAACTTTAAAACTATGTATTTTGAAATTAACTCTCCTCTCTTCCCAAACTTTTCAAGTCAGACACATGCCAAGCAGAGGCAGGTGCACAGCTGCAGCTACCAAAGGTATTTTACTTACTGAAGCAGGTAAAATGCTTCGAGGGGGGGGCTCAGAAGTACCACTTGCACATCATTTTTGTTATTGCAGTTCAAGTTAACAGACCCAGCATGGACCATAACCCACTATCAAGGAACAGCGGGTTCCGGCCATACCCCCACTCTGTACCCTATGCATGTGCCCCATCTCTGATTGTTTTATTATTCCCTTGTACATTACACTTAAGGAACCTTGGGTTCCAGGATGAATCAGATAGATATGGAGAAAGAACTGAAGCCCTTTTCACAACCTTGCAGGGCAGCTAGAATCTGGTGCTTACTTTGTAAATCTTCTGAACAAAAGACCAATTACTGCATTTATTTGGGAATATAATATCCAAATGGAAGGCCTGGCCCTACAGTCTTTGTTAAGACAAAACTCTCGTTGACTTCAATACAAATTTTACTCGTACAAGGATCATAGGATCCAACTCAGAATTTTTACCTTTGAGTAAATAACTAAGGGCTGGGTTCATAAAAGGACTTAGGCCATCAGCTGCCATTCTAAGCACCCTAGAATCAGGCACCAGTGGGATTCACAAAATCCCTGCTCAGGTGCCCCCAAGCCTGTAGGCACCTAAAATTTGTTGGTGCCTAAATTTCTGCACCTAGAAACTTTTGCAGAAACATTTCCTGACTCTGTGCATGCACACGGCTGTTTCCCTCTAGGCACTCAGATACATCTCAGAGCTATGCATGAACTGGAGGAAGATAGGCATTCCTCCACCTAACTCTCCTGAGGAATCCAATCCTTAGAGCTCACCTACCAGCTTAGGACCCCATAGGTGAGCTCCCACAAAATGAGGCAGAAGGTAAAGGGGCTCCATCATAACATTTTCCCCCCAGGGGTTAGAGTACTTACCTGGGATGTGGAAGATCCCCACTTCAAGTCCCCCGTCTGCCTGAGGAGGATGAAGGGATTTCAATAGGAACCTGCCACCCCTCAGGAGAGTGCTCTAACTGCTGGGCTAAGGATAGCCTCATATGGTGCTCTCTCAATCTCTATTATTGAAACTGCTCCGCTGTGGACAAATGGTGTAGACATTAGTCCCAAGGGAGGGAGGCGTCTTGCTACAGCACGGCTGAACTTAGGCAGTGAACTCAGAGAGGGGCAGGGTTTCCCTCGGTATCTCCCATTGGTTAGTTTAGGCAGGAAGCTGCCTAGAATGCTGGCTTCAGTGAATCCCATTCTTAGGTGCCGATCAATCCCTGTTCATTGTATAGGAGCCTAGGCACCGAACCCAAGCAGGAAACCAAAACCTGCAGAGTACATTCATTTGGCTCTCATCCAGGCACTCAGAAGATTTGGTATGCACAGCATTACCGAAGAGACGGTTTTCATTATGGACCGGGGAGCGAATGTGGTTGCAGCCTTCGAGTCCTGTGCGTGAATAAGCTGCTCAGCGCACATTATAAATACCATACTTGAGCGCACTACCAAATCTGGAAAACAGTAACCAAACTGATCCAGGCATGCTGAAGTCTTGTTACTTACTTCAGGAGATGTGGACTTCAAAGCAGACTGCAAAAGCCTCTGAAAGGAGATGTAGAAACACAACAGAACAGCAAACTACTCATGTTTAAGACAATCAAGGAGCAGTGGGACAGAATATATTAAATTTTGACAGAAGAGGGGGATACTAACTCACTGATAGCATTGACCATAAGATCTTGAGCGTCTTAGTAGAGTTTCAGCAGCCCTTTAAGGAAGCATCAGATGTGCTAGAGCAGTCATCACAGCCCACTCTCCACTTGGTGCCAATTTGATATAAAAGGCTGAAAAAGCATCTCCATTCTTCTAAGGCAGGGGTCTCAAACTCAATTTACTCGGGGGCCGCTGGAGGTAGAGTCTGGGTGAGGCTGGGCCGCATCAGGTTTTCCACAAGAAAAGCTCTTACAAAAACATTCCAATGTTATCAAATGTCTTTATTTTTTCATCTTATTTTGTGTTAAAAAATAAAAATAAATTAACAAATCCATAAGAAAAAAATCAATCAATCAGTAATAAATAAATAAAATGAAAATGTTAATAATAATAATACAGCAGATATAGAAGACTGAAGAAACCACATATAGTTGCTGACTAGAGAAATGTAATTATTATTCAGATTCAAATGTCTGTATTAACAGTTCTTTAACATTTAACTCTCTGAACATGAATGGAACATTGAACATAAACTGTTTTGAACATGGCTTCTTCAGCCTACTTCTTGCTGCTAGAGATCTGGTAGCGCTTACTCTTGCATAGCCGAGCCACATTTGGCTTAAGGGAGGAAACAGTTGAGACCCTCAGTAGGGCTTGAAGATGCTCATCAGTAAGTCTGGACCTGTACTTGGACTTATTGAAGTTCAAGGTAGAGAAGAGCTTTTCGCACAAGTATGTGCTCCCAAAAAGACACATGGTCCGCTTGAACATTCGGGAAAGCTCAGGGAAGCTGGGGGGCAATTCTCTCAAAAATTGCCTGAGCTTGTCTGCTTTTCCACTCACCTCCCTGAACTTGGCTTTGAGTTCAGAGTTGCACTGCAGGTCAATGAGCTCCATTTGAAGCACAGGAGGGCCATCTTGCACATCAAAGGAGAAGGGGTCCGCAAAAATTTGAAATGTGGCTCTGTGCGTCTTGAAGTCTGCAAATCTGTGATCAAATTCCTCCTGTAGCTTCAAAATGACATCCACATACTCCTCACCACTGAATGGTGTGCCTGCATCCATGAGTGCCTTGCATGCTGGGAAATGGCAAAGGTTTGTCTGAGAAAGCTGGGCTTTCCATAACATAAGTTTTGTAGAGAATGCTCTCACGTTGTCATAGGCAGCACTGACAAGTTGCCCCTGGCCTTGTAACTTCTTGTTCAGTACATTAAGCTCATGTGTGATATCAACAAGAAAAGCTAAGTCCATGAGCCATTTTGGATCACTTAGCACAGGAACAGCAACCCCATCTTTCTCCATGAAGGCTTTCACATCCACTCTCAACTCAAAAAATCTCTTCAATATGTTTCCCCTGCTGAGCCAACGTACCTCGGTGAAGTAGAGCACATCCCCATATTCTGACTCCATTTCCTCTAAAAAAGCACGAAACCTTCTATGCTTTAAGCCCCTGGATCTGATTTGGTTGATGCATTTCACAATGAAAGACATCACATTGTCAAACTTCAGGCATTTGCTGCAAAGGGCCTGCTGATGGATAATGCAGTGCAGAGCAATGGCCTCCTCCACACCTTCCTCTTCCAGTTTTTTTTGAACAAGTGCCACCAGTCCATTTTTCCTCCCTGTCATTGATGGCGCTCCATCAGTTGTTATTCCAACAAACCTCCTCCAAGGCAAACCGGCATTCTCAATGGCATCACACAGCTGGTGAAATATCTCCTGAGCGGTGGTCTGGCCATGCATTGCAATCACTGTGAGCAACTCCTCTATGACTTCAAAATTGTCATCAACACCACGAACATAGATTGCGAGCTGGGCAGTGTCGGTGATGTCTGTGGTCTCATCAAGAGCGACTGAGTATACACTGAAACATTTTGCTTTCTCACACAGTTGATCATAAATGTCACTTGACAGGTCAGAAATGCGCTCTGCTACGGTGTTGGCAGAAAGGCTGATGTTGCTAAACTGACCTTTCTTTTCTGGACAGACAATACTTGCAGCCTGTAATATGCACTTTTTTACAAATTCACCTTCTTTGAATGGCTTTCCTGCTTTAGCAATCATCTCACTAACCATGTAGCTAGCTTCGACTGCTGCATCATTCTCTTTGGTTGCTTTCTTAAAGAAATCTTGTTGCCTCAGTAGATGTGTTTTAAGATTAGCAACCCGGTTTGCTCTCTCATCTCCCTGGTATTTTGCATACTCCTCAGCATGTCTAGTTGTGTAATGACGTTTCAAATTGTATTCTTTGTGCACCGCAACTTTCTCTGTGCAAATAAGACACGTCGGGATGCCCCTGTGCTCAACAAAGAAATATTGCACTTCCCACTTTTCCTGAAATTGTCTGTGCTCATCACCAACCTTTCTCTTCACTGCAGGCTTTGAAAAAGACATGTTTGGGGCTGTGTAACATATAATTCCACTTGGTGTCACTGTTTCAGTGTTTAGCCGATGCGTCTTTTCCGCTTTTTTTTCTGTCCCGCTGAGCAGCAATTTCCGCGGCCGCCTCCGCTTCTGAGCCCGGGGTAATGGCGCAAGTTCGCAATAAGCCCGGCTGATGTCCCGCTTCCGAGAGCAATATACCCCACCGTGATTGGTAGGTTCATTCAGCTCCGCACACAACACTGAAAAGTGCCATTCGTATCAAACTCGGGCCGCACTAACATTAAACTTTGATATTGAGGTGGGGGCCGCAAACTATCGTCCCGAGGGCCGCAGTTGGCCCACGGGCCGCGAGTTTGAGACCCCTGTTCTAAGGCCTGGTCTACACTTAGTAGCTTGTGTAACTCCTGTCGACTTCGTAACTCTTCTTCTATGTGGCATCTTCACTGCCCTGTGCCACTTGAGGGGGGTGGTTTTAATGCATCAACTTCCGGATTGATTGAGCAGGTCTTCACTGATCACTCAATCGATTCAGACAGATCAATGTGACAGCGGCAAATTTTCCGCCATCTGTGAAGATGTACCCACAGTCAACTCAAACCCAAAGCCTTGCAATGTCTCATCCAAAAGTTTGAAATCAAACCTATGCACAAAGTAGCGGTTTTCCTGCACCCATGAATGAAGGGGATGAAAGTTTTCACTGAAGAGGAGAGACAGGAAGTTTATCACAAGATCAAGAAGCTTATCTCATTGCAGTAGAAAAATATTCCTGCAATAAATCTTATACTTCTTTTGTCAGCTACACAGACACCATCACCCAAGGAGACAAAATGGTCGCATACAGAATTTGTGGAGTCGGGTGGCGAGTGTGGAAGTGATGATGAAGTATCAAAGTATATCAGCCTGAAGCTGACAAAGAATGAAGATGTGCAACTGCTCGACTGGTGGAGACAATACAAACACAACATTCCCCTTTCGCACAGTTTGTGCATTCCATCCCCGCATCCAGTGTGCCCTCAGAGAGCCTTCTCAGTCTCTGGTCGCACAATTAATGAGACTCATACTTCACTTAAGCTAGAAAGCGTGGATGATTTAATGTTTTTACACAGTAATATCTCAAAGAAAAATCAGCTGTCCTGAGAAAGACATCTAAGACCAAGTCCTGCAAGTCAAGGCAGGTAATAGCCCTACGGTAACTGAAAAAAGCACTGGCTGGGCAGCTAAAGAGCACCTTCGCTCCCTCCTGTGCCCCTCATGCCTGCACCCACTTCACCCCTAACCCTTGCACCCCCCTCCTGCGCCCATGTGAGGAAACTAGAGTCAGGAAGCCCTGCTGTGATTGTCCCTGTTGTCATCATTCCCCCCCCCCCCCGCCACACGCACACACCCCCATCCCGCCCACAGCCCTAGGGGAGGAAAAGTGGGCTGGGGGAACTAGCCACCAATCAGCTATTTGGTGGGGGGGGACAGCCCCTGTCAGGGCTGTCAGCAATCCCTTGGGTTGGCACCGATCAGCTGGTTGGTGGCTAGCCTTACCCCTGGCCCCCACAGATCAGCTGGTCACTGAACAGATGGGATGTCACCAGCCTTGGAGGGGGGTTGGCCCCTCTCCCCCAATCAGCTGGCCATCAAGCAGCTGATCGACAGTGGGCTGAGGGTTTGCTGCCCAACAGCTAAGCAGGGGAAGAGAGGACTAACCCCGTTAGCTATTCAGGGGTCTGGTGGCCATCTGCTGTTCAGCAGCCCAGGAAGCAGCAGAGGATCAGCTGCTAGGGGACAGCCCCTGCTCTAGCAGTCCAGCTACTGGAGAAGAAAGCACGGAGGCCCCGCCCGGGGACCACCCTGTCCTTAATTATTGACTTGAGACTTTTTTAATGTAAAAGGTTTTGTTCTGATTACTGTTGCATAATATTGTTTTTATTGTAATCAATGGTGTGCACATCAAGCCACATTAAGTACACAGGTATGTTCACAGATGCTCCTCCTGAGGGGCACTGTGTGAGGATCTGCTGCTCCAGATGCAGTGTACATACACATAACAGGGCTTGCAGATCACAGGTCGGATACGTGCTGATTTTGGATCAGATACAATCCACGTGTCTGTATAAACATGGTGCAGTCAACTTCTGACAACATAGGGTTTTAAATTGGGCCAATCCTACACTTACTCCACCCTGGCTTCAGTTCTCCCATCTGTAAAATAGGGCAACATTGAAGTGTTCACATACTGTGGCGATAGGGCCCGAACACTACCTAGTTAGATATACTACAACTTGTCAGAGAAGGCTACTTCTGTGACTTAGTATTTTTCAAACTTTTGCTGTTAGCATGTGGGGGAAAAAAAACACACAAGAATTTTGAACAGTGGGGGTAGTGCATTTTCCTCACACTCCTTGAAACTTGTTGAAAGGATTTTGCTTACTTTTTCAAGCAGAAATCAAGCATCCACAGTTTCAGTCCAAAAGGCAATTTTTTAAAAAAAGTTTGAGCATCTAATCAGGGAATTATAACCAATTGTTTTGTAGCTCTAAATATAGCAAGACAAATAAATGCTTCAGTGTTCACATGATCTTTCCCAACCTGGACTCGCAGGGAGGAGTTCGCAAAGAGAAAAAGAAAAATGTAACTCTAATCTAGAAAAAAAATGGGCTTTGTCCTGCAAGCCCTTACTCACATGAGCAATAGCCCTACATTCTTCTACTGGTTCTACATACTTCCATTGCACTGCTTCTTCCTTTGCCAGGAACATGAACAGATTTTTATTGCTTTAAATTACAAAGAAGAAAATTAAAAGCAGCCCTGCTCCGAGTTAGAAAAAGGATATTTTTAGACTCTTCCACTTCATCGCATTATCTGACTTTTGTAAAAAGTCACATTATTGGCCCATGGTTTACAAAACCAAATTTGTCTGAACACATCTCCTGTTGTTATCTATTTGACAAAGGGATTTCAGCTGGGTGGTGCTGTTGCTTCTTCTCCCTCTTTGTTTGCTGCCTTTTTAATAACTACTTCACAGACGTAACACAACCAGCCCGCTGGGCTTTTGAAACATTGCCAAGAGCATCCACAGAAATATTTGCATCCACAGGTGTAAAGTTAAGAAACAAATACCCATACATTTTCAAAGAGTCTTGTAGGGATTTAAGTCAAACCTCCCCTTGTCTTTAATGTAATTGTGTAATTCAAATTTAATGCAGGAAACGGAACACAGAGGACTTCATGGCTAAGTGAGGCCTAAGGAGTCGGTTTTTATAGTGTTCTGGTTCCTTTAGTTTTGGAAGACCTAACCAGCAAACCACATTTATGTTTTGACATGGTACTCTGGAACCACGGCCACTTGGTTATTACAGAGTAAGGACAACATGCTGCTGAAACTAACTGCAGTGTGTCCAGATCCACTGAAATCATGTGGAGAGAGATCTCTGTGGCTCTAAGCCGGCTCGTTGTAGTGCCCCTAGTAAAGAGCTGTATAATCTGCTCTTCTGCTTAGCAGTGTAGACTCTAGGACAGGGTTGTAGCACCAAGGTAAAGGGAGAGATGCTTCATCTATACAAGCAAACACAGTATAGGGTTGTGGTATCATTCAGAGGTGGACTGGCTGGGTCACAGGCCAGGATGTCATGCAATAGACATGAGCCCCAGGAGAAGATGGAATCTGCATTGGAGACCTACTCTAATACAATCTTAAACCCCAACAGATATTTAATGATAGATCACTCTAGTGGAAGCAGACACTTATTTAGTCTCAAGTGTTGATGCTAGTCCTGATGACACTGATGCAAGTACTAGTATTTGTGCCTGTGGTGGGGTGGGGGAAGGAGGAAGTTTCCACTATGCAGGGTTGACAGATGCCTTCACAGGTTGGCTTTTTATTTTTTTAAACCAGTGGTACTGTGTGGGAATCCCTGCTGTGTCCATGCTAGGCAGAGTTGGACAAAATTTTCTGAATTTCATTTTTTTTTAATTGAAATTTCAAAACTGATAAACAAGTTTCATGGAAAACTCATTTTTCAGCCTGCTTGAAGGGCAGGCAGAGGTGTACCCCTTCCTAAGCCTGCCTCTTTTCTACAGACGCCCAAAGAGCTAGGTCTACACTGCCTCTAGAAGTGAGCCTCCCAGCTCAGGTCCACAGACCCACCTCACACACTAAAAATAGCTATGTAGACAATGCTTGGGCACTGCCCTCTCACCCCTTAGCTAGATAACCCAAGCAGCAACCTCAAATCAATGTCTACACAGCTATTTTTAGCATGCTAGCATAAGCCCAACTAACACAAGTCTGTGGACATGGGCTGGGAGGCTTGCACCCCGATGCAGTGTACACATATCCTCTGAGGGAGCAGAAGAGACATGTGACAAATGGCCTCTGTTTTTGCTAGGTTGTTCAAATTAAAAAAATTTACCAGAAAGGATTACAGACTAGGAGCATCTTTGCACCATTGGCAGACTGGCCAATGATGCTTACCTGATCTGCAAAGCAAAGGATGAATGTAAGCTGCAACAAGCTGTACTCTGAGAAACTTCATACTAAGATGCAGAAAGAAGGTTCAGGTCCAAAACAGTCTCCTCCTTCCCATTCTTGCCACCAGGCGACTTTGACCCAACCCCCAATATCTAACTCAGCTAACCCATTTCCCTTCACTCTCATTTCCACCACCTCTTACTCTGTATTAAGCACAGCCCCTTTTCCTTCTCTAGTCCCACCACCACTCAGCCAGATCCCTTTCGACTTTTGCTCCTTATTGTTGCTCTCTCTGTAGAGCAGCAAAGGTGAACAGATTCATGCTCCTATGTGGGAGTGCTGTGTGGCACAGCTTCTCCCATTTTACAGACCCCTCTACCAGTGCTTAAAGTGTGTGTGTGTTGGGTGTGTGGGGGCGGGGGGCGGGGGTTAAACATGAATGATACGTAATCACACCATAAGGGTGAACATGGGGGTGCAGTATGTCACAGACAGGGAGAGGTGGCTCAAAAGGTCACAGACCTGGCAGAATTTTTTTAGTTGAGCTGGGTCACTGTGGGGTGCACTTTAAGAACTATTTTACCAAAGCTGCACTTCCCAGATTATGATAATCCTGCACAAACTTTTTTCAGACCACTTTAAGCACTGACTTCTGCCCAGGTGGAAGATGTGTGGCGAGAGAGAAGCATACACTGACAATTCTGCATTCCTCTGTTGTAATAATGGGGCCTACAAATTTACTCTAATTTCAGATCAGTTGTGAAATGTGCAAATTCATAAAATGTCATAACAACTTATAATAATAAATGTTGACAGGAAAAGATAAGAAGAGGAGACAAATACTGAATTAGTCTAAACAAAAAGGGCCCACTGAGATGGTTTAGGACTATGTTAAACTCATGCATGGTAAAAACAGATGTGGAATTGGAAATTAATAAACCAAATGTACACTGTTAGATAGTAGGCCTAGCCAGTGGACAAAATAATGAGTGGATGGCTATTCCACCCACCATTCCCTTTGTGGGTCTGTGACAAGGGACACCGACCTCACATAAGCACCTCCTCTCAGCCAGATGGAGACCTTCACTTTCCTTTTCCGGCACCCTCTGTTGGCTGTTGCCCTCATCAGGAGGTCTTATGAAGGAACTCCTCCCGGGTTGAGCCTTTGGCAGCAAGGCTATAGCTATGCCCTTGTTGGTATCGAAGGCCCTGCCTCTGGGCTCAGTTCTCAGCCCCTTCAGGGCTAGCTTTAAGTCTCTATAACAGGGCACGGAAAGCAGCACCTTGCCGGGCTGTCTCCCTGGAGACTCTTTGCCATTAGCTGTTCTGTGGTGTCCCAACTCTCCAGTCAGATCACTCCTTTGAGGCAAGCTCTGGCCCCCAAAAGATTATCTATAGATACCTTTGTGCTTTATAAGTGATTATATTAACTGGCCTGTATTTACCCCTTTGACCCTAATATAACACTACTATAACTAACAAGTTAAAAGAGCTGCTAAATCTCCCTAGTTTCCCCATACTAACACTTGTTCAGCATTTTTCGAAAACCCACATTGACCCCAGGTCAGTAACTTCTTGGAGGCCTATATTGGCCCAAGGTCAGCTGCTCTCTGAAATCCCCCCCCTCACCAACTTCCCCTTAGTAACAACAATTCAGCAATTTTGCTCAAATTGCCAAAAGACTAATGAAAAACAAGTTAAGGCCCACTCCCACAAGGAGGTGCGAGTGCTGTTAAGTAATAATGAGCCAATCATGCTATGTAATGTGTAATGATGCTATGTATGAATATTCATGTAATCTTTAAGGGTATATAAGGCAGCGCCCCAGTATAATCAGGGCTCAGCCTTTGGAAATGATTCCGCTGGGCCGGTTGCCGGCAATCAATAAACTGCTGTTTCCTCACTTCGGTGTCCGTCTCATAGCGTGTTCCTGAGATCTTGCTACACCTTAACTTCAGACCCCTTGGGGGGGATGGGAGGGAGGGCGCGGGGGTAACAAAGTTCAACAAATGGCTGGTTCTCCACAGCATCTTCAGTCCCATCCTAGAGCCCTTTAAACTCCAGACCTGTGTTTGGGTTTCTAAAAGAAACTTGCCCCTGTCTCAGAGCTTAGGCCACTTTCCCAGTGGCTGATGGGGGGACCCAGCCCCAGCCACTACTTTGAGTCTGAACTCTCAACCCAAGAACCTTATAAATAGCAGCCATGTGCTGCTTCCTGTAATAGCTGCTGCTGGAGTGACTATTTCCTAGGCCACTTCCCCTACAGCCCCTTCCTTTACCTGGGTTCTCTGTCCCCTACTTGAGCAGGGTCTCTCCCAGACCTCCTTGCCTGGAGAGTTTCTATGTCCTGATTTCCCAGGGGCTTCTCTCAGGCCTCTTTGCCTGACAAGTCTCTGCCCCCTTTTTAACCAAGGTTCATAACAGTCTCTGCCCCCTTTTTAACCAAGGTTCTCTCTCCCAGGCAGGCCTCTGCGCCTGGAGAGCATCCCAGCAATACCCTGCTTAAACAAGGTTTCTCCCCCATCTCTTTACGTTGGAGTATCACAGCCTTTGAGTCCATCTTCATTCATCTGGTCCCAGATAGCAACTGTTTTGTGCTCAGGCCCTGCAGCTCCTTTTAACAGGGCCTGCTGCACTCTGACTGGCTGCTTCCCTGTAGCCTCTCTAGGCAGGCCTGGAGGACTCACTTTCATTGCTCCTTTTCTGGGGCCAGGTATACCCCATCACAGGGTCCTTAAGAAAGGAGGAGGAAGGGCAGAACAGATGGAGGCTATTGGACCAAACTTCACCATCAAGGCTGTGACCCGCAGCCATCTCCTGGTTCCCCAAACCTTCATCCTAATCCTGAGGGATATCCTGACCAGATCAGGCCAGAGAGAGGGATCCAGATAACATCATCACCTTATCAGCTCCAGATACCACCTGAGATTTAGCAGAACTGAACTTAACAGTAGTAAAGACAGCTCCAGCCCATTTCAACTAACTTTTATTTTCTCCCAGAAGGACATTTATCACATATTTGATACCATCAAAGAGACTGCTGAACAAGGGGGCTTTTCCCCTCTAAAACCTTCTCCAGCTAAAGGGAAAGGGAACAAAAAATGTAGTTAAAATAAAAGCTTTTCTTTATAATTCAAATATTTTAACTGTTTTAACCTTTTCTGTACCTTCAATAAAAAGTAACAGGATTTTTAATGCTGTGTTTGTCATGATACTAAGCAGGCTGAGGTCTCTGTATACTTGTAAACTCTGAACCTTGTGTAATACTGTTTGATTGTTGGACAATAACTAGGTTATGTTAACACCTTTGGCCCATTTATTCCATCTAAAAATATAATACATTTTTGGTAGTCCAAATGGGATTAAAAAATTAATTAGACTCAATCTCACAGGTTGACAAACAACTATTTTCAAAGTTAGAATATTAAAACAAAGTTGAGCTTATTTGGAATAAGCATGCAAAGCAAACAGTTGTTTTTGCTTTAAAAAAAAGATTAATTTTAAAAAAAATTTTAACAAATGCTTTGTTTCATTTTTTTTCTTTTATAATGTGGTTTGTAATTTCTGTGATTGATAATAATTCTGAAGGTTTAATTAAAAGGTATTTGTAAGAAAAAATAAAAGTGGTAAAATGAAGTTTGTTTTAAATTGTTGAAGGTTAAGTTGCCTTAGCAGACTTTTGCTGAAATAACATCTGGGGTAACTCCCACCCCTTACTGGCAGAATACCAGTTTAATTCAGGGCTGCTATTGTGTTGAGTGTGAATTAAATCTCAAACTACCAGATGCAAGGTTTGAAACACCAAACTTTCTCTGAATTCTCTCCAGCTAGGATTGGGAACAAAAAGTGTTAAAATGAAAGCCTTATTTAATACTTTACATTTCAAATGCTTTAATTGTTTTTCCTTGTTTTCTTTATCTTTAATAACAGATTTAAAGGATTTTTAATGCCATGTGTGTAATGGTACTAAACAAACTGAGGGCTCTGTGTACCAAACCTCAAGCCTTGCTAAACTCAGTTTAAAGTTGCAGTGACTGTGTTAATACTTTTGATGCATATATTCCATTTAAATTAACACAACACCTCTCTTGCATAGGTTTCCTTTTTCACACCTGCTGGTCCTCCTTAGATACATGGGGCCAACATTTTCCATGTGAAGAGATTTTGGGTGGCTCTATTTTTGGATACCCAGTCTGAGGCCTGGTCTACACTTACCTTCCGGATTCGGCGGCAGTCAATGGGAGATACGCAAGTGACATAAATCACTTGCGTATCTCCCGACTTTGCTGCATCTGCTCTGCGTGCCATCCACACTGTGCTGCGCCGAAGGGAACAGTGTTCCCTTTGACATAACACTACGCCACTTACCAGGGTGGTTTTCCTGTGTCGATTGCTGGATCAACTGAGCGGGTCTACACAGACCGCTCAGTTGATCCAGAGCAATCGATCTGACGGTGGCAAATTTGCCGCCATCAGCGTAGACCCAGTCTGAATCAGTTTAAACTTTACCTTACCTGATTTTCAAAAGGGTGGATGCTCAACAAAAATGGAGGCACCTAAAATCACGTCAGTTTTTTAAAATCTTTGCCATGGTTCCTGCTAAAAACATGTAGCTTTCATACCACATCTGTCCTTACATCATAATATTAGGCCCCCAAATCTCTTTGTTTGTTTTTAAAACTAAAGAGCTTTAAAGTAAACAACAGATCATGGATTGCCAGCTGAGACTATACAAATAATTAAAATTTTAGAAAAATGAGTGAGATTTTAAATGGCTCAATCAAACACAAAAAATTGTTTGTCAGAAGGATGAGATATTGCAATGAATTTGCTAGTGTGTGTGCTCTCTAGTGAAGAGAACTAGAACTGACTGATTGTGTCATAGACCATATACTGCAAACATCAACTGAGATTCTCCTTTAGCTCTAGCATTTGGGGATTTTGCTTTTGGAACAAAAAACAAACAAAAAAAATCTGAGCTCTCTGTCTGCTGTTGGCATGAAGATATGAATGGCAGCAGTATACAGATCTGTGCCAACCATGGAATCTAAGATGGTTATGAACTTGTTACAATTCTAAAGGGCACTATCAGCTTAAATTTGGCCCAAAGCTTAATTTTGTAAAAAACAACAAAAAATAAAAAAGCTGCTTTTATGAACTTAAGACCAGTAGAAATGCTTCCTCAATTTACAAAGAAAAAGAAAAACAAACTCCGTAATGAAACAGCTGGGTTCAAGCAAATGAACGTTCCGTGCAGTGCTTGAAACCTACTCAAAGCAGCACTAATAGTCTGAAAGTGGCTACAAGCAAAACCGAAATGTGCGAGTGGAAATACAGAGTGAACGGGCACGGTGCCAAGTAAACTGATATTTTATAATAATTTGCCTTTTAATAAACAGAGATACTACTAGTAAAATAAATCAATCGTTGTTAACAATGTGTGATTTTGTGATGGTGTCCCAGCTTTAAACTGCTTCCAAAGTCACCTCCTTCCCCAAGTTAGTGAGTTGAACGAGTCTGAGTGCAGCTGTCAGCTTATAAATTACATGGAGATAATGATCTAAGGGCTAGAGAAATGTGTGACTTCTATATAGGGCTTGTCTTCACGGCAACAGGTAGCTCAGTTTAGTACACTCAAATTACTCCATGCCGGAAGGCTTATCTAAAGTGCTTTGCCAGCGTAGCTATATGGATAGCTATGCTCTTAACGCCCCCTAGTGAAGATGCAGGTTATACTGACAAAAGGAGGGTTTTTTGCTGGTTTGTCCTTTGCAGTGTGGACAAGCCTCAGAAAGTGTCTGGCCCAGTCTTCACTGGTAATATGGTGTATTTTTTAACTCTGGATAACTAATGCGTACAAACAATCCTGGAGTAAAGAATACAGTGAAGACCAGGCACTAACTTTACTCTGAGATAAACTTGCCAACATCCACTCATAGAAAGGGTATAGGGCTGTTTCCGTAAAACTAAAATGCCTGTTCTTCACTACATTTTTACCGTGGGATAGCCCATGTGTGTTAGTTACCCCAAGACAAAAACTGCACCTGCTTTAGAAGTGAAGACAAGGCCTCCAGGCTTCTCCACACAGAGACTTAGGATATGTCTACACTGCAATTAAAAGCCTGGGACCGGGGCTAAAGGGCAGTTTAATTGCAGTGTAGACATTTGGGCTAGGACTTTGCAAGGTGAGAGGGTCCCAGCCCTGCAGCCTGAGCCAGCTGGCTTGGGTCAGCTGCAGGTGTCTAACTGCGGTGTAGACATACCCCTAGAGCACAACAAGCCAGGGCATGAATCTACTGTGGACTAGCTTGCTATGCACTAACTGTGTGGACCCGCCTAGTTCGCACTAAGAGTAGGTGTGCTGCAGAACTATTAGTGTGCGGTAACAGGGTCCACATAGCCAGTTAGTGTATGGCAATCGAAGTTCACACCCTGTAGCCAAATTCTTAGACTGACCACATTTCAAAACAACCCTAAAGAGCAATTGGATTAGCAGCTGAGCTATTGTAACTGGAGCTTTTGTACCCCAACAGCACTTATTAGCTTCAGCATCAGCAGCTTTGGAGCTTCTGCACTGACAGGCTAGTTAGTTCAAGTTTAATGCACCACTTAAACCAGAGATCTGTGTGTGTGGCCAGGAATTGGGTTAGGGACAAAACTTGAGTTCTGGCTCAAGCTAACAATGCAGTGAAGACAAGGCCAATAATCTTTCTTTGGGGTGGGACCCTACCTTCTTTTCATTTTCATAGCGCCTAGCACAACAGGATCCCGCTTCTGACGTGCGCCTCCGTGTGCTACTTCCATAGGAATACGAATACCTAATGGGAATCCGACCACTTCCAGCATACGCCGCAGTTGTAAAAGCCTGTCTTCAATGCTTGTGTAACAGTGACCATGGCTGCAGGGGCGGCCTGGGCGTGGCCACATTTGTTAACCCAGGCTTTTGTTTTACGCCTACCCGGCTCCATTTGCTACTAGTTAGAAATTGGCCCCTTTGCTCTTACGTTTCCAAAGCCGGGCCTGGAACTGGAACCACACCACGCCCATTGTCCCGGCCTCCACTTCGAAACCCCTGTAACTATCCAACGGGGGAAGGACGAGCCCTGCCGCTGCTGGGCGCGGAATACAGGCGAGGGCAGGAGGGAGTGTGGCAAGGGCCCGTGCGAGCCATGCCCCGGCGGCCGGGACGCACGTGCCCTGCGTTGGTGGCCCGCGGTGCTCGGGCTCTCCAGGCCGGGCGTGCACAGACAAGGCAGGGCTGGCCGGTCGCTCGCGCCCTCCCTGGCGGCCGTCCCGTCTCTCAGGGCGAGCGGAGGCTCTCCCCGTGAGTGACGCTCGCCGGGAGGCTGCAGCCCCGCCCGGCCGCCCCTGGCTCTTGCGCGATGGGCAGCTCGTCGCCCCGAGCTGCGTCGCGTCCTCCCGCTTCCTGCCCCGCCCCAGCTCACCGCCCGCCCGAGCGGGGACAGCCGGAGCGCGCGCCGCTGCCGGTCCCGGGCTGGGCTCGCGCTTCGCCGCGGGGGGCCTGCGGGGCGAGCGCCCAGCTCCGCCGGGAGCGGGATGGACGCGGAGAACCGGGGCGTGCTGCTGGAGGAGGAGGAGGAGGAGGAGGACGGGGACGGGGAGGTTGGTAAGTAGAGAGGCACGGCGGGCTGGGGGCCAGCGCTCCGGCCGGGACCCCAGGGTGGAAGCGGGGCTGTCCCGGCGCTGGAGGCAGGCCCGGGGGGCGGTAGACCCGGCCCCACACCCCAGTCTCGCAGGAAGCTTCCAGCGTCCCACACCGACCTTGGGTTCATTTCAGGGCCGTGTTTCCGAGCCTCCCCCGGGCTGGGCTGGGTCGTGTGCGCTTCAGTCGCGCGGGGGGGTTGATCTCACCTGAGACTCCCCGTTTGCCCGCCCAGCCGCCGCACACCTGGGAAAGTTCCTCTCCGAGTTTGTGCAGCTCGGGCTAAAAGCCAGCCCCGGGGCGTATCGTGGTTGCCAGCAGCCGTGTGAAGAGCTGAGCCCAAGGAGGCGCCTAAGGATGGAGTTAAGGTGCTTCGATTTGGACGCCCACGGTTGAAAGTGCTGGCCTGAGGGGGTACAGGAATGAAGGCAGCTGCCCAGGAAGTTAGTGTGGGGCTGGGGGCGAGGGACAGTGATGCCTGGTTTCTGTGTACAGTTGTTAGTGCTATGCAATGTTTAGTTTTATGATCTAATTTTTGTTCTGCAAGGGTCAAGTGCAAGGGCTGGGACTTCTCCAGATAACAGTGAGACAGAAAACACTGTGCGAATTTGTCAGTACAAGTGATGCATGTAGAAATGGGTTGCTTCAACAGCCTTAAAACAATCTTTCCTTCTTTCGTACAAGAGACAATATTTGGAATATATTAAAATAAACTTTAACCATAAACCTGCCTATTTTATTTTTTAACAAGAAAAAGAAAATGAGTTCAATGGCACAGAGGAAACACTCAGCAGTAACCATGAGATTGTAGTCAGCTCCTAGGATCTCTTTTGGAGGAAGGTGGGAGTGAGATTGGCCCAGTACCTTTGAAAAATGAAAAGAATTAATTTCCATCACTCACACTGGATCCCCAGAAGCTGATCTGGCCCATAATATTGGCAGCTTGCTCACTTGCCTTGCCAGGCTTATGTGCCTTAATTTGACAACCACAAGATGGGAAAGGAGGGAGAACAAAAAAGGAAGTGGCTAGCAAAGTAGGGAGATAACAGGCCCAACACAGAATTACTTTCTACTGGAACATGTAGACTGCAGATAATAAAATGACTGGAGAATGTTATGTTCGTTAGGGTTATATACTAGTCTCTATACCGACAGCACCTTGCCAAAATTATTGCTTCTCACTGTATTTAATATCAAAGCAAATTCTGTCAAAGTATTTTCCTTCCAGATTATAGACATAATGGGCTAGATCCTCTGCTAATGTGAACTGATGTGGTTCCATTCTCTTCAATGGCAACACACTGATTTACACCAGCTGAGGATCTGGTCCTATGTTTCTGGATGATAATAGCCATAGCATCCAAAAGCCTTTTGTTTCTGCGTAAGTTGATTAAAAAAACAAAGTTGATTAAAATAAACAAGAAATGCGGACAGCTGACGTGTTATTTTTGACTTCCTCATGCAAGTAGAAGAGACTGAATGTCAGATATTGTCCTGGATTCGTCAAAGGGAAAGAGAATAGATTTCTATATGTTAAGTTTTAACAAATAAATAGGATTCCTGTTTACTAATATTCAAAAGCTAATGAATAGTTCTTATGCCATTTGCACAATTTTGATAGTTTCAGAATATTGGAATTGAATTTCTGTATTTGTAGAAAACCAGCAAAAATGGAGACACTAGCACTATTTGATACTCATGAAGTCATAGTTGTCTGTGAACATTAACTCTTGTTAAGTGTCTCTAAAACCAAAGTATGTTACAAGCTTGCTGGGTTTTTTTATTATGAGTTCAGTACAGAATTGCACAGATTTTGGTTCTGATCCAAAGTCCATTCAGATCAGTGGGAATCTCTCCACTGAATTCATGAAACTCCCTTAGGGAGTACTTGTACTAAAGGGAAGAATGCAAAACCAGTTTTCCACTTGGTGTGACCCAAAGTAACAAAGTTTTACTCCACTCCCCCCCACTGAAAGGTGGATCAGCACTGGAGTTTTATAATCACTTCATGCCTTTTTCTTTCCATCCTGTCCCTCAGAGAGCAACTGAAGTGTTTTCGGTTCAGAGTTGTATATCAGCTCTGGATCTGGGCTGGGTTCAGCTTCCAAAGCCAGCTAGCATGGGTTACGTATTTGCAGGATACACCCGTTTGGAACAGCAGTGGTATTTTGGAAATTTAAGTACAAAGTGGGCAGTGGTGAGTTCATAAAGTGTTCCACAGAGAAATTTCACCACAGAGTTCCTCTGAAACTGTTGTTCAGCCCTGTAAAATGCATCTTCTGTTAATAAAAGAATATTTATGTAACATGTTTGAGGGTTTTTTACAGTAACTGTAGAGCTAACTATGGAGAGATGTTTACCATGAAATATCACCGCTAGTCTGAGAAGCTAGCAGATCACATTTGCCTCCAGCCATATCACACAAATGTACATGTGTGTTTTCTAAAAATCCAGCCCCTGCTATATAGTGGTATTAAACGGGCCTTCTCTTGAAATCCTTACTCATGCAATACTCACATTGATTCAGTGGGTGTTTTTGTGAGTAAGGATTGCAGGATCTAACCCTTTGGTTGGGTTTTTAGTAAGTTGGAAGGATATATTTTTCCATGCATGGACATCTCCCTTGATTTTAGAGGCAAGCTGTTTTCAAAGGGAGAGTTATATTTGTGACGTCAGCTTGTTTCTTACGCATTTCAATATTAGGCATAGGTGTTGGAATGAGAGTTGAGGAGTGGTTTTTGCAGGAGCTAAAATTCCAACACCAATTTTCTCTCTAGAGACCACCTTAAATAATTGACTATGGACAGCTCTGCGAAATATAATATTTTTTTGCTTGTGTCAGACCACCTATTACATCTAAATTAGTATGTATTTGTATGGGGATTTCTTGAATTCCTCAGGCTCTCCCTAGATGAATTAACTATAAAGGCAGTTTTCACAGATGGAGGAGCATCCTTGTCACTTGCTTGGGATAGCATGCTGGAGTCTCAGGCAATGCTCTGTTGCGTACTTGTGTATGATCAGCAACGAATGAGTCTTCTCCAGGATAATGCCTTTAACTAATCACTTCTTAGCCCAGGGCTGTCAAACATGTGGCCCGCATGGTTAATTTTCATGGCCCGTGCACTCTAAGCAGTCGTTTTAACAAATAACATACGTCATGGATGGCTCGTGAGCCGTGCGTTGGGGGAGGCTAGCCCCCAGTCCTGCCCCTTCTGCTGGAAGCCCCGTCCTTCTCCCGTCAGAGCCCCGCTCCAGGCAGCCAAGTGCCAGTCAAGCTGGCTGGGTGGCCCCAGGGCCGGGAAGCCCAAGCGTCCCTGGAGCCCAGGCCCCAGCGCTGCCCCGTCCCAACCCTCCCTGGCCCCAGGTTGGCATCCCGGGCCCCAGCACCCCTCCCCCAACAGCCAGCCACACCTCTCCCAGCTGCCAGAGTGTCAGCCCAGCCTGCCCCAGAACCAGTGTGGACCCAACCCAGCCCTAGATGGGCCAGACTGCCCCAGCTCCCAGCGTGCCACCAGCCTGAGCACTTCCAGCGCCCAGAGCGCTGCTGGCCCGCATGATACCCCCAGCGCTGGCCTGCCACACCCCAGGCTGGCCAGTCCACCCCAGCTAGTCCCAGAGCGCTGCCGGCCCAGCCCGAGCGCTCCACTCCCAGCCCCCAGAACGCCACCGGCCCTGCCCCGTCCCCAGTCTGGCCAGTGGCCGGTCCCACCCCACTGCTGGAGTGGCAGCTGGGCTGGTCGGTCCGCCCCAGCTGGGTGGCCGCTTGCACCTCAGGCCTCGCCTGCTTCAGCAGAGAGGCTAAAATTGCACACAGACAGAGCTGGGATCAGGGTTTGAGTCCCAGATGCTGGAGCTGTGAGATGAGAACGCTACCCACTGCGCCATTGTGCCACCCCTTTCATTTTTTTTTTTTTTTTTTTTTACAGTGTGGCCCGCCAAGTGAACAATTTTGTCTTAAATGGCCCTTGTGACCAGATAACTATGACACCCCTGCCTTAGCCCCTCTGCCTCCTTCCTACTGATCTCTTTCTGAATTTTAGTTTAGGTGTCATTTCTTTGCAGATGTACCCAATTAATTCACTGTTCAGCCCTTTCTTCCTACCTCAATCTCATCAATTCTCAAATCTGCCATAACAGCATTAGGCTCATCCTAGTCAAAACTGATATCCAGTCAGCAAGGAAAGCATTACTGGCCCAAATTCCAACACTTAATCTCCCTCTGTCTAAAATCACCTGCCCCCTGCTCAAGTACCTAGGTGTGTTATTTGAATCTGAACTCTGGCCTCTCATCTTTCTGGTCTTGAAAATGCTGCTATAACCACTGAAACACCTTTTGCCTGGTGCTACTTTGCATCGTTCATGTGATGCCAACTACAGATGAACCAGTACTCACCTTTTTCTCCTTGTGCCTGCCAGGTGCCATGCTGATGGGGAGTCTACCTCTTTCTTTTTTTAAAAGGATTTCTTATTTGACTCGTTGTTTGTCTTAAATTTTTCCTAGCTCTTAAGCCACGGCTTCTAGTTAGTTCTCCCTGACCCATCCTGAACAGTTCTTCCCATTCATCCTTAAAGATGTTGCCTCAAGCTCATCACAAATCTTCAGCAGCGTCCTGCCCATTTCTGAATCCAACACATTTCTATCCTCATCTTTAAGATCCCCTCTAAATGCTCACTTTTTCCTATGTTTTGTTGAGCATTAAGCACAGTGGCTCCCATCATGACTGGGCATCTTAGTGTTACTACAGTACAAATGTAGAAGAATAATTATGGTGATTCTTCACCTCATTACCTTTGCGTTTAATTGTGTTCTCCCCAGAGTGTGCATTAATTATTTTCTCATACTGCCCATTCAGAGCTTCCCATTTCCCACCCATTCTCATTTTTCTTCACTTGTCATTCAAAATCTCACAATGCTCTATGTAAGCAAGTACATTTAGAGCACAATATATTAGACCAACTAGCATCTATGATTCTTGCTCTATATATTGTGTTCTAAATAGTATACTTAGATAGAAAATTGTGTACACACTATGATGTTCTATAAATCACTCCGATACTTGGGCCTGACTGGTACTCTAGAAAGGTAAATTTTATATATATGAGTGTGCAAGAGTGGTCCAATCACCAAAGGAAAATGTCAATTGTCAGATTTCCTGACCTGCCAAAACATAACTAACTTTCTGCTGTAGTTCACTGCAAAGCTGCACAGTTGTGGAAGATTTAAAATTGGTTTACTCTGCACTATGTGCTGGTAATGGACTCAGTGACCTAATAATGCATCAGCCTTTTAACAAAGTCAACATCATTTTCAATTTTATTTTCATATGGAGATATTTTCCTTCTGTGGTTTACAGATGAGAGATGAATCACTACAATACTAAACAAATAAAACTGAAGAAAAACGGAAGTGACAGGAGTGGCACAGAGCAGACAATATTTTGTAATCTAACTAAAAATTAATTAAGTTACATCTCAATCATCCCTCATCTTGAAACGCACTACAGGATGAATGTCTGTTGCAGAATAATTGGAGATGGACCAGCAGGGCAATTTGGTTTGCTGTTCAGCCAAAACATATTAGGCTGAGCATATGCACAGAAGGGTTAATATGCAGCTTGCTCTGCTATTCTATTTATTGCTGTACTTGGCTCATGCTGGAATACTAATTGAAGTGAATGGCTGGTACAAAGCAATGATGATAGCCAAAAACCCCACAAATAGAAGAAAAATTCGTTTTGCTTTGCAGCTACAAAAATTTCATATTTCTTTTTTTTCTTTATTATTTATTTAATAATATTTTTATTGCAGCTTTGGTACTCTTTCAATATTTGGGAAAGCCAGACGCTGGACATGATGCAGGAACCACTCAGTATGACAACAACAGTTTTTGTTGTTGTTTCCACAGGCAGTTTTTCTCCTAACTTTGTCAAAAGATTGAGAGAAATGTGTTGTCAGGGACTTAATCTGAAACATACAAATTCTTAGTTTAGTTTTAGATTTAATTTACATACTTTGTACTTACCTAGCATCTTTCATGTGAGAATCTCTCAGGTGGGTAAGTATAATCTCTGATCTGCAGAAAGGGCCCAAGCATAATTTTTTGGGGCCCAGTTCAAACTTGTAACACAGGCCCCCTCCCACATACATATCCCCGGGGGGATGCCGCCTGGGCTAGGCCCTCCAGCCTCCAATAAAGTGTACCTTCCTCCCATCCCCCCATGTGGGGGCCCTGGCCGCAGATGGGGAAACGAGGGAACAGAGAGGGGAAGGGCCTTGCCCAGTGCCACATAGTAAATGGCAGAGGTGGATTTAGAACTCATGAGTTTCTGGTCTCCGTTTCCATGCTCAGTTCACTGCAGTGTGCTGCCTCTCTAGCACATGAAGACAGACAGACAAGTTGAATTTCATTATTTTATATATCCATTGTAGAGTGGAATTTCTTGCCCATACACAGGCAAATATGATGTGAACTCAGAAATTTTGGAGTGCCATTTTTATTTATTATTGTATTAACATAACACCTACAAGCCCTAGTCATTGACCAGGACCTCATTGTGCTAGGTGCTGTGCAAACACAGGACAATGATCATCCCTCTACTACCCAACGAATTGGTCATATTTTCTGCCTGCTTCTCCTTCTGCATATTGTGGCAAACTGCCCTCTTCCCCCCTGGTGGCTCTCGCGCTTTACCTCAGCAGGGGCGCCCTAGCCCACAAGCTACCTCATCTCCCCTGGCTTTAGAGGAGCTCTGTCTCCTGGCCTGGGAAGGAAACTTCTCCTCCAGCTGCTCCACACCTTCTGGCACCTTCCTCTGTATTTGTTCCCTCCCCCTCCTTTAGAGAAGGCAGGGTTTAAATACCCCTGGCCCCGCCCTTCATTGGGTCCAGGTGCCTTTAATTGCCCTGTTGTGCTTTCTCTTCTGCCTGCAAGACAGACGGTTTTTAACCCTTTCGGGCCCTCATACCGGCCCCAGCACACCCTTTAAAAGCCATCCGGCCTGACTTTATCACAATATCTTATCCTTTGGTTTACATGCATCTCTTCTTCCCCTTTCCTTCTACCATGTTAGTCTCTTGCTCTTTCCCCATTTTGCTTTCAATTACTACACAGCATTCAGCAACAAAATAGAATTGGGTGTGATCATACCTGAACTCTCCCATGGATGCTACCTCACTATTTTTTTAAAACAGTCTTTATCATTTTTCCTTACAAATCTTCTAAAACACATACGGGTGGGAATATACATATGTAACTACAACGTATTACTGCTTTGTAGTAGTCGTAATTTACAATCTCTGCAGGCTATCAGAATATTTAAGAACCAAAAAGGAATCTAGAGTCTAGCAAACTTTAGGAATTTTCAAGATCTTTCTCAATGACAAAGCCTTTCCACCTTTCCAGAAGAATGACGTTCCCTCTCTGACATTAATAACACCAAAACCCCTGTATCTACACAAAAACTAAAAACAAAGAAAATCAATAGACTAAACCCAAAAATCAACCAAACAAAAAATAATTCCTACTCTAAACAGAATATATTCTATGAGATCCAGTAAGGACCTCACTGTTCCCAGTAGATGTCTCATGGAAGACACTGGGATACTCTGCAGAGGGAAAGCAGTATAAAACCTTAAGATGGATAGGAGTGGTTAGTAGCCATGAAATAGTTAACCCAGTTAATACAAGGCTTCATGTTACACATTTAATATTTGGATGAAATTCTGCATTGAATCTATGATGGATTTGGAACGCTTGCCTGATCTTGGCAGTGTTTTAATATTAGTCACTCATATGTGTGTGTGTGTATATATATACACACACACACCAGTAATTAGATACTGGCTAGTCCTAGTTTCATGGAGTGTTAGTCCTCAGAGAAAGCATTACTGAGAGATAGTAGTGAAGTGTTGAGTGTGATTCTTTAAGATTCTCCTACTTAAATAAGTGAAAGAGTAGGAAGGATTTTTAGCAGTTCTGCACCTGTTTAAACTCTTGGTACAGATCAGGTCACTAAAAAAATTGTATTCTATAAAAATCAATTGAAAACAAAAGATCTTTCACATATATTCATATGTTTTCAGAAGGGACTATTATAATGATCTAGACTGACCACCTGTATAACATATGCTATAGAAATTCACCAGGTGACTTCTACATCAAGCCTATAACTTCCTTTGATCTATAGCATATCTCGAGTCTTAATTTAAAGATTTCAAGAATCCACCACTTCCCTAGATAAATTATTCCAATAGTAACCCTCATTGTTAAAAATTTACACCACATTTCCAGTCTGAATTTGTCTAGCTTCAGCTTACAATAATTGAATCCTGTTATTTGACTGTCTGCCAGATCAGAGCCCTCTATCAAATATCATCTCTTCATGTATACTTACAGACAATGATGAGTCACCTCTTAACCGTCTCTTGGAAGAATTCAGTAGATCAAGTTTTAGTTTTTCCCACACTTAAATTGATGTTCCAGACCTCAAAGCCATTCTTGTAGATCTTTTCTGAAGCGTCACCTATTTGTAAACATCCTTTCTGATGTACACACAAAATTGAATACTGCATTCCAGTAATGGCCTTACTAACGTTTTACATAGTTAAAATAACACGTCCTTAAATATCCAAGACTAGCATTTGCTCTCTTAGTTACCAGGTTGTACTGGGAGCTCATGTTCAGCTGGTTAACCATCATCACCCCTTAAGTACTTGCTCTCCAAAATACGGTCCCCAGTTCTTCCTGTGAAATTACATTCCTGGGTCCTATGTGTATCACTTTGCATTTAGCAGTATTAAAATATATGCTGTTCAGATGAGCCCCATTTACCATGCAATCCAGATCATTCTTTAGAACTGATCTGTCATTATTTACCAGTTCCACTCATTTGTGTTATTTGCAAACTTTTACCAGCAATTATTTTGTTTTCTGATTTGCCAATGATAATTATTTAATATATATCACAGTGGAGTCCTTAACTGTGTAACTATTTTAACATAATGCACGAGGGGTTTTTAAAGACAAAATATCTCTCAGAATTTGCTGCTGAATATGCCAGAAGCAATAGAGTATTTTTCTGCCATCATTATTCACAGAAAAGTTTCCAGTGTCACTACTTGCCCCAAGCACTTAACTGGTTAAAACAGAACTGAAATAAAATAATCAAGCTTTTCTCAGGTCTGATTCATAAAGAAAACGTACCATAATAGGCAGCTAAAGACAGCTAGGCCTGTTTAATAGAATATATAATGTATGAGAGGAGAGGATATACAACCATTGGCCATATATTCCATAATGATTTAATTATGGAAACTAACATCAAAGAACTCACACTGTGTATTAATACACTAGCATCGGCTATTTTGCAACTAAAATGTTACATCAAATCCCATGTAAAAAACTCAGGTTTCAAGAGACTATTAACAAGGATAAAAACCCTAACTGCAAAAAAGGCCACCTCAAAGGACCTGATATAATAGTTTTGCTAAACCAGTGGGTCATGACCCAAAAGGGGTCACAAAAGGCAATCATGGGGGTTGTAAGCTGTTGAAAATTTTAGTACAATCTAAAACAAAGAAAATCTCACTTCCTCCACTCCCTGCATGCCCTTACCAAGTAGTCTCTGTCAATCTTTTGAAAAAACATACACAAATTATATAGGCAAGTCTTTTTGATACATTTACCTTTTATACTCTGTATAGTGTACTCTTAAAAGACACTAAAGAGTATCTTTTATACTAAATTTAAGGGCTGGGAAAATCTTTCACTTTGAATAAGGAGTCACCAACCACAAAAGGTTAAGAAACACAGCTATAACAAAACGCTACTGACATATTTAGAATATAAGAATACCTTTATAGAAAAATGAGGAATGGGTCTGAAATAAGACATCACCCTAGAACACTGGGAAAATATCTGGAGGAAGGCCTCAGATAGTTGTGTAGCCATTAAGCAAAAGTATTATAAATACTTTATGAATGGGACCTTACTCCAGATAAAAATGTATAAAATTCATTGATAGAGCAGAGCAAAAGTTGACTGGAACAGGGCAGCCGTGTCCTGAGAGCGCTCTTGTGCCCAGAGGTCACTCTATAGCACCCTGTCTCTGTTTTCCGCTCTCCATGGCCACTTAAGAACTGCATAAAGGCTTCCCTTTGAGTTAATACCACCCCTGCTTGGGGCTGGTTTAGTAACAGTAACAGTTCAAAACAATCCTCAAGAGTCCTAAAGTATCCACAAAACCAGAACACTGAAGTGCATGCATAACTATGACATCTTATAACCAGAGCGCTTTTTCTGTCCCACTCCATTTGCTCAACCAGCTTTCCCAGCTTTTCCTAGCTAGAGCTCAGCATTCTGGCACTGGCCTCCAGATGTAAACCCAGGCAGTTTCCCATAGGAGCCCCCCGCTCACTGACATCAGGGTCTTTCTTGGAGGAGCCTCTCCTTTCCTGTGCTTCCCCCTGGTTCCTGCTGCCCTCTATAAGGAAATCACTTGATCCTTGTGCCTCTTTAGGAATCAGGGTTGGCTAGCCCCAGGCCCTCCAAGCTTTGAAGAGACAAGCCACCCTGTTAAATTAACAAATGTTTTTTCACTAAAAAATGCATTTTTCAAGGCCAGAAACTATTGGCTGAGTTTGGGTTGAATTTGTCTTAATAATTTTGGCTGGGAGGAGAGAGGGAGTTAAAACCCAATGGTTCAACTTTTTTAAATCAAAACAGCATTTTCATTTAAAATTTAGCCGATTTTAAAAAACCACAAAGGGTGATAAACAACCAAGTCAAAACCAGAGTCAACAAAAAAAAAACTTTTTAAATTGGTTTGATTTGAATCAAACAGGAGTTTCTTTTGGATTTTTCAGTTTGGTTCTTGAACCAAAAAAACCCATTATTTTCTCAGTTCTAATAAGTGCTGTAAAGGATGTGGAAGACCAGAGACCTTTCTACATTATGGTGGGAACTCCCTAAGGAAATAGTATTTTGGAGGAAAATAACGAATAGAACTTTCAAGATAACTGAAGTTAAGGTACTTCCAAAATCCACAGTTCTATTATTTTACGGTCCAGAGGAGATTATTGACTTGGGGAAGGACCCATTGATAACACAATTGCCAAGTATGGGATAGCTTGTTTTTGGAAAAGGATAGATCCTCCCAACATCAGTGGCATGGAGAAATAAAGCATGGGGAAACCCATTCAATGGCAGCCTTATATCAGGATCAAATAGATTTTATAATGTGTGGTGACCATTATTGGAATTTGAACAAAATATATACACAGATAATAAGAGGTTGATGAAATGCCAATGGATCTTTTAAAAGTAACAAATAGAAGTTATGAATAAAGTTTGTTAATACCTGCATAGAAAGGTCATGTATGTTAATGACAAAATAAAAAGATTTTTTTAAAGGATATCATTCTTGTTAAAGTACATCTTACCGTATGCTTTAAACCACTTTATTCTAGCATTTCTTGGCATCTAGGCCTTATAATTTCATAGAAAATGATGGCTTGGATATTGTGGATTCAAATGGTGTGGTTTGCAACTAGAGATGTGCCAAGCCCCAGTGGGTAACTGACACCAAACCTGAGGTTTCTATTACCGCATTTAAAAAACAAGAGCTAACCCCTGAGTTATATGTAAGAACATTTGCCTTGTACTGATTTCCTGTTTTTTCCTGGCACAGACAGGTGGAAGAATTTTTCTTTGGTTATATGGATTTGGCAGTTTGAGATGACTTACTCTGTATTCAGCTGGGGGAGGAAGCAACATTAGACAAGCCTAACCTAGCAGGAGCAGGTCAGGAAAAGGGTTGTCTATTCCACTATGAAATGGTTAAGTGTAAGCTAAAGAAATTTAGCATGTTGTACGTGATATAAGAAAAAACATTTTTCCAAACAGTGCAGAAGGCATTGAGACTATAAAGACTCTGCAAGTGTGCATTTTAACAAGACATGAATTTAATATCATGTAAATAGGAAGCACATATGGTTTATGTTGTTGTTTTTGTATTGGGAGTGCAGGGATCAGGAGAAAAGAATTGTGGGGGGCCCAGTGCAATTGCTGAGCTTTGTAACCTAAAGTAAAGAAAAACAGAACTTCCTTTTTTGCCTCAGTATGTGTCTTTGGCATAGTCCTTTGTAACAACTCTAAAGTGTTTTGTCTATAGTATAAATTATTGAACACATTCTTGACCCACAAGCATTTAATGGACCTAAAATGAGAAATAGTTCACACCACGCTCATTGCGTCAGGGTATTGTGTCCCCACTAGTCATGCTTGGATCGACAATCAAAGCAGTGCACCGTGGGTAGCTATCCCACAATGCAACTAGATGCAGAGGCTTTTGGGAAGGTTGTCATCCTCCCATAATGAAACGTGCTCCCTCCCACTCCCTTCTTGTCCCAAACAAACAAACACTTTTTCGCACCGTTTTTCTAAACCCTTTAGTCTCTGCCACTTGCACTCCATTGCTGGAGAAGCATAGAGCCTACTCAGCTCTGCAGTATCATTGTGAGTGTCACCAACACTGCAAGACTTATCCTGCAGTACTTTCAAGACCAAGATGGGAGCTGCAGAGTGGAAAATTGCGATGTTACTGAGGCTGCCCTACTACAAGCCATACAGTGAAACAGTTCCCGTTCGCTTCAGGCTGTCACGCGGCATCTTCAGTCGGTGGAGCACCGGTTCTGATTCCAGGACACAGACACTGACTGGTGGGACCACATTGTTATGAGGGTGTGGGAAGATGATCGGTGGCCGCAGAACTTTCATATGGAAAGGCCACTTTCCTTGAACTTTGCGCAGAACTGTCCCCAGCCTGAAGCACATAAATACTCTATTGAGATCTGCTCTGACAGTAGAGAAGTGAGTGGCCATCGCTCTGTGGAAGCTAGGGACCTCAGACTGCTACCGGTCAGTTGGGAATCAATTTGAAGCCAGTGAATCCACGGTGGGAGCTGTTGTGATGCAAGTGTGCCGGGCCATGAATAGACTTCTGCTAAGAAGGGTAGTGACTTTGGGAAACATGCATGACATAGTGGACAGGTTTGCTGCAGTGGGGTTCCCAAACTGGGGGGGGGGAGGGTGCGGAGGGGGTGATAGGGATACTTGTGCCATCTATCTTAGCACTGGGCCACCTTGCCAGAGTACATAAACAGGAAGGGATACTTCTCAATGGTGTTGCAGGCCCGTGCGGATTCCAGGGGATGTTTCACTGACGTCAGTGTGAGGTGGTGTGAAAAGATACATGATGCATACATCTTTAGGAACTCAGGTTTGTTCAAAAAGATGCAGGCAGGCACTTTGTTTCCTGACCAAAAAATAAATATTGGCAATGTTGAAATGCCAGTAGTGATCCTGGGGGATCCTGCCTACCCTTGCTTCCCTGGCTAATGAAGCCATACACTGGGCATCTGGACAGCGAGAAGGGACGTTTCAATAATAGGCTCAGCAAGTACAGAATGGTGGTAGAATGTGCATTTGACCGCTTAATGGCAAGATGGCGCAGCTTGCTCACTAGGTTAGACCTCAGTGAACACAACATCCCAATTGTCATCTCTGCCTATTGTGTGCTTCATGATGTTTGTGAAACAAAGGGGGAAAAGTTCTCCCAGGGTTGTGTTGTGCACCCTGATAGGCTAGCAGCTAATTTTGAGCAGCCAGGTTCTAGTGCTATGCTAAGAGCCAAACATGGAGCGCTGCACCTCAGGGAAGCATTGAAAACCCATTTTTGGCAGTAATGTATGTATCTGTCAGTGCTGTGCCTTCCCCTCCCATCTCCTACCTTCGCACCATCAGCCCCTCCCCTTCTTTGCCCGCTGACAATCCCCAAGCTCTGAGTGAATAAAGAGAAATGTTTTTTAAAGCAGTACTGTTTTATTTGTGACCTATTTCAGTGGGTTGAAAGGAAGCTAATTTAACATTCTCATCATGCTGCTTGGCCATCCAGATCAAATTGCGACTGTGAAAACAGCAAAGCGCACACATCCCCAGTTCTTAAAGGGGCAGTCATCTCTTTCTGCTCAACCTCCTTCTAGAGTGCTTGGGGGTGGGGGCTCGTAAGAAAATGCTTGTTGGTTCAACATTTTGGAGAAGATGCAGAGGGAGTCTGTCCTGCCACTGCTCTTCCTGGAGCTCTACCAGATGCCTCAGCATGTCAGACTGATCCCTCATAATAAGCAACATTTCCTGTTGCGTTGCATGCTCCTGCTCCTGTGCTGATTTTCTGTGTTCCGTGTCCATGTTTAGTTTTTCTGGCAAGGCCATCCTCCAGGTTCCGAGTTCTGTGTCAGCAGCCATGGAGGTGTTCATTAGTTTGTTGAACATGTCATTCCACGTTTGTTTTTTTTTCACCACTCCTAATCTGGGAACGGCGCTCTGCGGGAGTGGAAGTTGGTGGGAAGGCTGCGGTGTCCACCGTAAGGCAAGCAAAGCACAAAGTTGCCATTGTTAGCTGGCCCCATAGAGTAAAAGAAACATTACAATGTAAAAAGAACTCTTCATATTCACAAGGCAATGCCAGACCTACATACCAATCTATACCTATTGCACGGGTTGAAGTAGTGTTCCAGACATGGTAAGGAAGGGGCCCTTGCATCTATGACAGGGAAGTCTATATAGCACTAAATTCCCCAATCCACACACAAACAAGGAGGAGGATCATTGGGTTCCCCTTTACCATCTCAAAGACCAGTTTGGGAGGAGGTGATCAAAAAGGATTGGAGGAGGGTGTGAGTGAAGTGTCACTGGAGGGGAAAAAAATGCCAGTAGTGCCAACAATATAATGGGCAGGAATTGTCTGTGTAGCGGCCCAGGGACACCATCCACAGCAAGGGAATAAGACTCAGTGACTATTGATCGGGTACTGTAAACTTGTGCCATCTTCTCTAGGTGGTCATGTGCAATATAAGTCTCCTGAGAGTAATGTAAGCAGAAAGGGAAAATTTGCTGCAAGCGTCTGGGTACAGGCCTCACTCTTATGCTACTATGCTGTGTTCTGCAATGGTGCCTGCTTATTTAATAGCAGAATGGCAGGGAAAAGTGTCCTACCATGGCGGAAGAAATAAGACTGCCCTCCCCAGAAACCTTATGCAAAGGATTGCAGAGTAGCTGCATGATAGTTTCCTGGAGATATCCACAGAGGATTCTCAGAGTATCCCTGTTCGCATAAATAGTCTGTTCAGGGAGTAACTGTCTGCTGAAGTTTACCAACCCCCAGGAAGCCCATCCACACAAAAACACAAACTTTTTTTCCCCCAAAAAATAAGCAGCTGCATTGGAGACATAACCACAGAAATGTGATTTGCTATATACACTCACCAGATGTGCCTTCCCCAGCATCTCGGTCTGTAATGCTGTCCTGTGCCTGGCTGTGCTGCTCTGGGGTAACGAACAGGTCCTGGCTCTCTGGGAGAATGGATACCTACTCTCCTGCCCCTCTGTTCTCCTTCTCCTTGTCCACAGAGTCCTCCATTCATCCTGGACTGGGATTCTTCAGAGGTATCAATGCTGCATGGTGACACAGTGATGGGGTCACTGCCGAGAATCTCATGCAGCTCCTCATAAAAGTGGCATGTCTTCAGTGATGAGCCAGAATGACTGTTCACCTCCCTAGTTTTCTGATGTGCCTGCCTCAGCTCTTTGATTTTAACACGGCACTGCTGCACATCCCTGTTGTGGCCTTTCTCCACCATACCATGCAATATCTTCTCTTAGATATCTACATTTCTTTTGCTGGCTTGGAGCTGAGCCAGAACAGACTCTTCGCCCCACAGGCTGATGAGCTCCAAGACCTCAGGTCGACTCCATGCTGGAGCGTGTTTGGGACGTGCAGTTGCCATGAGCAGTTCAGCTACAAAGCTCTTTCCATGCTGACCAAACAGGAAATGGGAATTCAAAATTTCCCAGGGTTTGAGGGGAGGAGCTATTTCCTGTTTATGTGGCCACGGTGCAGCAGAGTGCAAATGTGCAGAGCGGTCATGACAAAGCATTATGGATACTGCCCAGAGGCCAGTAACATCGATTTACGTTGCGCTCTGCCTGATGTTTGTTTGATCCATAGAATTTGACTTCAGTGCTATGCTGCTTGTGGAGGTGGCTTTATTAAGTTGAATTTTTCCGCGATTTAGGATGGCGGAACTGATGTGCCAGTGGAGACGCATACTTTAGGTGGTCGACGTAAGCCTGATCAGTGTAGACCAGGCTTCAGTGGGCTGATCTGCTGCTATAACTAATATATAAATATATGAGGTCACTCTTAAGGTTTTGTATTGGAGTGCAAGTTTGATGAAGCTGGGATATGTGTTGCTTTTGGGTGTCTGTTGGAGAGGAAAATGAAAGCATTCTGGCACATTTGAGTGTTTTATTGATAGTCGTGTAGGCCATATGAAAGTGGAAAGGAGCCTTTTCTCTCAGCTTCTTATGGTCTTGCTCTTAATGATTTGTGTGGGTGGGGTGTGTCCTCCTGCAAACTTAACAGTCACTAAATATAGTTTTTGTTTGCCTGCTAATACAAGGGTTTGTCTAAACAGCAGGGTAACATACTCTACAGAGGGTGATTTCTAAAGCACACTGACGTGTTGTGCATGAATTGGTCCATGTAGATCCTGCTGGTGTGCACTAAAGATTCCCTAGTGTGCTTTAATGTAGTTCTATTTCAAACAGGACTGTGTTAAAGTGTGTTAGGGAACCTTTAGTGTGCACTGGCAGCGTCTACATGGATCAATTAATGTGCAGTATTATGGGCATGTTAGAAATCACATCCTTGCAGTGCGCACTGCTGCTCCATGCAGACAAGCCCTAGGTAAAACAAAGATTGGTCTATAGAATCCTTTGTCGGGTTCACCCTTCATGCTTTTCCCAAGCATCACTCATTTCCATGTGATTCTGCTTCAACAAAAGATTGGTATATTCGTGTTTTCTTGGAGATATGTACAACTGAAATATATTTCTTCTTGCTAAGATAGCACAGCTCAATGCTATACTTTCTTTCAGTCCTGAGCTCTTCACAGCTGGTGGAGAGAACAATATGCCTCCCTGTTCCTCACATGGAGTTCAGGAGTTTGGCCTCACTCAAATCAATTACAAAACTCCCATTAATGTCAATAACGTCAGGATTTCATTCCAGGGCTCAAGGAGTGGTTCTTCCTCCGCAGAGTCCAAGATAATGGCAGATACGATGCTGTAGAGACAGCTGCCCTCGTCTCCATTCTGTAGGTGGAGTACCTCCCACATATGGATCAGGAGCTATGATTACTCCCCTTGTCTGGCTCTGGACCTACAGAAATACTATGCCCAATGGTGGAGAGGACAGCTCATGTAGAGCTTCTCCTTTATAATGCTGTCAGTTCTAAACCTTATTGATATAAATGTCCCATTCACTGTACAACAGTCTTTGTGCAGCAATGAAACTATTAAAGTTCATAATACTATTTAATCAAAAGAGGGTCATGTAAAGGCCAGAGACTAGTAGTTTTGTCTGTGGTAGCTGTATTAGTTACATTTGCATGTCATGTTTGTAGAGGGGTAAAATTCAAACCAGTTAAATTGACCTTTTGCTGGGAAAAATAGGAAGACTAAATGGTTTTAGAGACAAGCTTATGCTTGTGTTCATATCTTCAATTATTATACATCCAGTTTGGGAAATTAACAAAAATTTATTAAAGTGTAAATTGACAACTTTAAACAGTATAGTTACAAGTGTGTTGAAGCATAAACCTTCTTTAACTGATTTCATGCCTCGTGTGGTTGAAATTGCTGCTCACTTTCAAAATATTGTAAGAAGGCTGAATAAGAACAAACCCTTCCATTTAGCATTTACATTAAATACTTAACATCTAAACCATTAATTACTATTCTTCGTCTGAAATAACTGAAAAGTCAAGGTTTGTAGTGGCTGCCACCGGTTATGGAGTTTGTTTTTTCTTTTACAGTTTCTGTCCCTTTCAATTTCTTGTGGAGAGATTTCCTCCTCCCATCCCCTGCCATGTTAATCTGGTCAGTCAGGTTCTTCAGGATTTTTTAAAATGTGATTCACTATGGGACATTATATATTTACATAATACTGTCCTTAATTCAGAACAAACTCGCACTCCAACATTCTCTTTGCATACTCTTTGCATCTCTTTTCTACACAAGCACTATTTGAGAAGTGCAATTGCAGATGATGGATAATACAGAGGGTTAAATGTATGACAGTTTGGGTGTTCAGTGCTCTTTTTCTATTCTGTGGAGTGAATGGGAAAATCAAGTTACAGATGAAAATTAAGTGTCAAATTCAGAGGACCTCACTCAGTTTCTCCTCAGCTCTTTCACAGGGCGAGCTCACTGGTGATCTGGACAGGGCTCCAGCGAAGCCTCTTGTTAAGAGAAGCAGCCTGTGGGCCCTGTAAACAAGACTCTGCTGTTGGCAGAAGCCACAGGACAATCCTTCAGCCGCAACCGCTGAAGGGAATGGTTGCCCAGTAAAGGAGCCATCCAAAGGAGCCTTAATGAGGTCCTAAGGAGGAGGAAGGAGGGTTGTTAAATGGCACTGACCTCTGCTGGCTTGATGGCAAGGAGACTGATGGTTTGGGCAGGGAGAGGGTATGCAGTTTATGTATTTGTGGGGAGAAATGAAAGAAGGTGGACCTGATGGATTTTTTTGTAGGAGGAGTAGAATATTTTACTCAGGGAATATCACATGCATCAGAGTGAGGTGGAAATTTTGCTAGAGCCCCTTGTTAAAGTTTTGGCAGTACAGCACTGAGAAACCACCTGTTAGAATGTATCTGAGTAAAAACAGAGTGAGGCTTTCAGGATTTGACCAACTGATCTCCTGGAATTATGCAGAAAAGGGCCACTCTTGTCATCAAATACAAGCTGGGGAGTGTTGTTGACATCCATAGAAACCGTGCATTTGAACTAGAGAGTAGGGTTCTGGACTTCGGCAATGCAAAGCCATAGTATGGGCCAGACTAAAGAGTTTGGTGAGATGGGAAGAGCTAAAGATATGCAGGGAGGCTGAAAAGGGGGCTTCAGTAGAAAAGTATGACGGATGGACAAAGATCCAGGTACAGCTTCTTAAACAGTTTAAAAAAAATCAAAACTATTCCTCCAATTTACCAACACACTCACTGCCATTCACATCCCCTTCTGTTAATTACTTTGAGAGCAAATGGGTATTTTCATGTTTCCAAGAATGTTAATGGAACTCAAAAGTATTGTAAGTGCTAGTGGAATAAAGAGCAGCAGAAGTGCTGTCAGAGCACTTTGTAATTATTTGAGCCTTCTATATGAATAAAAAATAGTGAATGAATTTATAAAAACGGCAACTTGCTCATGGGTAATTCATGGGCCAAGATGACTCTTCCCCCTTATAAAAGTTACATCATTAGTCAGGGAACAGAAACAACAGCTCATGACTTAGGGGAAAGTCACACAGTGCGCCCAGTGAATACAAGTACTTCTAATGAGCCAATTACAATCATGTTTGTAAAACTCAGTGGATAATTCAACAGAAAGAAGGCTGTAGTCATAGCATAAATTATTTGCAAGAAATATGAATTGCTCTAAGTTTACTTGTGGAGATAGAGATAACATTTAATCAAGCAAAATCACGACAGTTAAGAGTGCTGTAATGTTGCTAGCATTTTATTAGTTTATTAATATGGTATTGCTAACATGATTTGTTTCTGTGTCTTTTTTTCTTTGTCTTTGTAAGTGGAATAATTGGCAGAATTCTTAAAGGTGTTAATGAGTCAGGATCAGGTTGAAAGAATAAGGTCTACCTGCGGGTCTGACTCCACAAACCTTACTCATATGCGTAGTCCCATTGACATCAAAAGGAATAGGACTGCTCTTGTGAGCAAGTGCTGCTTGTTATCAGGTTTGCAGAACCAGTATCTTAAAGAAGATATTCTCTTCATAAAGTCTTTCATCTTAATACTGTACAATAATATTCTGTGTACTTTACCAAGAGAAAAATCAAATCCCTTTTACTATACCCATCAAAAGAACTCCAGTCTATAAAAAGATAAATAAGAAGCTGCATATATGGACATTTTGGTGCATAAAAAACCAAAAAATTCCTCTAAATGTTTTGTAAGACTTAAACATGAAATATGTTATTTTAAATAAGAGTTGAACAAATATGGCCTGTTTCATGGATAGTATGATCTAGTCAAACAGAACGCCTGGTGTTTTCTTACTCTTATTGGGTTTTGAGAAAACAGCAAATTTATTGACTCAAGTACAAGGTTTAAGTAAAAAGCTGGGTAATATGCATATATTATCTGGTAGGAGAAAAACCCAGAAGAATCTCTTAAACAATTGCAAAAACCAGAAAAATAGTTTCTAATTAGAGAACAAAAGTGTGTAGTTTTCTTATGAACTTTGGGACCAAGCTTGCAAGCATTTTACACACACAGACAGTCATACACACACCCAATTTGGCAGGATCAAACCATGAGCTGTATATTTCCATATTTAAGATAATTTTTCTTAAATTCCTTTTCTGTCCTAAATGTACAATGTGCATAAAAGGTGAATGAGAAATATTTTCAAGCAAATACTCCAAAACACTTAGTACAGATTCAAATATCTGCCTCCCTAGAGACGTGATAATTTAAGAAAGATGGGTATAATTTCTTAAATATATTTAAAACTGCTATTTTCTAATTAGATATCTTATTGATCCATATACATCAAAGTCTAACCAAATAGCCATTTGCAATTACAATTTGGATAATCATTTCAGTTCTCATTAAAAGCTAGTTTCACTGCTGCCTCGAGGTTTGGCATTGGTGATGCACACTTAGACACAAGTTCAAGAATAGCTCCATGGCCTGGCATAGCTCGGGTATGTTGTGGAAATGATGCTTTTCAGCTCTGAGGCAGATGATAACACTTGGAAGAAGAAGCTTGCCAAACATTTGACGATAAGATTAACTCTTTTTGCAGCCATTCTAGAAGTTGAGACAGTAATGATTCAGTAAGTCACACATTCAGTATATGTATTTTTTAATTAGGTAAGGTTCTGGATATCCTCTTGATTATGATAGAAAGGCCCACCAAATGAAAAACAGCTCTTGCTGCTGTTTCCTTTGCAATCCTCAGAACAGCAGAATTGTGATTTTGTGGCTAGGATATTTCAGATATCAATAATTACCATCACCTTTGAAATTTCCCAGGAAAGCACACTGGAAAAAATAATCACAATCTATGTAATTTGACATGAGTAGCACAATGCTTCTAATGTCTTGTTACCTATTAACTTGTAGAAACCTTTCTTGCTTCACTCATATGGGTCATGATCCATTGTTACATTTACAGGATTCTCAGTAGGGTTTGAAAGTAGGGTCTTCAGTCCAAAACACAGATCTTTACTACTTGAGCTAAAGGAGAAATTCCACTAATTGGCGGCAGCAGCAGCAGGCTGTTATCGTCTGTGTATCAACCACTACAGTGAGACACTCCACACATTTTACAAGCTTATTACACAGACACTTAACTGTGAATAATTTCACTCACTGCTGCAATCCTGGAAACAGAACCACCCCCATGAGTAAATTTATTCACATGTATATTTACAGGGTGAGTGTTGTTCGTTGCATTCTCTTCCATGGTTAATCTTACAAAGCACAAACTATTCCAGATTTAGCCATGGACAAATCTGATTAACAATGTTAATCTCTCGGTAAGGTGAAGAGCTGGTAGCCCGCCATCGAAGTAAGTCAGATGGCACCCATCAAGGATGTGCAATAGAGTTTGAAGTTGACCGCATCTATATTATCTACACTGTGGTCATTAGAGAAACCCCATTTGAAGATATTTTAATGGTGGTATTACATGGACCTATCAGTTGTGCCCTGGGTCTCTCTCAGAAGATTCCAACATTATGGCTGCTTTTTTTGAGTGGAGAAAGAATTTAATTAAATGTTTTGGGAGTATATGTTCATCCTGTATTTTTAAGGTAAGACCAAAGACCAAATGCATGTGGCAACTACACAGGTTTTCTGTACATTTCAACATATGCAGTTCACTGAAACGAATAAACTCTGATCATCCTACTCAGGGCGTTTTTCTTTTGAATTTCCTGCATACAGCAGTAGATTCCTGAGCAAAAAGCTCATTGTTTAACTCTCAGGAGGAGCCTGCACCATTCTTTACTGTCCCGTATACTTTCTCCCTCTTTGTTCCACCACTTCAAATGTCCCCCTCCAATAACTCCTCTGACCTTAGGTGGGCTGAATGTGATTCCCTGTAGAGTTGCTCAGCGCTATGCAAAATACCAACCAGAAGAAAATTAGTCAGGAGTGACACAAGGTGTACTCAGTGTTGAGATGCACATAGCGCATGCCAACCTGCAGAAAAAGACAGCTCAGTCCTGAATTGGACCTACTTCTGGACCTCAAAGGCAACCCTAAATTTCTTCTCCTGAACTAAGTCATCAGGTGCACCACAGTCTGTTGGCCAAGCAAATTGGAGTGAGGTTGATCATTAAAATCTTACTAATGTAAATTCAGCACAAATACATCTCATCTGTAAAAAGTCTAACAAGGCAATGATACGATATTCTGTATGTAAAGAAAACTCCTAGAGAAGAGTTTTACCTATGTAGGGAAGATGGGGTCAGGCCATAAACAGCATGACCAGGAACAAAAGTCCAGCTACAATTAAAAAATATTGATAAAAGAGCCTTCATTTTTAACTGCTAAAAAAGACTAAAGCTAGCAAAAGTGGAAATATGTATATTTTATATTACAAAAGTATCTTGCAGGTGAGGGAGTAAAGTTTACTTTGAGGGTAGTTGAAATATTATATGTATCTGCATCTAGGGAACAACTCTGCACCTTTCCCCATTATCTGTGAATGTTTCAGCACAGTTTTCTGCTTTTGACTGAACATCTGTGTTTCATTTCTTAAACACAATGAAAAAGAATGTTCAATACTTTCTTAAATGTAGTGTGTTTCCTATCTACAGACAGTATGCATGAACATGCTAATCTATTAGCTTTGATAAGGGATCGTATAAGAATAGACACGCTTAACAACATCCTTGCATAAGGTTGCATCAACAAGGCTTATTAGGATGTAATACTGAGTACTATGGAAATCAATGGGACATTTGTGTATTATTCATTCTAAGCATAAACCTTTGCTTTCTGATCTTGTGTGATTTTAGGTTTCTCTCTTCCTCCCTTCTCCCAAAATATTTACCAAGTGTGCAGTATTTTTGTTTTTCATTCAGAGCTAGATTGTTCCTTGTAAGTACGGCCCTGTATTAGGAGCACTGGAGCACTGTATCTCAGACACAGTGACCCTACCAAGACCCTTAGTACATAAGTACATTAAAGAGTGTAGCATACTACATACTGTGCAGTGGGATAGCTCTGATGCTGGCATATAGTGGACACGTGCCTCCATCTACTCTGTGCCCCTTTTGAGGCACTAACTTTTCCTGGAGCAGTAATCAAGGAGCAGTCAGTGCATTCCTTTGACCTGCAGTTCTGTCAAAGCTTCTTACCCACTCCCCGCAACTGTGCTCCTAGGGTATGGGATAGGCAGAACCTTCCAGTAGTCCATGATGAAATAATGGGACAAGACACTAAAATATTTTAACCACTTTAATAAAAGATAGTGAAAGTGCATCATCTGACACTATAACAACCACCATGCAATAATACCTCTCTTGGTATTTAAGGCAACAGATTTTAAGAGTTTAAGGCAACTTTCAGCCCAATGTAGGTTAAAATGGCTGAATGATAAATTCTTCAAAACGAAGTTTACAGTGGAAATTTAGACAGAACTGCAAATCTAGTAGCACTAAAGGTTTTGGTTTATAAATTCAATCATAGTCAAACCAAGAAAAAAGGATATCCGTTTCCCATGGGCTCTTCTGTCCATATATGAAAAATTGTACGTCTTGCTCCCACCCTGCTTTCTTGGTGCTTATGTGGCTTCCCATGGGCTTCCGAACACGTTCTTATCAAGTCATGCTCTTTGTTTACAAATTCTATACTTCTGAAAGAAATAAGCCAAATATTTGTTAGATTAATTTACTGGGCACTATTTTGCTATCCGTTTAATGAGAACTCCCTCTTGAAATCAGTCTATAACCAAGCCACAATCCTTCTGTTAAAAATTTTGGAACTAAGAGATATGTTCTCATTCAACTACAAGTTGTTGGGCTTGATGTAGGAATTACCAGGTGAAATTCTATGTTGTGGTACAAAGGAAGTCTGACTGGATGATCAAAGGACCTTTTTTGCCATTAAAAATCTATGAGCTAGAGTCACGCCCTTCAGCTAGTTGATTTTATCTTCCTCAGAAATACAATAGAATTTGCATTGAAATTGCTAAGATGTTTTGCATGAAAACATCTGATGGTGTGATATGAGCCATATCAGCTCATCTTCTGCTACCTGACATTTTATCCCATCACTACTGCTTTACCTCAAACTTGTAGTAATACGACGTGCAAATAAAAATAGTGATGAAATAAAAGACCCTCTTATTTGGAAGAGAGACAAATCTGTGGAGCCTGGAGCTTGAAAGTCTGACTTTTAACAGCCTTCCCACTTCTGCAATTTTTAATGAATGGATTATAATATCAACAGAAAAGCATTTTTGCTGTCCCAGGGACAAATACAATTATTTGAACAGCTTCCTAACACTTGATGAAAACATCAAAACCAACACATTTCAAATTATTTTTACGCTGTTAACTAATATTTTCATAACACCACAATATGTATCTTATCTTCAGTCAAAGTCAAAACTGAATCCAGAGCAAAGTTGGCTTGTCCCATTTCTGTATTTTTTTATTTCATAGTACTGCACTCTGATTTAACTGGAGCCATCATTACTTTGAAGCCTAGAAGATTTTTTGGTTTTCTTACAGCTGAGTGGCATGCAGAGTCAAAGGCCAATTTTTCCCCCCGCTACCAAGAGTCAATGTATGAATCTGGCTACCTTCCCCTCCTACCTCCGAGAAACTCTCAAAACGTGAGTTTTCCAAATGTATGTGTTATAAATATTTTAACCAACTACAGACTCATGTTCACACACATTCTTTTTACGTGAGGTCTTGCACTGTCTTCTGACCCTCCTTCCACCCAGTGCTGTGAGAGTTGCATTACTACAAATTACACCTTTGGACTGTATTTCTCATGTGCTTTGGTGTGTCAAAAACTGGCTCATTGGTTCCAGCCTAGAAGACAGAAGTCAGTCATCTCATTGCTGTGAAATATGAAATGTGAATGTGTTTAGTGTACATAAGAAGCCTCCTGAGGAGATTTCTAAGGCGTATCATCAGTATTATACACAGGTGTGAGTTAGAGTGTGACACTTATACTTATCTGTGCATAGAGGTCTTGAGATCCTGCACTGTCCCCAGGAGGAGCACTAGAGATATAGTCTCTGCCCATGCTCTTCCTCGAGCATGAAGTGCAATGTGCTCACCCATTAGGATAGAGTATATTGCTCCTCCTAGTGCACCAGCCTCACTCAGTGGGGAAGAGTGGCAAGGCATGATGCTCTTCCTTCCACATCCTTCCCCAGGCTCCAGGAGTTAGGTGGGGGGAGGAAGCACACCCTGTGCTGATGAGCACAGGGACTGCCATTGTGTGAGGCTGTTATACAGCTGCAGACAGTGGGTTCATGCTAACTCTGTAAATATGCAAGGCCTGCAATGATCCAGCTCTCTACATACCTCTTGGGCTGTGGACCCTGTAAATTGAGGCTCTGTATTGGACAAATGAATGTTGCCAGCTGGATGCACTGCAGCTATTTTGTCCTCAACCCTGAGAAGACTGTTGTCTTGCTGTTGGGTAAAGGATGAGAATTGTTCACATGCAGCAAATCGAAGAGCACTGAGATGGGCAGGATAAAATATGATATTCTTTCCATGGAAAGCCCATATGTGATGTGTGTCCTGGAATTTTCTCTAGTTATGTAACTTGATAGGCGTGTCTTTATTTATACTGTGCTGACCTTGCAACGGCACACTTGGCCTTGTGACCATGAGACTCATTTGTCGTCATCCCCTCACTTCATTGCTTTTGGAAGGGTTGTGGCATCTCTTGCAGCAGCACAATTGTTCACTGGTTTGGCAGTGTTACAGTGGTTGCACATTATTGACCCTGTCTATATTCCAGGCTTGCTCCTTTAGCAGAGTATTGACCGATCACTGCATTCACCCAAAGTTTATGGTTTCCACCATTGACTGAAGTTCTCAGATGATCAAGCAGAAGATGGAGGGGCTATAGTGTGAAACTGTCCCCAAGGACAACCAGTGGTCCATCCCTGCTTTATAAAAGCCCTACCATTTATCATCCTGCTTCCCTTACCCCCATGCCTTCAGGATGGGATTTTTTAATCACTCTTAGCCCTGTGTTGATTGCACTCACGTTTTCCAGATTTGTTTTTGCATGTTAAGTTAGTATTGTGTTCACTTGTTCTTGTTCTGTTGTACAGTGCACACAGCACTCTGGCTGTGGACAAAGGTAAATTACTGTTACTGTCGTTGAACATTAATGGAAGGCTGTGAGCAAATGTGTATCCTTCCTGTTGGTCCTTCCTTGCCTTCTTCCACCAAAAAGTAGTTTACTTGTACTGTCTTCAAAGTCACAGCTGTTTAGCATTAAATTATCAAAACATAACTAAGAACAAGCTGTAGTCATTGAGCTTCATGAACTGTCAACAAGATTCAAAATCTGTTATTAATAGTGACTGTGCAAAGACAAAATAAAGCTTGGTTTTCCGGTATTAAGTTGAATTTCCATTAAATTAGAGACTTCGTCCTGACTTTGAAAAGTTAACAAGTCGTATATGCAAGTTGCTGAAGGGTTGTGTCAGTCACTTTTCTCATAATACCCACACTTTAAGATGATCGAACAGTAAGAAGTGTATTTTATATCTTCTACATGTACTCCATTAACCAAATTGCTTCATTAGGTAAAATTCTAGAATCTTAACAAAGTTTCTCCTACCCCAAGGAACAAAAGTTGCCATGTCCTGCCCTAAGAGGCAGACCAAAGCAGGTCTGGCAAAAACGCGACCAACTCCGCCCAATTTTTTTACCACAACAAAGATGATGGATTATGCATGTCCAGTTCTGGTACTCCCTGAAAAAATGGTGGATTATGCATTTCCAGGCCCGGTCACATGGCACTGGAAGCCAAAATTCCAGAAGCGACTGGGTCCAAGACTCAGCAAAATGACCTGGATGTGGAGCCGCAGTAAGACTGCTGGGAACAGGCCCAAAAAAAAGCGATCCATGCCGCTCAGCTGGCAACAAGTGCCTGGGTTGCAAAGAGGCCCAAATTAGTTTATAATCAGCTGTCTTAGCACTGCTATTCTAGTCAGAGGTACCTCTACAATGTTTCAGATGTAATTTTTGGTAACTGGCTGTTTAATTACATAATGTGTAGCCAGCAGTTCTCTTTCTCCATGTTTAAAGGTGCTAGGTGGATGCGGTAATATCTTTTATTGGACCAATTTCTGTCGGTTTAACGCAGCCATTGGTTCTTTATTGCAATAGCTTAACACAATCATACATTACACTACAGACCAGTTAGCCTCACCTCAATCCCTGGAAAAATCATGGAGCAGGTCCTCAAGGAATCCATTTTAAGGCAACTGGAAGAGAGGAAGGTGATCAGGAACAGTCAACATGGATTCACCAAGGGCAAGTCATGCCTAACCAACCTGATTGCTTTCTGTGAAGAGGTGACTGGCTCTGTGATGTGGGGAAAGCGGTGGACATGATATTCCTTGACTTTAGCAAAGGTTTTGTTACAGTCTCCCACAGTATTCTTATTAGCAAGTTAAAGAAGTATGGGTTGGATGAATGCACTATAAAATGGATAGAGAACTGGCTAGATCATAGGGCTCAACGAGTAGTGATCAATGGCTCCATGTCTAGCTGGCAGCCGGTCACAACTGGAATGCCCCAGGGGTCGGTCCTGGGGCCGGTTTTGTTCAACATCTTCATTAATGATCTGGAGGATGGGATAGATTGCACCCTCAGCAAGTTTGCAGATGACACTAAGCTAGGGGGAGTGGTAGATACCCTGGAAGTTAGGGATAGAATACAGAGTGACCTAGACAAATTGGAGGATTGGGCCAAAAGGAGTCTGATGCGGTTCAACAAGGACGTATGCAGAGTCCAGCACTTAAGACAGAAGAATCTCATGCACAGCTACAGACTGGGGACTGATGGCCTAGGCAGCAGTTCTGTAGAAAAGGACATGGAGGTGGATAAGAAGCTGGATATGAGACAGCAGTGTGCCTGGGTTGTCAAGAAGGCTGATAGCATATTGGGCTGCATTAGTAGGAGCATTGTCAGCAGATTGAGGGATGTGATTATTCCCTTCTATTCGGCATTGGTGAGGCTGCATTTGGAGTTTTATGTCCAGTTTTGGGCCCCTCATTATACAAATGATGTGGACAAGTTGGAGAGAGTACAGTGGAGGGCAACAAAAATGACTAGGAGGTTGGAGCACAAGACTTATGAGGAGAGGCTGAGGGAACTAGTCTTGTGGAGTTCCAGGGAGGATTGAGCTATGCTGTTCTCAATGGTAGTAGATGACAGAACAAGGAGCAGTAGTCCTCAGGTTGCAGTGTGGGAGGTGTAGGTTGGATATTAGGAAAAAAAAATTCACTAGGAGGGTGATGAAGCACTAGAATGGGTTAGGTGGTGGTGGTGAAATCTCCGCCATTAGAGGTTTTTAAGATGCAGCTTGACAAAGCCATAGCTGGGATGATTTAGCTGAGGTTAGTCCTGCTTTAAGCAGGGAGCTGGACTAGATAATCTCCTGAGGTCCCTTCCAACTTTAATCTTCTATGGTTCTATGATTACATACAAAAATTAGAAAATGCCAGAGTTAAGGCAGTCTATGTAATCTTAATTCAGCCTCCTTTGTGCGTGTACATTATGATACAGTCTTTAACTACGTAATCACGCTATTTATTTCCTACAGGTCTGCTGCTTCATTCAATAAATTGGTAGTTATTACAAGGTGTTTACCCTCATAAAATGTGTGTGTGCCTCTCCCCCACTTTATTTAATGCCGACTATCCAAATCCTACACTGTATAGTTGTTTCCTCAAGGATGTTTTTATAGTCCTCTCACTATAGTATATGAGTGCTTCACAAAGAATGAATTTAACTTTGCAGTACCCCAGTGAAATTAGATGGCATCATCCCCATTTCACAGCTTGGGAACTGAGACACAGAGTTTGAGGCCAGAATTATGTGTCCAGTGCTTTTGGGTATCTGACTTGACACCTAAGATCTGATTTTTTTCAGAGTACATAAAATTTTGTTGTTGTTTTATTGGAGCAGGGCTTTGAACAAGCTCAGCACTTCTGCATATCAGGCCTCAATTGCCTCAAAGTACCTAGAAAACAAGAAACACAATTAGTAGCTACCTGTGACAAATTTTATTTAAGTGACTTGCCTTGCATCTCATAGAAACTTGGGCAGAGGTCAGGGTAGAATTGATTTCTCCAGGGCAGCCTCCAAACCATCCTAACCATAATGAGACCATCCTTTCTCTTCCTGCAATCCCCTGCCTCATTCACTACACACTTTCCAGGCAGTGTCAACTGACTTCTTAGGTACCTTTTGAGGAGCAGTGGATGCTGTTGTGGGTTCTCTGCTTGGTGTCCCCCACCAGATTCCTGATTTTCAACCTTCGACCTCACTCCCGTTCCTGTTTTCTCATGTGTTGTCCTCAGTATTTACTTGAGGCCTGAGTTCAGTGGCTCCTCCCCCTCAGTTGAAGGGGTGGGCCTTTAGCTTTGGGCAGACTTAGGCCTGCTATCTCCTGGTAACCACAATAGGTACTTTCCAGTTTCTGGCACAAATGAGGCAGGGCCCTGCAGACAACAGCCTCTTTCACTACGCAACCCAGATTCGTTCCCAGAGGAGGTGCATCCTGTGCACTTCATTGCTGTGGGGGGCTGCCATTGCTGCCCTCCTGTTCCTGGAGCTAGAGCACAGTGTATGTATGGCTGCTCCACCCATACTGCTCTTCTAGGTGGGAGGTTGCGTTGACTGTAGTTTTTGTTGCATGTGGGCTCCCCCTCTGCTGGCTGGAGTCCAGCTCTTTTTGTGTGTTGTTGTTTCTCTAATTCCAGCTAGTGGCAGGTCCTGCCCTCCATTTTTTTGCCCTTTCCCTTTGTTCGTTTTGGTATGTTTTGTGTGAGGTTTTCCTTTTCCTTCTGTTTTCAGAAATGGCTAGACTGTTTTAGCTGCAGACACTCACTATGAAAAATTTCAGCCTGCCTAGCATAACTAGTAAAGTTATAAACAATTGAAAACATGGTCCTATAATGGGACATGTCAGGCAACCTTAACTACAGGCATTGGTACATTCACAACCTATAATATGGAAGTCTAGCAACCCCATCACTGTCTAATCTGGCAGTGTAGAGTGAAATCCTGACCCAAAGAAGTCAATGGAAGTTTTGCTATTGACTTCAGTGGATTCTGGATTTCACCCTGTTCTGTACTGCTTGAGATAGCTGCCTGTGAAAAATGAAAGCCCATCCCCAGAAGGCCAGACCAGAAGAGTTCTTCCCCTTAAGAAATTTATTCTTGGAGTTGGAAATCACACACTGATGCTTGATTCAGCTTCCAAATTTCATGAGTCCACTAGCCCAAAAGCTCATAGGCCTCTGTACTGGCTCTGGCACCTTTCTTCACATCTTTAATTCCCCAGTTTCCTGGCAGCCCTGTCTACCCCACTATCCCCACTACCTCAGATATCCCCCTTTAAAAATGGAGGTGGCCTCCATGATATAGTGTGTGATTTGGAGAGGACAAGACTAGGTTTCCATTGCAGCAGACCCCCTCTGGTATTCAGGGGAAAGCAGTCAGGTAACATGGCTGTGTTACCTCCTCCAGTCCACATCCCCAGCCCTACAGAAGCTCTTGGTGGAGACTGGAGGACCAGGGCACAGAGATGGTGGAACCCACACACAGATGAAGGGAGAACATCCGTTTATTTCATTATTCCCTAGGTTTGGCCACACCAGCTAACATCTTTTTAAACATTACTTGCACTGTTCCTTGTACCAGGTTTTAAATAGTGTTGAACAGGTTTTAAAACACAACCTGTTTTCCTCATCTAGATTTGGTCTTAGTGATGCATGAAAGTTGTAATAACACTTAACCATGTTGCAGGAGGGATAACTGCTTGGCTTCTAAAATGGGCTCCCCCATTGACTTATTGCATGGTGTATAAATCAGTGTCCATTCCGGTGTGAATTACCCCAGTGAAGATTTGGTGTCAGCATTTGGATTTCACTGCTTTTACTTTGTATTTATAATCAGATTCTGGCCTATTGCCCATTATGTAAACTAGCATTGGGCCCAGTCCAACTCCTATTGAAATGAATGGGAGTTTTGCCATTGACTTACTTGGAAGCAGGGTCAGGTCCTTTGTTGGTTTTTCTGATGAGTCAGTGTCGCCTACAGCAGGCAGTTATGAGCCCTTCCCAGCTTCTGGGCAAGTGGCCAACTTTCAAATTCAAAGTTTGGACACGAGAGTTGAGCAGCAATTGGTTAGTGAGCCCCAAACTTTATGCCTTTTTAATGTACAATCACTACAGTTACCACAATCATTTCCCCTAGTGCTAATCTCTCACTTTATAACAATATGTGAATTGTACATTCCTTTTCTTAGCAGTTAGCTTGTCTCTCACCAGTTTCAAGCAACAGGGCTTTATACCGGAGGTGTTCTTTGTGTTTTTATTCCCAACATAGAACTGTCTTTGTCTTTATGGTTAGTCTTAGCAGATATTTTATTTTTGGTTTTCTAATCATTTGTTGAGTGCTCTGTTTGTACAGCTGTAAGGAAAAATAAAAACCAGCCCTTAATAAATCTTCCAAACAACTTTTGCACTTCCTTCAAGGTTCAGTAGTGTGTGTGTGTGTGTGAGACTACATACAGTTGCATATTCTGAAATTAAAATAAATGTTTATTAGGTGATGTAGGTTAGTCTTTGGTTTGAAAATACTTACACACATACCGTGTGTGACTATGCCAACAACATAATTTACCAATAATTTAAAAGCCATTGTGGCATTGCTAATTACTATCTGTTTCCTATCTACCGTGTAAGGTGTTGTAAGTGACCATAAGGAAGAACAAAGTTTTAATATTAAAAATTATATAGACCTTGTTATCTGTAAATATTGCATTACATAGGTAACCCATTATAAAGAAAACAATCAACTTTATTTTTAAAGACATGCTCCTATATAAAGGGGAACACCTGTTTTAGTGGCATGTATTCTTAAGCAAAGACCTGCCTAGTCCCAAAAGCAGACAGAAAATTAGAACATCTTATCTCCTGAACTAAGGAGTTGTTTTTTGAGACTATGAATTCAGAGTTTCACCTATGACTGGGAAAAGGCAGCGTACACTGGAACTTTTCCTCAGCTCGTTCTCCCCTTCATCCCATCCTGCAACTTTGAAGCAAAAGTTGAAGTCTTGGAAGCAAATGCTGCAATTCCTACCTGTCGGGGGTTGGCTGTGTGCTCCGGACAAGGTGCAAGGTCTGGAGGAGCGAGGTGTATGAGGTGTGATGCCTAATGGCAAGAGTCCAAGGGTCGATTTCTCTGACCGCTTAATAGCCCAAGGTAGTGATGCCAACTGATAAAGAATCCAATCTGCCCAGAAGCTGTGGTCCAGGTGCAGTGTTGCCTACTGGCAAGGAGGGGAAAGGGGAGCTTGGGCCCACCCTACTCTACTAGGTTCTGACCCAGGACCCTTTGCAACAGTGGGCCTGTGCAGGGCTCAGGGCCTGATACTCAGAAAGCATGCTTTGGGGTCACTTCCTACCCTTGTTCCCGTCCCTCTGGTGTCGTTGTGGACTGGACCTGGGATCCTCCTCTATTCCCCACTGATTCGTCTCCCAGGTCTCTCCTGCTGGCTCTGGTAGTCGTCATCTTCCAGTCTCATGGTCAGCTGTTTTCCAGCGACTTCGCTATGAGATTCAGTCCTGGCAGTGTGGAGCCTTGGTGGCTTCCCAGCAGGGGGCTGCTGTACCCAACGGCTCTCCTCCATGGCCAGCCTAGACTGATCTGAGTCGCTCCCTTTTAAATGCTCCCTCCACTGGGAGCATTCCAAGCAGTGGCGAGGGGGTGTTGCCTCTTGGGCCCAGAGCAGCTCTTTAACCTTCACATCCCCAGTGCAGGTTTGGATCCTAACATTAAGGTTCCTAAGTTAAGATCCTAGTTTAAAACAACAAGCCATGTTTACTTCTAAAATGCCAGAACAAGATTCTAGGATTTAATCCCCCAATACTACATATTCTCTGTAGACTTTGAGGAAGCCAGACTCTGGTTGATATGTACTGGCAGGTAGTAGCATTACATTACATCTGTGACAGAAACAACAATTGTCAGTTCCTCATGTCTGATGTGCTGATAGCCATGCTTCGCTAGGAAGTGCATCTTCCTGAATATTAATCCTATCCCTTCAACAGAACGAGGTCAAGTGATTCATCTGTGAACTGTTGGTTTCCGCAGAATCAGGGAGAGACAGCTCATAGCCATCCCACAGTTTCCTGATGTAAGATTTTTAGGCAACAAGTTGCAGAATAGTCTTCATCTCAGGAGCCAGACTGTAACCCTGTCTCTTTCTTTATCCCTTCTCATTGCTCTTGGAACAGTGCCTGTGAGGTGCAGCCTCGTGAGCAAGTGGCAGTCTTTTCTTCAGAAAGCCCTTTGCTGCTTTTCCTGTCAGTGACGTGTGCCCTCGAGGTGGGCCCGTCTGCTTTTCCACTGGCATGACCAGATACCAACATGAGGATCATCAGTCCCTCTTTTAGGGAACTCAAAGTCACATGATTAGCACTCCTTAGTAAGGAGCATCCTGAAAGAAAGCCCAAGGACTGCTACATTTAGACACTGTGGTTTATACCAAATGGACAGAACAGAGCCAGGAGCATCTGGCTCCATTCAGTAACTGCAAACCTTAAGTCTGTTGACACCTTTATTATAATTTTTTTTTTGTCATTTCATTCAATTTGGACAGTTAAACAAGATTAGTCCATTTCATTTACAGCTTCTCGTGAGGTAGCACTGGACTGCAATAGTTGGACTAAACACTGCAGGAGAATATTTAAATTCACATAAAAACGTATTGTATTTTACTTACTCACTGTCAATGTTTATTGGACTTTTAATTTGTGAAATTTCTATTCGTTTTGTAAACACCTAGGCTTTGGAGGGAAACAGAAAGGCTTTCGTTACCCAGTTGTGTCGAAATGTATGATTTCTGTGCAGTCAGCCAATGAGCTCCCTTAAATAATTGCCTGAAATTTTCGCATGTGCAGGGGTGAGTATAAAGCCTGAGCAGCAGGCAAATCCTTCTAAAAGGCTCAGCAGGAACTGACTGGCACAAAGACTTTGTATTGACCCTCTGCTTAGGAGTGGATTGTACCCCATGAGAGTACAGCGTTCCATTTCTTTTCTTTTTTTTTTTCTTGTGAGTGAAGGATTTGGGATGTGTTATTTTTAAACTGCTGTGACAATCAGTCAGTGCTCTCATTTACCAGATACTCCGAGGAAAGTGAGGGAGGACATTTATGGCACGGTAACAATGTTTGAGGACATAGGGAAATTGAAAGTACTAACAGACCGGCCTTGTGTTATGATTACACAATAGGTATCTTAGGCCTGGTCTGCACTAGAAAGTTTTGCCAACCAAAGTCAGCTTTGGTCAACAAAACACTGCTGGTGTCTGCACCGTAATCACCCCTCCCACCCCACTGACGCAACTGCCCTGGTTTTTTTTCAACAAAATAAAATCACATCGACAAGAGGCATAGAGCTTTTATCAACAAACTTTTATCGACAAAGCGCCTGTGTAGACACTGCGCTTGGTTATGTTGTGGGAAATGGCCTCCAGGAAGTATCCCACAATGCCCATCCTGACTGCTGTGGTCATCAGTTTGAACTCTGCTGCCCTTCAGCTACTTGCCACTCCCCCTTTAAAATATTGGGATTTTTTAATTCCGCTTCCTGCTTGATCAGGATGGAGAGAGTCACATCGCATCTTCCTAGCTGACGATAGTGGCTCCACACACCAAACACTCTCCGTCTTGGAGCACACCAGAGCTGCTGGACTTGATCTGTGTTTGGAGAGAGTTGGCCTCACATTCCCAGCTCCACTCTAACTGTAGGAATCAGGGATTAGGAGAAATCAGATTTCTCGAGCCATGGTGGAAAAGAGCTATCCTTTGCACTGCTCTAATTATTTTTACACAACTTTACACAAATTACATTTTCTTTTTTTCCTTTAGTGATTTTAACTAAATCATGTATATTCAAATGATTTCAGTCAGATTGTCTCTCTGCTTGCAGCAGTTGTTTACAATTAATTATTTTCAGACCTTTCCTTGGGAAAAGGGCCCATTTTCCTTCAGAATAGCTGCAAAGAAACCAAGAATTCTTTTTCTATAACACTTTTGACAACTTTCAACTAATTCCCTCCAACTGCTGCAGTGTTAACTCACTCTCTTTCCTCAAATCACTTGCTTATCTTCCAAAATGACACCTCCATCAGCCCACATATCACCTTTCCAAGTATTGTCCCAGTGATTTGAATCCCTGGTGCCCGCACTTACTCCTGCCACTATGCCCTTTGCGGGAGGGTGCAGAGTCAGATAAAGGCTGAGCAAAAGGCTCTCCTCCCCTCCTGGTCTAGTTTTGCTAAGGCTGCACAGGCCTGCAAGAAAGGCCTACCAATTCTGGCTGCTGTTAGTAACAAGTATGACAATCAATATTACATTATTGGTAGAGGTCCCTGGCTCTTCTACTGGTCCATCAAAATCTCCCCATACACAGGCAAATGACCACATTTTACAGGTCAGAAAACTAAGGCTGCAAAACTTCCCTTCCAACAACTGAACCCAGGTCTCTGGATTCACTGCTGAGGCCAAATTCTGATCCCTTCCATGGCCAGAAGCATATTGGCTGTAAATCAAGCATCAAGGGGCCAGCACAAGTGGCTTATACTGGTTTAAGGGCATGTCAAAGACAGGTATATGGTCAGTGCACTCTTCACCGTGGCTAATGTTGGCTGCAGAGTAACCTATAGAAAGCTGTGGGGAGACCAAGGCTGGGTCTACACTGACGGCGGCAAATTCGCCACCGTCACATTGATTGCTCTGGATTGGCTGAGCAGTCTATATAGACGCACTCAGCCGATCCAGGAAGCGACGCAGGAAAGCTACCCCGGTAAGTGGAGTAGTGCTGCATGGACGCTGTGCAGAGGAGACACTGCAAAGTCGACGGGAGATACGCAAGTGTATGTCACTTGCATATCTCCCGTCGACTGCCACCGAATCGCCAAGGTAAGTGTAGACCAGGCCTGAGAGTTAGAGCAACTCCTGTGTCTGCAGTTGTTTCACCCCCACAGCCTCCCAGCATCTTGACAACACAAAGGTGCATAAAGGGACTTCTGACCCCCACTCATCTTGAACTGTGCCTTCCAATTTGCATCTTTCAGGAGATGCGGCACTGAATCTGACCCTCTGGTCCTTAACTTGTTGGTCATGCTGCCTTGTAAGGTACTGTTCAGATATTTTGTATAGTAAAGTATACAAATCTAGGAACTGTCGTTTGGGTGAGATGTAGTATCTGTTGGAAGGACTATAACAAAGAGCAATGAGGGTCATTGACCAATGAACTCAAACTAGGATTAAAATGAGAAAATTCGGATGAAATTTTGTCACGTAAGAACACAAAAGCTTATATTGCTAAAAAGGACCACACAAAACTAGAAGAATTGGTGGAGTGGCCACTTAAAAAATTAGAACATAGCAGAGTCACAAGGCACCCAAATCTATTAGATTTCTGGTATTTCCTTTGTGAGACTTAGCTGAACAAACCACAAATTACATACATCTGTATCTGACAAACTCTAACCCAACCATTAACTAGTGGGTATGCTACTGAAGTAATAAATGGGTAAAAATGTTAAATTACTACGTGCAATGAACTTGCATTCCTGAAGATGTGATGACACTAAGTACACAGTGAAGAGCAGTATGGGTTCGCCGATATTTGGTTTTGTGCCAGCAATAAAATGCTTGTTTAAATTGAAGTGAGAGAGATATGGGCTAGTGTCCCAGCTGGTGGAAGTGGTCAGGTGCCCTTTGCATGAGGCCTTGCATTCTACCAATGGTCCAGGCATTGTATTGGACAATGTTCCCGCCAAAGGTGTGTAAGATTATACATAATTGTTCAGTGATATTCTGTGTGTGTGTAGAAGATCCCTAAAAACCTATCTACTGTGGGAAAGATAGCACAGCCCAAATACATGTAACTGCACTTGCTGTGTGAACTTGTGTCTTGCTGTTTCTGATGGTTATTGCTAATGAGTCCCAGACTATTAGTACTTGTGAGCAAGTGTGACCCTTTCCCCCCAGGAATGCCATGCTTTCCTCTCTCTCTTCCATTGTGGCTGACGTGATTTCTAGACGGTGTTGAGGTGGGCTGTGCAATTACACATAACAAATACCCAGCACAAGGCCCACTTTTAACACATGGTTCCCGTTACTTCAGTTCAGTGGCTGGAGTGAATTTCCTTGTCACGAGCTTCCAATGTGCACATCTGCTTGCTCACTGTAATGGAATGCAAATTTTTGAGAGGATGACTGTACTAATCTCTACCCCTTTTGCAGTGTAGGCGATAAGCCCCTCTCCTCTCCTCCATAGGATTTCAGACATAACCCTTGGACAGGTATAGAATACGCAGTGGCCTTTAACTTGATGCAGCACCAATGTTTAGCAAAATAAGTGAGGTACACTAGCTTTACATAGGAGATACGTAATTGCCATTCCCACACACATACAAAAAGAATAATGATGTGCGTATGTGGTAGCCTTACAGTAAATGCTGAATTGTATTATTGTTATCTGATCACCCGTAATAGGATTCAGTATATGTATGCAAAATGATGAGAGTCCCGTAGCACCTTAAAGGCTAAGACATTTCTGCAGCATAAGCTTTCGTGGGCTGCAACCCACTTCGTCAGATGCAATTCAGTCTCTGGCTCCCAGTCAGCCACTAGATCCAGTAAAGAGATCAGTTATTTAAACCTCTGTTCTTTATCAAAAAGGTTCTCCTGTCTCCAAAGGGTCAACTACATTACCAGATCAATATAAGTTTGGATCTTATCCAAAATACTACGCTGCCAGCCAATCCTTTAGTAACTAAAACTAAAGGTTTATTATAAAAGGAAAGAAACAAACTATAAGAGAAATGTTAAATGATTAAAGCAATCGGATACATATAAATGATTTGAAAGTCCATATATATCAGGTTTCCAGTAGAACTGTGGAGTTTCAAGGCTTGAATGGTCCCTCTCTGGTACCTGGATGGGTCTCAGTCCTTTGTTTCACAGCTTCAGTTGTAGATTAGTTGATCTAGAGGTAGGTAAAGACTAAAGACTGATTGAAGACAAAATGGATGTGGTACAGCTGCCTTTTATGTCCCTTGACCTTTTCCATGCTCCTTGTGGAAATGTAGAGAAATAAGATGGAGTCCAGGGTCACATGAGTACATCCTAGTGACTCAGCGGGTGTGTCCCTGGCTTCTCCCCCTGGCCCCATTGTACCTGTGAGTTTCCTTAATGGGCCATTAAGCAGGCTAGTGCTGCAGCCATCCTGTCTGAGGTGTTGCCCAGAAACACAGCACAAGTTGAACTTAGAGATACATCAAACATATCCATAACTTCTAATACAAATAGGACACATACATATAAACAATATCATCATACTTAGGCCAATAGTAACCTTTTTAATGGTACCTGATATGGCCTATCTCTTATGAATTATTATAATTTTAATATATGGATATTAAATAATATCATAAATGGTCCCCCTAATCCAGCCAGCGTCACAAGCCTCTAACAGTTTTCTTGGGGTTGCTAATTAGTTTATAAATCACCAATTTTACCACTTCTAGGCAATTGATAGACTATCGATATTAGTTTATGGTGTTGAGAGATGCAGAGTCGTGTCTTTTATTAAATCATCTTGATTTTTGTAGTGTAAGTTTAGAAGAGATGTCTCACATTGCTGGAACCAGGAGATAGATTCTTTTGCAGGATGCCATTCTAGAGAAGAGAGGAAGATACTGCTCAGGGCAGTATATTAATATTATATGCTGGTGAGACCTAGGAAGTTATCCCTTCAGGTTACATGGAAGTCATTTAAATAATGGCATGAGTAAGTGTTACAGTGTCACTGTCTACTATACCACACTTGACCTGAAATAAAGAATGCCCTGGCATTGGTAACTTATTGCATAAAAAGTACAGTCAGCCTCAGCCATGGTTTATTGGTGCTTGGTACACATGGAGCCAGATTGTGGCACCCTGACTCAATGAGATAATGTCGACACTGGGATTTTTTGCACCAGTGCAGCTGCACTATTACAAACTCCTAATGTAGGATGTTGCTCTAGTGAAAGCCACTTATTACTCCGATGCAATATATCTATGCAATATATCTATGCACTGGTGCACCTAGATCTCTGCCCAACCTCCCCATCACCACCACCAAAAAAAATCTCTCACATAGACAAGTCTTGAGCAGTACCTTAGTTGGCAAATACCCTATTGACTTTTCAGTTATATTACATGAATGAGGCTCCTTGCAAAGTTTATTTAGTTTGTGAGTAGAGGTGGTAGAATCTAGACCTTAATGATAACCTTTCTTCCACTGTACTGTATGAAATAATAAAGTGCTAGTAGGAAGTCTTCTACTCCAAATAAAAATTGAGGGCGTTATTCTTTCTTTTGTTTTGTTAGTGTAACTCTGTACGCAAATAAAATCAGTCTAAAGGAATCGAGAATCACCTTGACAGTATAAATGTATGTTAATTAACCAAGTCTGACTGTATTTCCAAGTGTGGAAGGACAAAAGCTAAGCAACTCCTGAAAATGTGAAGTTCAGTAAAGCATTTTGTCTCCCAAGCTACAAACACGTTATATAATGTTATACTTCTGTATGTTTGTTTTTTAGTATTGGAAGAACTGGAGCAGACTATTGTTCCCAACTATGGAACAGCGCCAGACCAGCAAAAGCTTCATACTCCAGAGTGGGTGGGTACTTTCACTTTAAATTTACCTTTAGATTTCCAGTGAAATTAAAGTGTTTTATACAACTGAGGGCAGGCTTCCAGAAGAGTGGCTTTTCTTTTGCAGTTGAAGTTATGCATGAATCTAAATTGCAGGCACAGAGTTTGAATAGCTGTATCTCTAGCTAGACTGTCGTCACAATTCATGTAAGTTGGAATTGCAGCTACTCAGATTTGTACTAACACTTCATCATAGGATGCAAAAAGTGATCTCTGTTTATACACATAAATAATAGAGGCCAGGTGTCAAACAAGTCTGAAAACATACTCCCTTAATCTCTAGGATATCTGCAATTTCAAATGCAATTTGGAGTGCTCCCCCGCTTGGCCCTGGGGCCAGAGGAGCACTCCGCCTCTTCACCATGGCCCCAGGGCTAGGGGAATGCTGTCAGCTCCTGCAACGGCCCCGGGCCAGAGGAGCACTGTGCCCTACATGTGACCCCAAGTCGGCAGTCCTCTCAGCCCCTGCCACAGGAGGTGGGGCCAAGGTGGGATCCAGGGACCATGTTCACTATAGCTCAAGGTTCACTATTTCAAAGGGCATTATAGCAAGGGTCTACTGTATGTCGGAAGCCCACAAGTACAGTATAAATAGCAGTGTAGACTGTGGGGCATGCCTTAGGTGAGTAAAGACATGCCTCAAGGGTGTGAGTATGTACCTGACTGCATACCCTACACAACTCTCTCCCTGCCCAAACAGTGCTTCCCAGTCTACATGGCTACTTTTAGCAGTGTAGTGTCCCACTGCGGGAGTCTTTCCCCACCACAGCCCTGCTGCCTCCCACCACCAGAGCCTTTCACTGGCACATGTAGCTACACAGCACAGTGTGGATGGCTTTCTTTCCACTTACTTTCTCTCTACAGCTTACTTTCCACTGCGTCATGTAGCTAACATACCCTGCGTGCTGCCACCAGGGGAGTACAGAGGTAGCCTTAGATGGCACCCAAAGATCCTGAAAGTTTTAATTTCCCCACCCCCTCCTTTATATGGGGACTGAAAAACAGACGCACACTGGCTTCAGCCTTATGTAAATGTAAAGACTTCTGGCCCCTTTCTAATAAAGCTTAACAAATTCCTCGTGTCAGTTGCAAAGGTTACATGAAAAACATAAGAGGAAGTCAAGCGGGAGTCTAACCTAAAGTTAGCACAGCACAGTCAAAGGCTTTGACGTCGTCATATACCAGCAGTTACCCTCAGTTTTCTTAAGTTAGTGTGCACTAATGACTCCCAATATATTTCTCTGTTCTAACTGCTGCAAAAGCTTTAGTTTTTAGTATTCAGCTTCATTCAATAAATATGCAGAAAGCAGCTTTCTCCTTTTACATGTTAGGGTACTGAAACTGTGTATGGAAAGTTTTCCTGTTGACTGATGCTTGCTAATCTTATTGTTGCTAAAAACAACTAAAAACATACCTCTGATTTAGCACTTCATTACACTTTATTACAACACATAAGTCAGAAGGAAAATAGTAAACTGCATTATAGTTTTATTGCTTTGTGACACACACACCATATTCCTATGGTACATAAATGAATTTGCAGATTCCAGAAACAAAGGACTTTGGGGGTCCTAATGTCAGCCAAGTTGCAGTATGCATTGATCAATATGAATATAAAAGAAGATATCTTAAGTTTATGATACTAAAAAACTTTACACTTCTATTGCGCATTTCATCATATGATCACAAAACACTTCACAAACAATTAAGCTTTACAAAACCTCTCTGTGATAATTATTTTCTTTTTATATATGGGGGGGGGGAGGAGAAACACATGGAGATTTCCAGAGAGGGAAAGTGCAGCTAGAGGAGTGTTCATAACTTTGCACTCCTGAAATTCTTGAAGTGTATAAAGCCTAGAGTGGGAGAGGATACAATCTTGGAAATGCAGTTACCTCTCAGGTTGCCCACACTGTCCTGGTGCCCAGGCACCAGCTGTGCATTCAGCCTTCAGTCTTTATAGAAAACATCTTTGGGTATACGTATGGTATTCAGCCACTGCTCTAGCCACTTGTTACCCGCAGTTTCTGCTGAGCCCCTCGCATGCAGCAGAAAGCTATGCTGGATCTACCTGAAGACTGCTAGGTGTAAGCAAGTGGCTTACCTCTCATCCCTGACACTTTGCTGCAGACTGGTAGGCCGCTGTTGACATTTTTGATCCTACTAGAAGTCTGCCCTTTCCGGGGATGAAATAATCATCTAACTAAACAAAACACTCTTCTGAGCACAAAAAGGAACAAGCAGTCCTTAGCCAGCCCTCATGGGCTTTCTAAGTTGCTTGACCCTTCTCCAGTTTGAGTCTTTTCAACCCTCCTGGATTTTAACAGTTCTTCTCCCTTATCAAGTTTTACACTGTTGACCCAGGATGTTTCCACACCACTACAGCAAGTAGTGTCACAGGGAGGACCTCCACCCTTCTTTTAGTCCTGGAGCCCTAACACTTTGGGCTGTCCACCTTCTCCTCACAGCTAACCTGTTTGTGTCGTAGGGCCACTTCCTGTACTGGCCCAGAACAGGCTGTAAGGGAGACAAATCCCTGTAAGGGAGACAAATGGAGAGCACCCTCTAGAGATCTACAAAGCTATTTCTATACCCTTCTGCTCCTTAAAGACTTCCTTGCCTTTGTTACCTGGCAGCTCTGTGTTCTTGGGGAACCAGGACGCAAAACCCCTATTCTCTCTCTGGCTCACCTGAATCTCCCCCAGCCTCTGCTTGAACCAGAAACAAAAGCGATGAAAAGGCTGTGGGAGTCACACCTAAAACCCTCCCAACAAGGGTGATAGGATTGAGACAACTCCCCATGCCTCATCTACATAGAAGATGTAAAAAGAGGCATCTCAATTAGCACCTTGAATGGAGAACTGGAGCCTCATTTACATCAAAGATGGAACAAGAATTAGCAGGAAGAATGGAGAACCAAGCTCCAAAGCAGGAACTGCACTGAACTCTGGAATTGGCAAGGCAGGGACGCATTGCATGATGGAAGATCGCTGTTCTTGATATAAATGAACTCACACCTACATCCATCGAGCTCCGCAGTTATCAGACCGTTCTAGTTATTGATAGGCAAAACACTGAATCTGCCTGGTTGCATTGTGAGCTCCCTCAAGGAACATTGACCATAGCTGGGGGCGATCAGCTCCTATTGTCCAGCATAGAGAGAACCACTCTGGGGTACTTCATTGAGACATTGTTTATCCACAAACAAACTTGGTTCTACAAAAAACCCCTACCCAAAATTCAAACTCTCTCTTCTTCTGATGCTTGGACTCAAATGCTGCCTGCTTCCCCATTTCCTGATTGATCCTGCTGTGGGCTTTGCCTCTCTCTCAAGTGCTCCTGATCCTAAGCTGAACAGCCTGTCTCCTGGGTACTTCTGAGCTGCAAGGAGTGGTGAGATTCCCCTCCCCCCCCCCCAGTTCCCCATCTTTCCCCAATTCTCTCTCTCTCTCTTTTTAATCCAGATAAAACTTCCTACTTTTGTAATCAAACCTGGGCTAGCCTTCTCCAATATCCCTACTGTAATTTTGTTGTATTGTAAGTGTTAAAATGCCTTCAAGACTTCTAGGCCAAGGCACAAAGGAGTATTCCAGAGTAAAGTGCTACTCAGTGCAAGAGTGGCAGAACTAGAAGCCTAAATGATTATTATTTCAAGTGCCAACAATGTATTTGGCTCTGTGTAATTCTCACAAACGAAATCCACCATGTCAAGCACTATGGAAATTATTTTGTGTTAGTCTTTTTGAGTTCTTTTCAGACGGTTCAGACGGAGCCTCTCTTTCTCTGCTCAAGTAGAGTAGTTAAGCACAGGGCATGGTAGAAGAGTATCTTGTTTCCTGACTAATGCTGACACCAGGGAACAAGAATTTAATTCCACATCAAGCTTATGGCATCTGACAACAAAAGGAAATCCAGCAAGGCGCTTTAGATCTTTTGATTCTTAATAGAACTGTCTGAGTCATAATATGTATCATGAGTTTGGCACTTGAATATCAATGAACAAGCAGCCTACATTAGTGCAAAGGAGATTCTGTGGTTTTGTGTTATGGTTATGTTATTCTATATGTAAGGGGAAAATAATGTAAAAATAAAGCAAAACAATGGGTCAGACTCTCAGGTGGTGTAAAATGACACCGTCCTATTGACTTCTGCAGTGCTAAAGGGATTAGCAAATGTGAAAAATTAGGACACTTTTTCTTGGGGGTAGGCATAGTTCCCTATAGAAGACAAAGCCCCTAATATGGGGACATCTGGTCACCCTAGCTAGGGATTTACATCAGCTGCAGATAAGGCCCAGTATAAATCGGATGTTCATGGCAGGCATGTTTTTACTACAGTGAAATTACTGAAGAGCAATTAATCTCGTGAAAGTTGCCCTCTGTAATTTTAAAGATGATTTTGGGTTTTTTCCCATATTAATTCCAGTTGGACAAGTCACTCCTGCAGAGGGTTCTGTCACTTAAATAATCAACTTCTCTTAAAATATTGGGCGTGTTCATGATAAATAAACAATGTTTTTGGCTTTTCTTGGTTCACTCATGTTTTTCACTCATCTCTTTACTGATCTTCTATGCCTCAACCACAGACCATTTGAGTGTCCTGAGAAACTGGTATCAATGAAAACACGTTTCACTCTAGCTAATCCCTGCTCAGATTGCAGCTTTGTCCAGGCAGTGAAAGAGCAGGCCTACAGAGGCAGTAATTTACTAAATACAGAGCCAGGGAAAGGAGGCAGACAAAGGACTGTAACTGAGTCACAATTTGTTCCTGTTGCTTGTAGGGCATAGAGGTTTTATACCATCCTTTGCTTAAGGCAGTTGTAATTACATGGTACAATTTCCAAAAGCACCGAAGTGACTTAAGTGTCTAAATCACTTTTGAAAATGAAACTCAGGTTCCTAAATTACTTAAGTGCATTTGAAAAGTTTACCCACAGTCTAGCCTGTCACCTGTCATTCAGATTCCTTATGAATAAAATGAAGATAACAGGTACCTACCTCACAAGTGTTGTGGGAATTGGTTGATTGGATTGTTCTATATAGTGCTTTGAGACTTCAGAAACACTACATATGTGCTAAATGTAATTATTCAACAAGTAAATGTATTGTTTCTTACTGTTTAATGATACTGATCTATATCAGTCTGCTATGTATTAGGATATTATTATATCATCAGACGGGAAGAATGATAGCTGCATCAGTACTTAAAATATATTAGCTGATTGAGATGAGACTCTGAAAAGTGGACCCATGATTATTTCTTCCCAAACAAAGGGCTCTCAGGTACATTTGGCCTGTCTACAATCTTTGGGCTATATTGAGCCATTGATTTTTGAACAGAACTCTTCATTGAATTTGCAGCCCAGTTTGACTCATTTTAATAATAGTATGTTTAAGCATCTTCTTAATTTTAAACCTGAAAATGAAAAGTAAAAGAGTATAATAATATAACATTATGGTTGAATAGATTAAATAAAAAATAAGGTTCCAACAGAATTGTTAGCTTAGCTGCGTTGCACAGATATGATACTTTCTATTCCCTCCTTTTTTTTTCAATTAAATGCGCTGCTTAATGTATTATTGTATGTTACAAAAACTATGGGATATACAACACAATTGAATTAATGTGAGTATGGGAACCTTAGTTTTTGCATTTCCTGATTTTATATATTTTATATATTTTAACTTTGCAACAGTTAGTTACAAAAATCTACATTAATGTATTTAATAATTTTGATTTTACAACAAAATTATAAATATCCATATGTAATCTGTTATTTTACTTCAATGCTTTATAAAGTGTAATGTGGGGAAAATGTGAACACTATTTACAGTAACTAAAAACACATGTTAAACAAAGACTTCTCCAGAGAGATTAAATTTTAAAAATTGGCTTCCAGCTATATTTTCATAACTGTGAATACTTTGTGGACCTGGCTTCATGAAGTTGCAATAAAATTGCTCAATCTTTGAGCATTAAAGGTAGTACATATCAATGTTATTGTAATGTAGGAAACAGGGGAACGGCCAGTCTTTGGAGGCATGTAGTGTTATTGCCCTCTCCCGCCCCTCCCCACCCCCCCATTATGATAGTCTGTACATTGTTTCATACAAAAAACTCTACATTATTAAAAGAAAATTAGTTGGATGCAAAGTCAAACACTCATAAATTAGGAAATGACAGATTTAAGGTAGCCCATGCAACCTTGATTTGGCCCCTTGATAAATCTATCCTGCTTACTAAATGAGGCATGGGTCCTGTGGAAAAAAGTAGTATGTGATCATATAATTAAAGTCTGCATCATAATTCATGTGCATAAGGGGGCCACCTTAAATCTGGTATTTCATAACTTTTGAGTGCTTAACTTTGCATCCTAAATGACTTTATTTTAACATAGGATTTTTCATATTGAAACATAAACAAAAATTCTGTTCTGTGTAACTGTGACAGTCCCGTCCCGTCCCCCCCCCCAATTCACTGCATTCAGCATTGCAACATGGGACTTTCACCACTTGAGCTATAGGACTAACTAGCTTGAGAAAGCTTTTTGTCCAGAGAAGGGCATACATAGCCTGCTGGAGCTATACATTTAGTCCAAGGGGAAGAAGAGGGAAATGAATGGCAGAAGCCTGACTTTCTTCCCTTTCCCCAAACCCCTACAATAGCTGCTGCAGCAGCTCACTTCACTTCTATTTTCAGTGTGGTGTCTGCTGCTGCGTTGGTGGGGGCGGTGGCTCAACTCTTTAGAATGTTTATGTCCACTTATTTTGACAGACAGCCACAATGTTCCTGAGGAATGCAAGTGAGAAAAGGGAATGGAGATATCCAATAGTTTAAATCTCAGTAAAACCTGAACAGAAATTCATGGAACAAAGAAAAGGCTCTTCTTTAAAACCAGGGGCTTTCTCCCTGTTAAATGTCCAAGGCCTTCTGCAAACAATAGAGGTGTTAGAACATCTCATAAAAAGGTTGCAAGAATATTTATAATGGAAATGTAGAGGTCACTACTATCTTGCGCTTTTTACTACAGACTTAAGATACATGAGGATCTACTGTAATTATGCGCATAAAGATTAGCCCGCTTAATATTCACTGTCTTTGTTCCTTAAGTAACAGGAATTGTATAAATTCTTTAGTATAATTGTTATATTTAGAACACCTGGTTTATGATTTTATTTTAATCATTTTACCCTTTCCCAAGTTGATATTGTTTAGTTTTTTAAAATGCAAATGATAGTGTAGTTGTCAAGGTAGAATCAGAATGATAAAAATACAAATCCAGCATCTAACATAACTCCAGTGTTTATTTTAGTTCCAAGAAACATAATGAGCTCTAAAAGTATTATCAGGTTCTGCTTCAGTGGAAGAGGATGCTAATTAAAAAACAAAAAAATTATTTTACAGTAACTTGATACTTTAACTCCAACCTAGAATGTAGTTAACGTGCAACTACATGAGCCATTTAAAACTAGTTTGGAGATCACTAGCAGTGCTACACTTTACATATAAAACTACGGCTGTTGCAGACAATCCTGGAGTGGACAATTGCCATGATTAAATAGGTCTCTTCCAGCTCTAACATCTGTAATTCTAAGAACTGACAACTGCTGATCCATTTGATTCAGGCAGATACTCAGTCTCATTGCAATAATCTAAATATGCTGGATGTCAAGAAGTTTTAAACACTAATTATCCCAAACCTTTAAAGCCTGGAGTAATTTATAACAGTTGTATCTAATCATCTGGGTAATATTAGTTAACATTACCATTCAAACAGTGAGTAAAGCCACCACAGATACCTTTGTAGCCCTGTTTGTTGTTTAGAGGTATTTATTTTGCTCAAGGAGGAAGGATATAAACTTACCTCACATCACACAAATCATTACTTTGATAGGGGTTAGTTTAGGAAAGGCAGGGGGGAAAGTCCTTGTTTTCAGCAGTTTTGCTAGCCTCTAGGCATACATATCTTCTCTTGTACAACTTCAGGCCAGATCATAAACTGGAATAAATTAACATAGTTCCATTGACTTCAGTGGAGCTACATCAGTTTACACCAGCTGAGGATCTGGGCCAATATCATGGACATCTTCCAGGTTAGCCTAAGCCACACTGGTTCCCATGTCTCCTTCAAACTGAATTCTGGTGACATTAAGGTCTAGTTGTTAACTAAAAGGATGTGGGGAATGAGCATTATTAAATGTGGTGATGCCCACAGACTAACTGCAAAATCTTAACTCCAGCATTCGAATTTCTCCATCAATCCCATCATCAGCTGTGACTAAAATGTCATACACATGAATTAACGCCTGAAGATGTTATTAGTGGATCTGACAATCTGTCCTATTTTCCTCTAGGGACTGGGCGATGGTTTATGGATATATTAATCTTTTTGATTTTGGCATATATTATAGCATGATGGATGTGTGGTGCATAACAATGTTCTGTGCCTGCTGACATTTTGCTGATAAAAATAAGAAGTGTATCCACATGGGATGCGTTATGAATGTATTTGCACAATGGCCATGTCCTTCTCTGGTTCAGGGTCATGGTTGTAGCACTGGTTCTTATTGATATTGGTGAGTATAGCTCTATGAAAGATTTTATCACTTGTTTAGAAGCGCAGACTTCTGGCAAAGTTTCTGCAAAAGATGGGAAGCCAGTTATCCTGAGAATCCCTTCAGGAACCAAAATGTTTTATAACAAGGTTTTGTAGCAATGGTACTTAAATTACTTGACAGGTGCCTTATTTGGTAATGGCTCTGCCACCCAAGTCTTTCCATTGCCATATTTGCAAAAATTAATCTGCAATTTTTGAAAGACAAAATTAGATAGAAGTTCTACTGTCCTTTGTGTCATAAGAGGCTTGACTCTTTACAAAAGGGAACAGTATGATCCTGAGTTTTGTTGCTACTGTAACAACTTGACATAAGCGTGTAATGTGCATTGAGTGTTTTTACTCCTCAACTTCTGTATGCAGTCAAGTAGCAAAAAATTAAAAATGTTCTACACTCATTACAGGCTGAGTTTGATCAAAACTCTGACTCCTTGTTCTTTAATGATGGCCAACGACGAATTGACTTTGTTTTGGTGTATGAAGATGAGAGCAAAAATGAGAATCAAAAGAGGAGCGTGAATACAAAGAAAAGGGTAAGATGTTTTTCATTTTCTGTTTCATGGAGGCATTGGTCATTGTAAATGTTCCCTGACGTGGGTGGGGGGGTGGTCCTCCCTCACTATCAATCTCTGAGGGAGGCCACACCTCCCAGCCCTTATGTCCCGTGGGGAGTTCTAGCTAAAAGGTGGGAATTTAGCAGTTCTGGGCCTCTTCAGCCCAGCTGGGCAATCCCATCATCCTGGGCCTCCCCCAACCATCAGGTGGGGGCGATCCAGTAAGTTGGGGTCCAGACCCGCAGTCGGGGCCGGGCAGGCCAGGTAGGAGGCTTGTAGCCCTCTACAGGGTGAGCACACAGTTCAAAGCCCAGGCCCTCTGGTGGGGCGGGCAGGCAAAGTGGACCCGTCTTTCACCCTTGACCGGGCAAGCAAACCATTCAAAGCCCAGGCCCTTAGGCAGGGCTGGGCTCATAAAGCGGAGTAGTCTCTAGCCCTCTGCAGGCAAGCAAAAAGCTCTCTGCCCAGGCCCTTAGACAGTGCAGGTCAGGCAAAAGGGAGCGGTCACAAGCCCTTGATAGGACAAGCAAACTGTTCACAGCCCAAGCCCTCAGCTAAGGTGGGGCAGGCAAAAGGAAGATGTCTCTAACTCTACGCAGGGCGTGTCAGCAGTTCACAGCCCAGGCTCTTAGATGGGTCGGGGCCCAACAGGGTACATAGGCAGTCACCCTAGGAAGGACAAGAAAATAGTCTAAAGTCCAGGCCCTTAGGAAGGGTAGGCAGACAAGGCCAGTAGTCTATAGGCCTTGGCAGGGCACCCAAACAGTTTACAGCCCCGGCCCTCAGGCGGACAGAGCCATGAGTCTCTAGCGCTAGATGGGACGATCACCCTAAGGTCAGAGTAGGAATAGGGGGGTGGGGGATGCAGGCCCACTCGACTCCGCTGCGTCCCAGTGCAGGACCTTGGCAGTAACAGGTTGTCCCGTCACTGAGTCAACGGGGCTCTAGCAGAAATGTGCAGACTCGACTATGGGCCATAACACAGCCAGACAGATGTCTGGCTTCCCTGGGCTCCTTCCTTTCCCCCTTTCCCTGGAGCATTTTGTCCCCAGAGTCACCCTCAGTCTCCTCGGGGTACTCATCCAGGGGGAGGTTCCAGAACCCTTCGGCCTCATGGATTGGCGGCAGGTCCAGCAGCTCCTTGGGGCCGTCTGCAGAGGGCAGATCCTCCAGATCACAAAGGCCAGGTACCTCTCTGGGTTCCCAGGGGGCTGGCAGCTCCTCTAGGTCACAAGGCTCAGGGGTCTCCTCCAGCTCACAGGGCTCAAGTAGCTCCGGCAGGTCCTCAGGGCCCCAGCCAGTTGGCAGCTCTGGCAACCTCACCTCAGGGTAACGGTCAAGCCCAGCACCAAGGGAGAGACGTCCTTCTCCCTCAGCTGCCATAAACTGTGGGATTAGTAGTGAGTTTCAAGGCATTCAACTTCCAGGTGGCTCAGAGCTTGGACTAAGCTTGCAGTTGATGATCCATCTGTGCACTTCACGGGTGAGATTTCTGGGAGGAAAGCATCAGCACCTGGAATGACACCTGGGGCGTTATCACTGACTTGATACTTAGGAAGGGTCACTAGGGATAGATGATTGGCAGGGAAGTGGGGTGTTCTGAAGTTCCACAGTAGTGGGACCAGGATTTGGAGGGTTATGGAGGAGGGGATAATCTGGAGAACAGTTTGGGGGGCATGGAGAGGAGTGGGAAAGAGAGAGATTATTGCTGGGAGTGTTGTCACCACAGGGAGTTGTAGGAAAAACATAGGTGTTCAGAGTGGGTGGGAGGAGGAACGTAGAAACCTAGCAATTGCCAGACTGGATCAGACCCAAGGTCCATCTGGTCCAGTATCCTGCCTCTGACAGTGACCAGAACCACGTGTCAGAGGAAAGTATAAGAACCCTGCAGTAAGCAGTTGTGGAATAATCCCCTCCCAATATAGGTCTAATCTTGATTTCTGAGAGTTAGAGACTGGCTTAAACCCTAGAGCACAAGGTTTAATATCCCTTCCAAATTTTTTTTGAAATAATTATGACAACTCTGGGCATTCTTGATAACTATATAGATACCCCAGCCCTATTTGACTCTTGTCAATTTCTTGGCCTCAATGACTTCCTGTGGCACTGAGTCCCACAGTCCAGTTACACCTTGTGTGGAAAAAGTATTTCCTTTTAGCAGTTTTGAATTTCCCATAATTTAATTTCCCCTTCTTCTTGTGTTATGAGACAAGAAGAACAGAAGTTCCTGATCTGACTTCTTGATATCATTTATTATTTTATATACATATATAATGATCCTTTTATTCATCTCCTTTCTAAGGTAACAACCCCAATCCGTTTAATCTTTCTTTATACGAGAGTTTTTCCTGGCCCTTAATCATCCTTTTTGCAGTTTTCTGCACCATGAAGAAGTAGGGTGTTAAAAGAATTATCTTGACCAGGGCAGGGGCACGAAGAAAGAGAGCAGACTGCTACTTCCTGTATCTTCTCCCCGCACAGTCCTTTGCCACAAGAGCTGGTCAGACGATTTCAAATTCCAAAAGTTTTTAACAAGGCAAAAAGAACAAATTTTTCATGAAAATATTAATTGAAAAATTCATCCTATTTTTCAATGAACTCCAACCTCGACCTATTTTTAAGGTGTATAACCTTAACATAGATAAAGTTTTCAGCATTTAATTTATGCACATAAGAAAGGGATTGGGCAGAATACAAAAGGGCTAAGGATGAAGTGTGGAGGGGTCATCACCCTCCTCCCACTTTGCCTTCAGGCCCCTGCTCTCATCTGTTCCATTCATTTTTATATACCTTACTCCCCCTCCACATGCCTCTTCCAGAACTCCTGTTTCTCAGACAGATAGATACACACACACACACACACACACTCAAGTGACACCAAACCTTCCCCCTCATTTCTCTCTGTATCCCTCCTCCAGCAATACTATTCCCTCAGTACTTTCTTCTTTCATGACACACCAACAGTCTCCTCCACCAGGATTCCCTGCAATATGTCAGCTCCCTATTCACACCGATTTCTTGTCAGTGCTACAGTAGGAATAGGCCTCTTGAATTGCTACAGAGAAAGATCGAACATTGCTATTTAATTATTTCAGTATTTTGAACTGCAGATTTTGTTGATAAAGGTATCAAGAACCAAGAGAACATTCTCAGCCATGTCATTACAGTGCATAGGCATTTTAATCCTGGACTCCTTGATAGTGTTGCTTTAATTTTAGGATTATGTGGACATCCCTAAACTTGCACTTTAACACAGTATTTCACTCTTGTGTCTCAGCAACGTTTCTCTCTTAAATCTTTGAGTTCTAAAAGAATTTGCTGGAGATGGGCAAGGATACAACACGATACCAAAAGCAGCAAGTTTATGAATAATGACTTGCTTAAGGGGAAACGAGGAGTGGGAGTAAAATGCCTTGTAGCTAGAGGAGTTGATATTCATTGAACAGTATTGTAGTTGGCATCGCTGAGGCAGCCATAAGGAATGTCATTAGTGGTGTTTAAGAGAGTACAACAGAGAGTGGATATAGCTTTACACGTGGTCACATGTACCAAAAACAAAATGAAATGGAGAGGTAATTAAAAACAAAAAGCTGCCCTTTTGGAAACACTGTTGTATCAATTATATTTTTATGTTTATGTCTGTAATTTTTTATTGTAGCCTCAATGTATTTTTTAAAGTGTCTTTTCCAAATAATGATGAAAATTAAATGTGTGCAATAAATTATTTTATTATGTGGATAAAATTAACACGAGTTATGAGACAAGATTATCAGTATTATGCTAAGTGCTTTCCATCCATAAGAGAAGTGGCTGTCCCTGTCCCAAATGGCTTACAATCTAAGGCCTGTATCCTGTCGTTTGTTGCTTGTATATGGACTGCTATGCCCCCATGGAGCCCAACTGACACATTATGAATTGCAGGGCCAGGATCCAGAGGACACAAAGAGAGAGGGTAGTGAGATACAAATGTCTAAGGTAGAGACTAACCACTTTTTGATAATCTTATGATGCAATAATACGAGGGTGTGTGGAGGGTGTATTTTTCATGACATATATAAACTATTTCCAATTATTTATCAACTGTCAATATCAATCTGCTAGGTTTTTTCAGGAGTCACAGCAGGATTAGGTGTCCAGGAGAGATTTGAATGTGGGAGTCTTTGAATAGGGACAGTGTGAAGGCCAGAGATGTTATAGGATAGGAGGTGAGGACAAATGTTGAGATTGGCATCATCAGTAGAGGTGAGGAGATGGGTGGTGACACAAAAAGAGACAAGGATGAAGAAGTAGGGAGAGCCAGAATTCTGCAGGGTCTTGAAAGCCAGAACAAGGAGCTTGAATTTGATTTAAAAAATAAGCATTTGATGTAGTTGTGGATGGAGAACCAGTAAAGGGATTCAAATATGGGGGTGATACATACAGAATGATGGACAAGTGAAAGGAAAGAGCCAGAGGACAGTGAAAGGTTAAGGAGGAGGGTACAGAAAAATGGACTAATGTTTCCCTTTTAATCTGGGAGGCTTTTGTACCATTGAGTCAGAGGAAGTGAGTCATTCAGTACGACCCAAATCCTGTGGTAAAATTAAGAAATATTGATTTCTTTCCCTAAATATTGAAAGACATTTCAAATACTGCTGTCATGGATTTAATAATACGCTTTCCTTATCTGTTAATCAAGAAACAGGATTCTGGGAGATTGAAGATGTGAGTTTTCTGCCTTTTTGATGATAGAGAAGATGAGGGCCAGCTCCAAGTACATTTGCTCCTTAGATAAAGGCAGAATTTGCTTGTGTTGTCCTTCCCTTATCAACTTTGCTGTTCACTCTTTGCAATTAGACTTCACTTGTTTATTAGATGGTTTTATAAAAATTATTATAAAAATCTCTGCTGAAATGTGCACTACTAAAACCCAGTTTTCAAAAGTTTCTCCAGTGCATAGATGCTTGTTTTCATTTCAGAGCACCTGCTCAGTGCAGAGTATTGAGGCCAAAGCCTGTCACACCACTTCATTTTATAAGCAAATGATATATAGATATGTAAAACTTCATGTGTTTCCTTCCAAGTAATGCACTGGATTTGCTCTGGGTCTTACTGCACCCTACTACTAGGAAGAGAAGAGAGACAGAGAAGAAGCAAAGAAACAGTTAGTTAGAGTTAATGATAAGAGAAAGGGGGGAAAATAAAACAAAAGCTCCTATAATTAAGAGGTGGAAGGGAAGGTGACGTATTTGTTTTGCAATTTTTCAGCCTTGGAAAATAATAATAAATAGAAAATGTAATGACAGAATTAGCATTTTGGCCTATCAGAATTCCCAGGAAGGTGTGGAAATATTTTATGTGTAAAGATTTTATTTACCTTGGAGTAATCTCTAATCTTTATGTTGTCTTTTACAGGCACTATTGCTTATTTGGTTATATTTTCTTTTGAGGCAAATTGACTACAACTTTTATGATGAAATACTATTACAAATAACCAAAATGGGAAATGTTGTCATTTACAATCAACTTTAAATACTGCATACTTCACTGTCTGTCCCTGATCAATAATAAACTGAAAAAAGCCAAACTTTATATCCAGCACATTGTGTAATTCAAGGTGCTTAAAACTGAAAGTTTCCTTGTTTGTACCACTCTTTCTTTGAGTCTCCTGGCAGCTTTATATACCTATTAGCCAGGGGTTTATTGTGCACAGAACTTTAGAACTCTGGTTTATTGAAGAGTAATAGATCCAAAGGTCTCAGTGAAGACAATGGCAAAACTTCTATTGACTTCAGAGGAAACAGGATTTCCCCTTTGATAGGTAAGGATAATACCTATCGGGACAAATTCTGGCTGGAATTGCACTCCATACAACCCTACTGTGTGACATATAAGTGAGGGCAGAAATTAGGCCATTGACTCATTACAATTAATGGGAGTTAGGATCCAAATTTTCAGAAGTGGTCACTGATTTTGGGTGTCCACCTTGGCTACTTCAACCTGATATTCAGAGGTGTGGAGCACGCAATAGCTATTGACTTTGAAAAATCAGAACATAGGTGTCTCAGGTTGGGTACAAAAATTAGTGGACACTTCTAAAAATGTGAGTGTCGGTGCATAAATTCCTGTGCAGTGAGAGGAAATTGATTCCCAGGACTACCATTATATTAATTTATTACTTATTTGTATTATTGTACCACCTAGGAGCCCCAGTCATGGACCACCCTGTACAAAAATAGAACAAAGAGACAGCCCCTGACCCAAAGAGCTTACAATTTAAGTATAAGACAAGAAAACTAACAACAGCCTCCATTGCCCATGTCAAACAAATACCTTCATGTTTTCTCCCAGGCTGCCCCTCATGCCTGGCAGAAGCGCCTCATAAACATCCACAAAATGAATTCATTATCCTCTTTTGAAACCTTCCTTAAAACTCTTCTTTACCATGAATCTTACAAAACACTTAAGTAGGCTGCTGATGTGCTCAGATCACTGACCATCATAGCAACCAATATTGTCTCATTGTTTCTTTGTACTTCCCCATTGGTCCCTGGATCCATCTGTTGTTTCTGCTCTTGTACTTAGATTGTAAGCTCATTTGACTTTTTGCTCTGTGTTTTTACAGTGCCTGATGCAAGGGAGATCAGTGGATTGGATGAAATGGGGTGGGATCACTGGGGCAAGTGGAGGTGTTACAGGAGGAAAGCAGATGAGAAGTTTCTGCAACTGTGATCAGGGAGAAGGAGGAGAGAATGGTAAGGGGAAAGGTGAGGCAAGCCAAAGAGAGGAAGAAGATCATGTCCTATTTTGTTAATTTTCTCTTGTACTAAATCAACAGAGAGAGAGGGGGGGGGAGGCAGGAGGAGGGGAGGTTTGAGTTGTGAGCCAATGGTGTTGAAAGGCAGCTAAAATTGCAGGCATGGGATCAGTAGCAGTGCTAATGAGGACCCCTGCCCCGCAGCAGCCTTTAGGTGTATCTCTGGCACCTTTTCAAGTGTATTATGCAGTTGACAGAAGGAGGGGTACTAGAGGTCGCTCTAGGCATAGGCAAGCACATGTTAACACTCACATACAGAGGCCTCCAGCATAGACCATACGGCTGGAAGGCCTGGGCCAGTGGGAGCAGCCTGGGGCTAGCCCACAGCCTGGCCTAGCCATGTCAGCCTCTCCATGGAGGAACCTAGGCATGAAGAGACGACCAGATGAGTGGCATGCCCTGCCCTTATCCTCCAGCCTCTCTGACCCCTATGTCCTGTTCCCTGAGGATCCTAACCCCTCAGCCCACCCTCCATCTCTCTTCCCCCCGTGTCCTAGCCCATCTGCCACTCAGACCTCTGCCCTCCCCATCTATCTCCCACTTCATATGTTCCTTTCCCCAGTCCTCCAAAGCCCCAGGGTCCTGCCCCACTATATCTGGCCCCCTTCTCTAGCATCCTGCCCATCTGCCCTGTGTCCTTTTCCCCCACCCCATCTGTCCTGTAACCTGTTCCCTGTCTCCTGTTTTCCTAGCCCCCCTGTTACATTCTGGGGTGCAATTCAGACTAGTGAGGAGTTGTCACTGCCTGCCCTGTAACCTTGGGTGCCTCACAATGCTTTGCTGCTGTAGTTCCCAACCTGAGGCCTTCACAACCCATCAAACAGCCTGCAGGTCACATCCTGCCTATCTGTGTGCTAGACAGTCCAGGTTCAGCAGCTCTGAAGCCAGCAGCCTGTATATAGCCCCACAGCCTTGGTTACCACTTACACGGTGACCCCAACCCACTTCCAGACCAGGCTTTTCCCAAAACATGTGTGCTGTAATATCCAGCCCACTGCTGTACAGTTCAGATATTAAGGTTCAATGACCCTGTAAAGAGTCAGCATTCAACAGTTTGTTATTTTAAATGGAGTTACCAAATAGTTCAATTTAAACACAGAAGTGGATTGTTTTAGATTAAAGACAAAACACGTTTTTTAACAAAAGGAAATTGGATTTTTGAATGAATTCAAGTATACGAGACAAAGTTGGAAATACTCACAAGCCAATAAAAGTGAAAACACACACCTGCAAGTCTAAAACAATCTAGCAAATTTTGGTTCAAGGCTTTTGTTCAAAATGGCCTTCCTCACCCACAGTTGTCCAGCAAGAGGATAACGGACCCTTTCCTTGGTCAGGGTCTCTCCTGTACGCCCACAGGTGTTGGTGCCTTTGTCTTATGAGGTGAAAGAGCGATGTGGGCAGAGACTCCGAATTCATTTATAATCCAGTGAACCTTTGAAGTGGATTCTTCTGAAGGCTACCCCTCAAAGTAAAGTTTATTCAAACAGGGAGGAAGGTGACATGGAGTCTGGTGATGAAGGAAGCTCCATGCTCTCTCCTCCTAGCCAGTGTTTTCTGAAAAGAAAATTGTTCTGTCTCCTACCACTGTTGTCTTGCTGACCCTGTTTACTGCTTATATGTACATTGAGGTAAACACATTCCTTTGTTTAGTATAGGCCTGTTTAACAACTCCTCCTGATGTACCTGGCTCACACACACACTTTAGTCAATAATTCCAGCATATATTCATAACTCTTAATACCCATCATGTACATGCATCACGCAAGAATATTCATGATCAATGAGGTATTGGTTTTCAGATGATCTCACAAAGCATATTTTATACAAAGACTACTACAATAGTGTGTAGTGAATTAATACAGGGATGATTCAGTCCCAAACCCCCATCCATCATCTCTCCCCATGTCCTGGTCTCCCCATCTCATTTATCCCCCACTGCATCTTGAATGTCCCATTCTTCCTGTCTCCCCCCCTGGGTTCTAGCCCCATCCCCATCTGTATCCAGACTCAGTCCTCCTGTAATATCCCTCTCCCACATTTTTCCATCCTTGTACTGCATACCCCCCCAGCCTCACATTGGGGACATCTCCCCCTCACAGCCTGGTGCAGTTTCTCTGGTCCAGAGACGTTCACACAACGTGCAGGGGGCAAGAAGGTAGATGGAATCACCACCAATGACCCATTGCTCCCCAGTTGCAAAATCTGGCAACACCACTGAGTGGGATTCAGTTAATTGGAAAAGCAGAGTTTTTTCAGGAACTCATCTGGCTGTGGGCACAGTCACTTAGTAACCCAATGAGCTTGGCTGGGCCCAATAAACTCTCACTAAGGACTGGTCTACACTAGAAAATTTAAAAAATCCACACCCCTGAGTGACATAGTTAAGGTAACCTAAGTCCCTGTGTAGACAGCACTAGGTCAATGGAAGAATTTTTCTGTCAGCCTAGCTACTGCCTCTCTGGGAGATGGAGTACCTACACCGAGGGGAGAATCCCTCCTGTTGGAGTAGAAAGCATCTACACTGAAGTGCTGCCAAAGGCTTTGCCATCTCAGTAGGCATGGACCTGATCCTCCACCTCCAGCAAACACACCAGGAATTCAAAGAGCACTTACTTGCTACTAAAGAAACTCATGAGCGTTTCACGGACCAAAAGTGACAGGCCACCCCTGACTTTGCGGTAGGGTATAAGGTTTGGCTCTTGACTCGGAACCTGAGAAAGCCTGTCCTTCGGCCAAGCTTGACCATAAATACCTGGGTCCTTTTTGGGTCGCTGAGTAAATAAACCAGTGGCCTTCAAGCTTCAACTTCCAGAATCCCTGAAAATTCACCCCATGTTTCATATTTCTCTCTTCAAACTGTTCATTGACAACCCATTCCCCAACTAGGTACACCCTTCTCCACCCACCCTCCAGCTGTTCTCCACAGATAGGAGGAATACAAAATCCATCAGGTCCTTGACTCCCAACAGGTAGGAGAAAGCTCCAGATGAACTGGAAGGGGTACAGACCAGAGGAGCAATCATAGAAACTAAAGGAAAATGTTCATGCTCCCTGTCTCCTGCAGGAATTTCATAGAAAATACTCTGATGAGCCAGGGCCAACGGACCCAAGGAGGAGCCCTCATAGAGGGTGGGGCAAAGAGGGGTGGTAATGTCAGGAACTCAGATGGCTCTGGGCACAATCACTTAGCAACCCACTGAGCTCAGCAGCACCCAATAAACCCTCACTAAGTCACTATGCTCCCTGATTGGACAGAAAAGCCAACAGATCACCATTTAAACCTTGTAGCAACAGCAGCCAAGTGGCTACTCAATGTGTTATACACCCACAGATGCACCAGACCTGTTTTCTGTACTGGCCCTTGCTCTGCCCACACCTAATCCTGTCCCAGCCCTAGTTTCTGTTTCCCTCAAAATTACTGACTACTGGGTTTCAACCATTGTCTTAGGTCTTGACCTTGGCTCCTGACCTTAGGCTCTGTTCTGACTGCTGGCTCCATCCATTGGGTGGGTCTCTTAGCATGCCTCCACTTCTGCCCTCTGCTTCTTCTCCAACCACGAGCCAGATTCCTGTTCCAACCAGTAGGTAACACTGCCTCCACCCCAGCAGGTGATAGTTTAGCTAGGAAGATGGCAGAATTGAAAGAGGAGAGAATGAATTTGTAATGGAAAAAGTCAGTCTGGTCAAGGGATTTTCACCCAAGTTACTCTGCAGTGCAACAGCTCAGTAGCTTCACCTCCCTCATAATTGTAACGGGATTGCATGAGTGTAACCCATGGCAGAATTTGACCCATGTTAATTTGTAGCATGAGAGGGTACATTTTAGGAGGTGCAAAATAATTCCCAAAACTGGGTGACAGTTTGGAGAACAGAAACAAACACTTTGGGTTTCTGAAATGTTTGAATACAGTTCTTTGTTTTATTCCTGTATCTGGGCATGATTTTGTATCACCCTGGCCCCTTCACGTGGCCCCTCCAGAGATTAGCTTGCTTCATGGCCTGATTGCTCAGCCTGTCCTCCCACTCACTTTCCCAGTAGTCTCCCGCCTGCTTCTGGAGTGCAGCACTTCCCTCTTCATGGCTTAGCCCTCTGGTCAAGTCACCTTGCAGTTCCTCCCCTTTCCAGGGTACTATCAAAGTCTCCTTCCTAATGTTCCCTGGCAGTCCCCAAATAGGCTGCCCCTAACATGCCACTCCTGCAGTGAGTTGGGGGGAACCTAGCCCACCCTCTCCACCAAGTTCCAATCCAAGGACTCTCAATCCAACAACTCAGGTCTTTAGTCTCCCAGACCTTGCTGCTTCTTCCCTAGACTGCATCCTGCCTTGCCTATTCCAGGGTCCTATATCCCCCCCATATCAGGGAATGGAACTGTTGCCAGCTCCCTGGCTTTATAGAAGCCATACTTCTTTCTACCCAATTAACTTCTTCCCTAGTTAAGTCTTATTGCATTCTAGCTCCCCTCCAGGTGCAGCCAATAGCTAATTGGCCTCTCTTGCCTATATCAACCTCTACACAGGTAGCATGGGGGTGAATTCTCCATCACAGTTTACCTTCTGCAGTGGTGACTGTCTTTGTAGTATAAGTTGAGATAAAAGCCAGAAATGCTGACACACTGGGAAAGAAGCCTGTTCTCATAAGATTTCCATACAAATTTATCAGACTCAGAAGGGGTTGAGAAACTTCATATGAGCATCTGAACTTGAACTCTGTGTTCTTTGAAGTTTACCAAAAACTAATATTGCAAGCACTTGGGAAAATCAAAGTAATGTAGGGCTAGATTCCAAACTCCAATGGGAGGGATGCATTTCCAATAAATTTTACAAGATATCTGAGGGTGTGCTAACTATGTCTGAAATTAAAATTTCTCCCGTGAAGTATGAATTTAAATCTTCACAACTGATGTGCTCAATTTAGTTCCCAAGGGCTGTTGTCACCATAGAGGTTAAATACAAGTAACTAGACTTTCAGTAAATGTTCCAATATGCCATTTTTTTCTCAGCTGGGATGCTTAAATAGCTTGTAGTTGAAAATTAATGAGGTAGAAATAGAAAAACAAATTCAAAATAAATTAACAGGTAATGTGGTTTTAGTCCCACTCTAGCATCTGTTGAATTACATTGAAATATTCTCATTGACTTCAGTAGGAGTTAGTTTCTGATCATGATAGCCAATGAAGATAAAACAATCCATGCTTTGTAAAAATAATTTTCTTTTAAAATTTTTATCTGGACAAAAAGAAACAACCCACAGCAAATATTTGGTACTTAGCAATTTCTACAGAAAGGTTTACAGAGAGCTTTAGATTAGCAAGATATGAGAGGTTTGTTTTCATAATTAAACAATCTTTTTCTGAATTGTTCCTACTAATCAAATATAATGAACCTAATTTCAGTTAACTACCTGACAAACAGAAAACTGGTTTGAACAATTTGAAGAACCGATACTACTTCTTCCATTGTTTTTGAATGTGTTATGCCTGAATAAAAAGAATAGCTGTGTTATTAAAATAAACACTGAAAACAAATAGGATATTTTATGCCATTACTTAAGTCTGCATAAGACAGAAAGCTATATAAACTGGTTGTGTGCCAAGGTGCCCTATCTTGCAGTGAGGTAAGAAAGATGAAAGAGCCCATTAAGTTAAGGGAGGAGGGTAACCACACCTGCCTTGCAGACTGCTGGAGAGATTTGTTTGGCAGGGCTGAGGGTGGAGAGGAACTCATGGAAACAGGGTCTCTATTAATGTGGCAGCCCGACCCTGTATCCTGCTCCCAATTTCTCACCTCACCTACTGGGGCAGGCGAGAAATCAGGAATTATAAGCTTTATGGGAAGGAGTGTCCAGAATTAGTTTCTTTCCAAGTACAATTATTAACAGCCATCATTAAAAGTCAGGGTGCTTATAATGTTGCCAAACCCAAGTGTTCAAAAATCATGAGTCAGGCCTGCAAAAATCATGAGATTGGCTTAAAACTTACTCTTTCTCTCTATGGTTTCTTTCTTTCTTTCTTTCTTTTTGCCTTCAGGTTTCTGAGCAATCATGAGCGATAGAAACTTAATTTTTTTAAAGAAAAAAACAAAAGTAAAGACTCTCTTGATGCCAGAAGCAGCGGCTTTAAGAAAAGCCCCAAATATCGCAAGGCTCCCAGTAAAATCATGATTCTGGGCAATACTGGGATTGGAAGGTTGTCTCTTCTATGCCCCTCCACCCGACTACCTGGAGGGACTCTTAGGCTTGATGAGCCCATGTTTTTTTGCTCTCTGATTGAGATCTCCCTCTAATGTTCTGAGGACCAAATTAACTTGTGGACCTCATTGCCATGATATTATTATTATTGGAGAAAACTGCTTACAAGATTTTTTTTTTAAAAGGATTAGACACATGCAAATAAGCACAGTACTGACATTTACATTATCTAGAAAAAAATAAAAGGCTGTCTATGTGCCTCATGTATTAGCTGAATTACAGCAGGCATCTGGAAGAAATCTGACTTAGATGAGACATGATAAAAAGATTAAAATAATAAATGGCATAAAGACCATAGTTCTTCTTCTTCTATGCTCCTTGTCTCATAACACAAGAACAAAGGACTGAATATTCAACTGAATTTTTAAAAGTGGGAAATTCAAAACCAATAAAAGGAAATCCTTTTTTCACATCTGTGATTAAACTGTAGAATGTGTTACCACAAGAAATTGTTGAGGTCAAGAATTTAACAAGTTCTTTAAAAGGATTTGATATTTATAGAGTTGTCAGGAATATCTGGAGTTATCATAGTTAATGCTAACAAACATTTTGGAAGGGATTTTAAACTTCAAGGTTTAAGCCTATCTCTAACTATTAGAGATTTAGGATGAGACCTAAACTGAATGCAGATTATCCTACATCAGACCACTGTGGTGTTGATTCTGCTTCTGCTTTAGTCAATGAGAGTTTTGCCATTGGTGGTTGGAGCAGGACTGGACCTTAAGTATGGAGGTTACAGCTGGGTGTAGGGTATCCGAGTAGATGGATTTAGGCTGTTCTTGTTTGAGAATTCCGTGCTCCTGTGACTTCGAGATCAGAAGTCCTTAAGCACAGAGGAATACAAACAACTAACACAATGGTCCAGAGTATGAAAACAGCCTTTTGCACTTAATAACCTGGAAAACTCAATATGGATCTTCACTTAGAATGTGTGATCAATTAGATGAACAAACTGCTCATAGAAGAGATATCTAGTGGGCTTCAAGTAGCTTTGATTTGGTCTCATTCACATCAACTTTTAAAATATCTAGTAAAAATACAAAACTCACAAAGAGATTTGTTGATGTGAAGTATACCAAATTAAAGTCAGCCTTTTTGGAGGAGGGCTAGAGAGGAGAGTTGAGCATCACAGACAGATTTCAGATTTTTGAGCCTCTGGGTAGATTGCCAAGTGAGATACACTGTGTGAGTGAAGTTAACACTACTCATGGACTTCAGCAAATTGCTGTCACTGTACACGTCCTGGGGTATGTGGCTGCCCCATCCTCCAACTCTTTTGTTACATGAGGGAAGGTTATGAAACAGGCTTTACCCCCCATTTAGGAACACTGAGGACTGTTGGGACAAAATCACTAACCCAACAGCGGCTTCCGTCATCGGCTTTTTATTTTTAGTATGGTGCATTTATGGATTGTGGGGTGGGTGAGGATTTAGTTAGAATCATAAAGTACGTTTATGTGATTATTGTGATAGAGGGATGAATTGCAGACTATTGGCAGGGAAATGGATATGGGTTGTCATGGCAAGATTTTGGAGGTGAAGAATATTTGCCAGTGGGTATCACAAACTGCTGGAAGGATTCCCTCAATGGTTAAATTAGATGAGAAAAGGAGGAGAACACCAAAGTTAACGACTGTTCTCACAGAGACAAACTTTGGGGCTGACTCATCTCTGTAATGCATCAGACTAAAATGCTAGATACAGATCAAGACCTGAACTCGTGGCTCGGCCCACCTGTAATTGTAAAACATGAGCTAAAGATCAAGTGCCTTCAGCAATCCAAGAGAGCAGGTATTCCACATAACTGCATTTTAAAGTGTTATTCCTTTTAGAAAAAATTATATGATTAATAATTAATAGAGCCCTGGCTGCCATAGCAACTATTGAGGATAGCTATTGAGGATAACATCTCATCAGCTGGGTGATTCTTCACTTTTGTTGGACAAACCTATTCCTTTATCTTATGTGCACCACTTTATATAAATGACACAAATCAGCAAACAAAGACGTTGTACTATTTGCAATTGATTTTAACAGAGGAAGAGGCTAGCATATGAGTCTAATCTGATAAGCAATGGCTTGCAACTGGAAGCAACAAGTTCGGTGAGTATCCTTTCCTTTGTGTGGACTGTTGTATCTGAAGGCAGACTTTGGCTCCATTTGGAAAAGGAAATGAAGTCCATGAATGCACTGTAGCTTCTTCCCCCTCTTTCGTCCTATTAGGTCAGGATTTGGGGTCAAGAAAGGTTCCCCCTGCTGCTTCTTTCCCTACTCTTTGTCTGGGAGCCAGGAATCTCTGTGTTGTAGTCCTACTCTGTGGCCTTGGGCAAAGCCACTTAAGCTTTTTGTCCGTTTCGTCCTCTGCAAAACGGAAGTAGCATTTATGTACTTCACAGAGGGGCTGGGAAGATTAAATAGATAAAGTTCGTTCAGCGTTTTGAAAACATGAAGTCCTGTGAACATTCCAGAGGGCCACTTCTGCCCCATGGCATGCAGGAATTGTAAATGGGACACCAGGGGTTTGAAAGAATTCACCTAATGAAAGGGCAGCCATAGAGCTGACATAAGTGATCTGAAGCTGATGCTCCTTGCAAGCCCCAGTGTAGCAGGAGTAGCTGTAGCACTCAGCACTATGCAGAATCTGGGTTACACTTCAGCCTGTAGTCAACCCTGGACAGGCTGCTACAAGATGAAGCACCCCCTGGAGTTGTTCTCATTTACACTAGGGGCCACATTAGCCCAGAATCTAGGCAGCACCAAGATGGATCTTCCCCTCCTTTCTTCCTGGGATGCATCTTCTGTGCTGTGGCTCCCAGGAGATGCAGCACAGAATCCGGTCCAACATATCTGTTTACTATTTTGTATTGTAATGAGCTCCAGAACAGGGAGGCTCTCTGCCACTTTCTCCCATATTAGGTTCAAAATCCACATCTTTCGGCTTTCGATTAAGTAGAAATCTACAGTGGAAGCTCTGCTTGTGCATCCCAGCACAAGATTTGGCCCTCTGACCACAGCATGCACCTCAGCGTGCAACAAGAAAAACTGTTAGGTGAAAATCCAACATGGATATATTGCTACTTGCAAATTGTACATTGTAAATTTGTGAAGGCTTTGGTAAGCCTCCAATGCTCATAGTTCAAAATCTTTCTAAATGAGCTTCTTAAGACCAGATTTATAAACAGCACTAAGAAACCCATATAGGTAAGATGTTTTAAAACTTAAATTGCTTTGTAAAATATTTTGCAGAGGTGTTAACATTAAAGCAACAATTTAGTGATCTTTTTAAAATGCCATTCTCTCCAGAGAGTTCTCACCTCCCTTTGGTGCCGTTACAGCAGTTAATGAGATGTTCACTAAAATAGATAAAGGATTGGTCTTCTAAGGATTTTAAAGAGAAGGGAAAATCTGTGTTGCTTAAAAGTATTATGAAGACTTTTCATTTTTCGTGCACATATATTTTTAATATTCTTTCACTTTAGGTCTTAGATGAAAAAGTTGTTTTTGTAAAAGTGCATGCACCTTGGGAAGTGCTATGCACATATGCTGAAGTTATGCACATCAAATTGCCTCTGCAACCCAATGACCTGAAAACCCAAGATTCAGCTTTCAGCTGGTTTAGTAGATTTTTCCAAGTGGATGAAAATATCATCAAACCAGAGCAAGATTTTTTCACTGCCCCATTTGAAAAGGCCCGTTTGGCTGATTTTTACATTCAAGACAAAGACATCTTCTTCAACCCTGCAACCAGAAGTCGAATTGTAAGTCAATATAAAGATTTATTCTATTTTTCTGACTTTAAACCCACACAAAGAAATTTGTTTATTTCTCTTTTTTCAATCACAGCAGCACAATCCCCATCACCAATAACAAACAATCCTCCTAAAACATAAAAAAT
>ML675616.1:50017939-50064831 GCA_007922155.1 Mesoclemmys tuberculata
GAAATTCAGTGGGACTTAAATGGGGCCTTGTACAGTGAATTTCACCCACAGAACTTATCCCTCTTTAACTTTTATGATTCTGTGGTGACAAACATTGCTTATTTACAAATTGCAAGAGATCCAGGGTGCTTTGTATTTTTCAGGTTTACTTTATTCTTTCCCGTGTGGAGTATGCAATAAGAGACAATGTGAAAAAGTTTGGTATTAACAAACTCCTGGACTCTGGGATCTACAAGGCAGCATTTCCTCTTCACGATGTAAGTTCAATGCTTGGGACAGGTATCTTAGTTGGAAATAAATTTGCATGCTGACTGAAGACTTGTGTATGATTCCTGTAGCAAAATATGTGTGGGCATTGATTGTATTTGTTCACTGACTGTCATATCTGGAAAGAACAGCTGGAAGAAAATTTTCCTTCAAAACTCTTTATCAGAGGAATATTGATTTTTTGAGTAACCAGAATTTTTCACAAAAAGTGTCTTTTCACAGAAGATTTCAATTTTTCTTTGAAAAACCAAACACCCAGAAACTGAAATATTTTGATCTGGAAATGCTGCCGAGGTGCCTGATGGGATTTGAATGTAGTTCAGTTGCCTCACATCTTTATTCTCCTCAATGGACCAGGCGCCCCAGCCAGACTATATCTTCTATGTTGCACCATGACCAGAAACTCCAAGGATGCACCACTTCCCCTCTCCAAAAGGGAAAACTAAATGTTCTCTCTCCTTGCCTTTCTTGTTGCCCTATAAAATGAGAATGGAAAAAAATCCATTACATTCTTAATACAGGTTCACATTTTCACCAAATAAGTTTTCAATCAAACTAGCAAAGAAACGGAGGGTTATCTCCTTCTGTACCCTCTTTTAAATCTAAAACAGATGCTAGCAGTTCTGAATTTATTCTCCAGAGTTTTCAGCCTTCAATATACTACACCACTGTCCTGAAGCAGACCATTTGATAGTATGTTAGAGGTACTTAAAGTCTATTTTAATTTAGTCTCTTTCTTCAATTAGACCTGATCCTTTTCTATTTATTCTCCCAATCCTAGGCCCCAAGCCTGCAAATACTCATGCATGTTCAACTTTCAGCACATTAGTAAGCCCCATTATTTGCAATGAGATGACTCACATAATTAAAGTTAAGTATGTTCATAACTATTTGCAAGATTGGGCCCTAATGACAAGCCTCTGTGCTGTCACTGCTTGCTTGCTTCCTACTCCTTTTTGTAAATTGCAATGGAGCTTGGGCTAATAGATTACTCCAAACACTAATCTCACAAATGTAGCTCCTTAGGGATCAGATTTCACACCGCCAGTGGGGCTACAGTGGCACTGGTTGGTACAGTTACAGTCTACTCATGTTAACTGGTTCAGCTGCCCATAAAGATTGGGTAATGTAAGTGGTTATTTTAATGGGACAGTGTTTCCATATTCATTTTCTTTTGCAGTCTAGATTCAATCACAAGTCAGAGGACCTCAACTGCCCTAATGAACGCTATCTTCTTTACAAGGAATGGGCTCACCCTCGAAGTATTTACAAACTGCAGCCATTGGATCTTGTCAGGTAGGGTATGCATATGATCAGTACAATTCTGAAGGACCTAGGAATTCATATAACATTTTCACTTTTTGGTACATTGAAGATTCATGGCTTAATTCTAATTGTAGATATGTATGTCCATATCTGCATGCGCATTTGAGCATGCTCTGGTTTTGACTTTATAAGATACAGGCACATGCCTATGTAATCAATCAAAATTGTGCTTCAGTGAGAAGCAGTCATCACATGCAAACATATATAATTGTGAAAATTCACAGAAATGGTTCGCTGTTGTACTTCTGCTGTCACATAGTGTAAGCCATAAAAATACGAAAATAGAGTCTAGCTCTAATTATTTGGAATAGACAGCAGTCTGAGAAAGAAATGTGGATTTTATTTGCATTTTCAAATATTTTTCTCCCCACAGGAAATATTATGGAGAGAAAATTGGAATATATTTTGCTTGGCTTGGTTTTTACACTCAGATGCTGATCATAGCAGCAATAGTAGGACTTGCCTGTTTTTTGTATGGATACATAACAAAGGACAACTGCACATGGAGGTACCAGCTGGACAGTTCAAATGTATTTTCATATAGACGCAGTTCTGAATACTCACAAACAGCATAGAGTTTGCTAGGCATAAAAAAAAGTGAACCTTGATAGCGATCCCATGTTGAAGTTCATGGTACTAGTGAATGAACATTGAAAAAGGAAATGACAAGCATATATCAGGCCTACAAGAACATTGCTGGCCCAAGGGACATAAAAATCCTCCTAAGGTCCCTTATTGCTTCTACGTCCCTTGCATCCTCTCTCATTGTGCATGTTCCCTCCTCTACTCACTGTCCTTCCTCTCCTCCCTGACTTATTGTAAGCAACAAAGAGCCATATCATATCATCAGCTTTTAAGCAGAACTCCCTATTGAAATCAGTGGGGAGTTCTGCTATAAAACTAATGGCACGCTGTGGCCCAAAGGCTTTACAAATCACAATGTCCACATTCATGTCAAATAAAAAGTACATGGAACAAAAAGGGCAGATGAGCAAAATGATTAAAGCAACTAGAACATTAAAAGAGCACCCAAAATATAAATCAGTTTTCTGTTTTCAAAATAAAGAATACAATAATAAAAGGAAATTAAAAAATAGAGAAAGAAAATGACAATAAATCCTGGGGAGAAAATAAAGAATACAGCATGGCATCTGACACGGAATCAAATCATTAATAATTTTTAGGAAACTCAGCTACCATGGATGGAAAGGGCTCGCTAAGGATTTGATCCAATACTTAGTCAATCAATTAAATGATTCCCATTGACTTTACTAAGTGGTGGATCAATCCCTGTGTGAACAAAACCAAGTTAACGGAAAAACAAATACAGGGACTAAGAATAGCAACTGACTTGGATCTGAAGATAAAGATGTAATGTACAGGGCAAAAAAGTAATAGACAGACATGAAATATTACAATGACTTGTATTTAAGATTTTGTTTTTTAGTTCTTTATAATTTGACATTTCTATGTGAATCTACATATAAAGTAAAAATGTAAAGAAAACAGTGAAAAATCAAAACTTCAGCACAAGTTACTATAACATGTCCATTTATATTTGCTACTCCCTAAGGGAGAGCAAAAACTTTCTCATAGGGTGAAGTTCACATATGCGTGGAGGGCCAGTTAAAAGGTCCTGCCTGGAACTCAAGCCCTTTGTTCCCCCTGTTCTATAGGAGAACAGGCAGAACAGCAGCACAGGGGAAACTTCTGCTCCCCCTGTACACCCTGAAGAGAGACAGTGGTGTGGAAGGGGTTACTGGATCTGCACTTATGCAGATCCAAACTACTTCAGTCATTTTGGCTGCTCCAAGTGGCTCTGCAGCCACTCCATGGCCTGAAGAGAATTCCTCCCTTTTCCACCCTCAGACCTCCCCTACTACCATGCTCAAACTGAACACCATGGGGTGGATTTGCCTATCATGTATCAGATAAAAGAATTATCCTGAAACTCTTAAAATGTGAAGAGAGGGATTTTTTAAATCTTGTTCTTAATATGATTTGTTTTAGAGAATAGCACCGAGAGCAATGGGGGATAATTCCTTTCATTCCACATAATCTAATTTGCAGTATGTTGAAGGCTAAGAGTGGAAGTGGAGGAGACGCGTTGTCTGAAAGCCACGCGCTTAGCAACTTATTCCTTACTTCACCAGGTTATCACACCTTTTACAAGCATTAAAGATAGCCTGAGTTTTGTGCTTGTGTGATTGATTGATTTTATTTTTAGCCAAGAAGTGTGTGATCCCAACATAGGCGGCAACATCATAATGTGCCCACAGTGTGATAAGGAATGTACATACTGGAACCTCACTATCACCTGTGAATCATCTAAGGTAACCCGCCATTTACATCCTATAGAAATGGGTTTTTCTAAGTTCAGTTGTAATTGCCTTTGTATTTTCTCCGACACCATCCATGGGGTAAAACAGCAGCAGTGTTATTTCCCCGCCAGTGTCCTGCAACATTAATGTTTCTTCAGCACAACAATCTGAAGGGCACAAGAGAGAAACGTGAAAAAGGAAATGGCATCGTTACCATATCAAAATTATTCTCTTATTAAATAGGTTGATGTTTTTCATGTCACTTCTTGTTCATCAGAATTACATGTTAATTTGCTCTGTGTGCATGTGTGTGTGTGAGAGAGAAAGAAATACAATGTATGTATGTCATGTCAACTAATACTCACATATTGGCTCTCCTCGTCCAGTACAGTAAATTGGTGGAACATTGATACTACAGCATTTGTATACCCTTTTTCTGTAATAGGAGAAAAGGTAGAGATTGTTTATTAAACCATATAAAAGCTCAAAACTAAACGCAAAATGTGCAACAATCAACTTCTGTTCTTATCCCATGTAGAAAAATGACTGATCTATTATAGCTAAAACCTTTATTTTTTAATTTTTTACAGAAACTGTGTATATTTGATAGTTTCGGAACACTAGTATTTGCTGTATTTATGGGAATATGGGGTAAGTTGATTTCAAGATTTTGCATTCTGTCTACAGTTTTGTCATCTAATTTTGGCTAAAATTAAGGCATCAGCCAAAAAGCATATCTAAATGTACAATTATTTCCATTTCTAGTCTTCAGCAATATTACAGTAGAGAATTCACACACAAAAAATTAAACATGTACAGTAATTCTTTTTAGCATCATTAGGAGACAATTTTAGAACTTCCAAGGGCAGATAGGAACGTTGCTTTTCAGTGTTTGCTTCATCCTTTCAGACTTGGAGAAAAGTAAGAAGAAGGGATTAGAACTGCCCAATTGTAAGCTAGCAGGAGCCACATGCTTAAGCATGTCTGGCAAAGGAACTGTTTTTCTCCAAGGAATCTTGGAGCTCTCTATTCCTACCAACAGCTGTGTGACTGAGGAGGCCATGGGAAAAATAGAGCCATTTATTATACACTTTAGTAATTATTTCTTTCCTTCTTCATTTACGTAATTGATATGCTAAACATGCAGCAGTTAAAATCACTAGAGACATCTTGTGGGAAAATAAATGTCTTTTTAATCATTGACTGATTCTATTCTGTACTGGATTCAATGGACAAGGCAAAGTTTATTTTTCCAGCAAGTGTCTTGTTTCACTGGACAGCAGGGGCACAACGAGAATTCTCTTAAGAAGGGAGCCCAGGTTACCTGCCAAGTAGCAAAGATCACAATATGTGCTACATTCCCAATTTCCTCATTGGCAGGATTCTGCTTTACACATGTGTTGCTTTCCAGGAGGTGTGCACATGTTTATGGGGTTCCCCTCCCATTCCTCTATCCCCCACTTCACAATGCCAACCATGTCATCACCAAGCCAACATCTCCTTCCAGAGCAAACCTGGAAGTGGATGTGATGGAGAAGGCAGCGTGAAATGTCAGCCCAGGATTCAGGGAAGTGGAGAGCCAGGTCCGGGACCACTCCCACTTCCCCTCTCACCAGAGAGATGGGGACTGTGAATTAGAAATATCAGCATTGGTCTATGGCTGAGGGAGGGACCTGAGTCATCCTTCCCTCCTCCACATTGAGCCTTTGCTGGATTGTCCATATTAGCAAGGTAGCTCATTGGATTTAACCATATCCCTTAACCAGAGTAATTACTTGTTGGTGATTAAAAAGTAACGTTGACTTGGAAGTTAGTCAACAAAGTAACAGAAGTAAGTTTTATGTTATCGGTAGTGCTGCATGAAGGGTAGTGTATAGAAGACAACCACTGTAACATTTTAGAGCACTATTTCAGCTTGATAAGGAAAGGTTAATATGCTTGTTGTTATAAAACATGTCGTACCTTGATCTTTGGATAATTAACTCAATATGAAGTGCTTTAAAGTAACTATTTCTTTTAAAAAATTAATTATTAAATTAAATAGTGATTCTTTTAAGAACTTTCAAAGGTATACTACACTCCAGATACCAGCAGGAAATTCCCTAAATCAAAGATTAGAACAGTTTGATGTTAATTTGATCTTTTTTCTGCTGTCCCAATAGTTACTTACAATTTGCCTCTTAATTAAAAATTGTGATTTTCTGTTTTGAAGTATTGTTCCAAAAATGATGAATGGAAAGTTAAACTGCATAGTCGCAATAATGCCTACAAGGGTCTATTTAGTATTCTCATCATAAACCCACTACGTGAGGAGGTGAATTGTATGATAGCAATTCCATCAAAATTGTACCGAGTCAAAGTGACCCATGGGCCTGATGTCATTTCAGCTGTCATTTTCCTTGAATTGTAATACCGTTGTAGATAGACTGAGCCAAATAATTTAAGGACTGATACACTTTTAGCCCTGTGATTGCATTGCTGCCGTTGATATACTTGTTAATAACTGTTCTTCTGTAGCACATTCCTTTCAAAGATCTCAAAGCGCTACAAAATATGAGTGAATTAAGCCTCACAGTACCTCCTGAGAAGTAGGTATGGACTACTAAATGACAGACAAGATTAAAACCTAGATCTCCAGACTCCCAGTCAGTTGTTTTAACCACTAGAAAATGCCTACTTCGAATAAATGAAAGAAAAGATAAATTAAATACCTGTCCTTCTCTAAGTCTCCATGGTACAAAACAACTATAAAGTTATCCCAGCTGGAGGATTCCTCAGTGACAGAGCCATCGTAGCATCCCCTGGGCTACACTCCCTTCCTGGCTGCTAGTGCGGGGATTGTGGCAGGGGGAGGGGCATGCCGCAAGGCCATGACAACCCTGCACTCCAATAATTCCTAGCTACTGGAACAGTCCTTGAGAGCCTTTTGCAGCTGGTGCTCATTGGAGCACCTATAGGATGCTCTAATTTATGCTGGCGACCAGACCAGTGGCCAGATGTTGGGAGGGAGGAGCTTGCTCTCCCTTGGTCCACCGGCCTTGCTTTGCAGGCTGAAAGTCAGGGCCTTGCACACCCCTTTTGTGGCTTCCTGCTTGGAACAAGAAGTCTCTTGTGCTCCCCGGGGTGCAGAGAGCACAGGGACTGGCAGTGTGAGAGGCCCTTGTGTAGTCATGTAAAGGCAGGAGCCTTCCTTCCATGGCTGCGCTCATGCAACAGCCTCTCTCAAGCTGCCCCTTAGAGTTTTTCTGTTTATTGCATGCTTGATTTTGGTGAGTTGACCATAACTGATTCTGTAAAACCTTTAGTAGTTGTGCCACTAATTGTATAGCTTATAATAAATGGGCATTAGCTTTTTCCCTATGGCAATTTTCTATCCACTAAGGTTTTGTTTTTAAAACAACTGTAACTCTTCAACATTATTTTTCTTCAATTAACCAAACAATCCGCTGTCAAAAACCACCCTGCAATATAAAATCCAAATTGTTCATACTCTCTACAGTTTCAGAAAGGAAGAATAAACTCTGATTCATTCTTTAGCGTAAAGAATCCACAGGATGATATCATAAAAGCACCTACATCATTAAAGCAGTAATTAAGTAAAGAAATAGATCCAGTTATTTTCTCCCTCAGCCAGTAAAGATTTTATTCTATGTCTGCAAAAAGTGATATAGAAAATTAATGATCCACATGTGACAGCACTGAAGTTCAAAGGGCACACATGATATAGCTCAATTTTTTTTATCCTTTGGTTAGTGACTTTGTTTCTGGAGTTTTGGAAGCGACGGCAGGCTGAACTGGAATATGAATGGGACACTGTTGAATTCTTAGAGCAGGAAGAACATGTACGTCCAGAATACGAAGCACGATGCACTCATGTAGTAACAAATGAAATCACACAGGTAAGGAATGTTTTCAGAATTGGTCATGCTGAAAATTGTCAAAGTGAGAAATTCAAACAAGACCTCATGAAAGGGATGGTATAGATCCTCAACTGAGATAAATCAGCATTGCTCCATTGAAGTCAGTGGAGCTACATCTCCATTGTAGAGGGAGGTAAACTGAGAGACAAAGAGATTGAGGCCTAAATTTTTAAAGTGCCCACTAATTTTGGAGGACAGCTTTTGGATGCCAAATCTCAGGCACGTAGGGATCTGACTTTCAGAAGTGCTGAACAGCCACTAATCCATCTGATGAGAGCAATGGCTGCTCAGCACTTCTCATAGTCAGCCCCACATTTCTCAAGCTGGGCACCCGAAAACTGAGACACCAAAATCAGTGGACTCTTTTTTTTTTTTTTTTTTTTTTTTTTTTAAAGCATTGGGCCCACATGAATTGCCAGGAGGACATGGCAAAGGTGTCAAATCTGGGGCTAGAAACCAGAAGTCCTGATACCCATTCTTCTGCCCTAAATGTAGCAAAGTGCTCAACAGGTCACATGAAAAATATATTTAAAAAAAGAGCAAATGTATGATTAATCCCCTTCTAAATCAACTCTCTTTCCAGCAAGAAGAGCACATGCCATACACTGCCTGTGGAAAGTGTGTACGGATGGCCTTCTGTACAAGTGCAGTCTTATTCTGGGTAAAATTATGTTGTCTTACTTTTTAATATAATGTACGTCCCTTGACAAATAATAGCTTCATGAAAGCTAAACTATATATGAGTCAATAAAGTGACAGGCTGGTCTGAATTTTCAAATATGGATGTTTAGGTTGCACCCAAAAAGCATCTGCATGCATGTCCAAACACATAACTGCATACACCAAACATACATTTGTACATGCTAAACAGGTACTCATGCATACAAGTTTATACTTATGCATATGTTGTAGCTACAGCTTGTTTGAAAATGTGGTCCACTGTTTCCTCCATCAGTATTTTCAGGTACATGTTTTGCTGGAAATGATGGATTAGTTTGGGGACAGACTTGCCTGCATTTTCCCCCCTCCTTCCCAGTTTATTTCATGATTGTTATTCCAGCCATTCTGTTCAATATCATGTCATAGATGACTGGGCCCCTTTCAACGTTTTCGTTTCACTTAAAAGAGCAAAGCTGGGAGCTCTTTGATTTTCCCAATGTTGCTATTTTAATTAAAATTCAAATTGAAAGAAGTCCAACCATCCATGAAACAATACGTAACATGGTGGGCAGGCCCATAGAGGCTATCTCAAAAAGCTCGGGGCTCTAATATATTGCATGTTCCCAGAGGCTATGCAACATTTGTAACCAGAAAACCATCACAAATAAGGGGATGCTGGAGCAAATAAAATGCTGGCTACCCAGCATGAAAGAGGCTATGCTCTGGGTTTCCATGTCTGGAGCACAATGAACTAAATAACTAATTGGCTGGCTTCCGAATCCTGGGAGAATCTTGTAACGTGTATTGTGATTTTGATGATTATTATGTTATGATGTCTATAGTGGGGAGGGCAGTGAATGAATGTCACTTTATGGACATGTAAGAGGAGAAGCTCGCTCCCTGAAGAACTGACAATCTAAATAAAAAGCTAATATAAAATAAAAACAGGAAAAGAAGCAGAGATGACAAAAAACCAATGGGAAAGAATACTGACCATGAAAGTAGTATTTCAACCAATGCAGAACTCTTTAAAATGTGTCTGTTTCTCTTGAGGGGCAGTTGCTTTTTTTTGGCCACAATCCTTAATAACAAAATACCTAGCTCCTGGACAGTGCTTTTCCTCCAGAATGCATCCTGACAATTGTGTAATGCTGTACATGGGATGCTGGGAAGAGAAGATTCTTTCCTAACCCCAGGAAGTGTCTATCATATGCCCCAAGGCATGAGATTTGATTAGTTTTTTCATTATCTTAGCTTGCATAGCTACAAACATTATTACTGGTCATAAAACTATTCCATCCCTTTTGTCATAAGTTGACTGTATGCTGCAATATAGTAGTCTTCTCTTTTATGGGTTCTAAATTTGCCGTGCTTTATTTTCACAGAGCTTCCCTTTGCTCTCTTATTATGGAATAGAAAGAAAGAGGGTCCAATCAGTTTGACTTTGCCCTTTGTAACATATATTTCAAACCACTGCTTTCCCAAACCATATGATTTTATACCTATATATACATATTGTACTCTATTTTCAGATTCTTTTGATCATTGCTTCCATTATTGGGATCATCATCTACAGACTCTCTGTTTTCCTTGTGTTTTCTGCAACACTGCCAAGGCACATCAGTGGAAGAGAAGCAATCCAGAAGTACCTGACTCCCCAGGCAGCCACTTCAGTAACTGCTTCAATCATCAGTTTTATAATCATCATGATTCTGAACATCATCTATGAAAAAGTGGCAATCATGATTACTGACTTTGGTAGGTTTATGCTATAGGTAAGATAGAACTTTAGCTACAAACTATAAGAGGAAACAACATAATTCTTATAATAAGGACCCCAGAAAATGAATATCTATACCAAATATTTCAGAATTTTCCTTCTATAGCATTGACTTCCAGAATTTTTCAAATACAGATTTTCACTTTTATCAGAGAAATATATTTTACTTCTTGCCTAAGAAATCCTTGCATAGCCAGCATGAAAGATCAGTTGTTTACAGCTTTGTCTTTGTGAAACAGACAAAGCAAGGAAGATTACTATAATATCCAGGCTTTATGAAAACAGATCAGTACCACATAACACGTTCAAGTACATTAGCTATTGTTTATGGAGAGAACAGCCCTTTTTTTGTAAATAAATGTAATAGGGTCACTGATCCAATGCTAGAAGATTTTCTCTCATTATTAAATAGATAAACATTCACGAATATTACTATTCTTTCCATCCTGGCTATTACATTAAAGTAGTTATTCTACTTTAGATGTGTAAAGTAGTGGTATTTTAATATTGTTTATTTCCTTCAGTTCAAAGTGTTATGTTGGTTGTTATTATTGAGTCTGCTGGCGTTTTTTCTTGCTATGAGAGCAATAGAGAATTTTGTTGCTCTCTTTCTTTTGGTGTCAAAGAACAAATTCTTTTCTCTTTACAACTGTCTTATAATTAGCATAATGGCTACAATGTATTAGGGGACTCTAAACAATCTAAACTATGATGTGAATTCTATTCAAGCATGCATGCACGTTCACGGTTTTGACTGAAGCACTAAAGCTGTTCAAATACTAATTTTCTTTTTGTTTTTGGGGGCGGGGTTTAAACTACAGAGCTACCAAGGACGCAGACTGATTATGAAAATAGTCTGACCATGAAGATGTTCTTATTCCAGTTTGTCAACTATTATTCTTCATGTTTCTACATTGCTTTCTTTAAGGGTAAATTTGTAGGATTCCCTGGGGATCCAGTTTATTGGTTAGGAAAATACAGAAATGAAGAGGTAAGAATCCACAATAGTGTATCTTTTTTTTTTAATTAACAATATGAGCTATTAGCCATGGTCCTGGTAAATGGTAGAAAGTTAGGTCGATTCCAGCTACATTGCTTAGGTATGTGAAAAGTCCACACCTCTGAGCAATGTAGTTGAGCTGATCTAATACCTGGTGTAGACAGCGCTTGGTCAACAAAAATATTCTTCCGTCAACCTAGCTACTGCTTCTCAGGGAGATGGATTATATGTATGCCAACAGGAGAACCACTGTAGCATTTTGAGAGTAGACAAGTCCTAGATCTTCATTTATTGCCAAGAAGTACACAGCACAGCACAGAAGGGGGGAATTCAAAAGTAGCCTTTGCACTCCCCCAGTTCCAGGCCACCTATGTGCTGGGCCAGCACCTTGGCATAATTTAGAGTAACTTCAAGGTTTCGTAAAGTTAGTTAGGTTGTCATTGACTCACAAGAGACCATTATGGCATAACAAAGATCCAGCCACACTCACTTTCCCATGCACATCACCTATATCAGCAGCGGAGTGGGGGTGGCATAACATTCACAGCATCAGCTCTGCAACATCCATGGGATGCTCCTCCACGGAGTGATCTTCTCATAATGGCAATGTAACGCAAACAGGCTGTATGATCTGAACCATTGTTTCATTGACTTCACTGGCATCTGCCCACTGATAGCAGTGTCAAATTTGGCCTGTTGGAGCTTTCGTTTAAATTATCAAAGGGATTTGTCTCACTTGGCTTCTTGGATTATTTTTTAGGTTTAAATAACTTAATTTTAAAATATTTACACTGTTTTATCAAAAACACTTTAATCTTGCCTGAAGAGTTATACAACACCAAGCAATTTTCATACCTCTCCCCACCGTTAGTGTGATCCAGGTGGATGTCTCCTTGAACTTACAACACAGCTAACAATAATCATGGGAGGTAAAGCAATTTGGAACAACATTCAAGAAGTGCTTCTTCCGTAAGTACATAATGTTTTTTAAAAGTGACCAAATGAAACAAAAATGTCAAATATTTGAAGGTTAAGTCCCCAGCTCCTTCTCGAGTTCGAAGTAAGTGGGCATTTGGGCATTTAGATTTCAGTAGGAGTATATGCTCAGGCACCAAGAGAACAAGGCCAAAATTTTCCATAGTCTTCAACTTGGATGCCATTTTTTGGGTGCCCAGCTTGAAACACCTTGGGCCTGGTTCTTCAAAGGTATTAACTATCCTCAGTTCCCACTGCCTTCGGTTCAGGTTGTGGATGCTCAGTATGTCTGAAAATCAGGGCCAACATGTCTCAAGTTGAGTGTCCAAAACTGAGGCAACCAAAATTAGGCTAATCTGACAATTTCTGCCTAACTCATTATTGCTTAAAATGGCATACCGCAGTTTAATATTTACTGTTATTTGTCAGACTTTCCACAGAACAAGTGTTTAAAATGTTTTTAATTTTTTATAAATATTTTTGTAGTTCTATTTTGATATTCAGCTCTGTTCATATGACAGCCATTCCCAAAAGGTAATGTTTAATGTAGATGATGCAGTAAAACCAGAGGCTATATGTCTTCTGTGTAACATACACAAAGTTATGAAATAGCATTGCGCTCATCAGGACACAGGGAGTGATCTAGGTACAGAAAACTGGACAAGTATAGCGAATGGAGACGGGTAAGAGAGGGAACCAGCACAAACTCATTTAAATACATATCTGATGGAGTTGTAATGGAAACTTATGATATTTCTTCACCAATCAAGTAAGCACAATAGTAAATCATAACAATTATTTTGAAAACTGGAGGTGGGAGCTCTAGAAACTAGGGTCAAATCCTGTTCTCATTTACACTAGTGTAAACCCAGCATAACTCCACTGCCTTCAGTGGACTTACTCCAAATATACATTGTTGTAACTAAAAGCAGAATCTGTCCCTTAGAAATCAGCAGGCCTGATTTTGTGTATTTACTTCTATAGATTAAAAAAAATTATCACAGGAGTCAGATATTACTGCTTCAGGCTGACAGCCAAAAAGTCTAATTGTGCTACTTGGTTTTATTTATGCAAGTGATTGTTCCAATTTGCTTAGCCAATTATCTGTTCTTCCCATTATTATGTCTGTCCATCACCATGCACACTATATCGCCACTTGCAACCAGTAGTCATGTCCTAAATTCAAGCTTCCTTCCCAGATCAACTGTTAATGTGGCCTGATATCGCTTGCACTTAAAGGACTAGATCCACCCAATTCTGATATTTTTAATCATTGCAACAGTAATGTAACAGGCATTACTGATGCTTTAGGATGAAAAAAGTTGAATAGTCAAGACTCAGATGTGTCTACTATGGCGATTCAGAGGAGCCAGTGGAGTATGCAATGAATTGGATATGCATCACAGACTTTTCTTATTTATTGAGCACCGATGGATTGCTTGGGGCTATACAAATACAGGAAAAAATTATCCCAGACTCAAACATCTTGCAACCTAAGTCAGACACAAGCAATACACACTGGCTACAACAATACATGGATTGAAGGCAATGAAGGAGAAAGATTAAGAAACAGAGAGCATGCTGTATTAAAAGTAAAGCTGCTTTAAATAAGATAACACTCAGAATATCGACAACATTATTGGGGAGTGTAGATTTTGGGCCTTGATGGCAGGAGTGTGTAAGAGGAGATGACCTGGAGGAAAATGCAGAGAAGGGGACTGGAAATAAGGAGTGACCTAAAACACAAATATGGGAAAGGAGACTTAGAAAAGGAGGAAAAAAGAAAAGGCCAAAATCTTGCTTCCATTGAACTCCTATTTACAATGACTGGGCCCAAAACTGTAAGATAAGAAATGGGCATTAACAGTGTATAAAGAAAGAGTATCATATTTTACTTGATTTTAAACAGTTCCAGATTCAGTCTCAGTGCATCTATTTTTCAGGATATATTTAAGGACTACTTTAAGCCAAGACACCATGATGAGGGATGCGTTAGAAGTCAGATTGATTAGAAATTTGGAAAAATATTGAAAAAGCAATTCTTCTTATATATTTTAAGAAATAACACATCTTTAGTAAAACTGATGCCTCATGCAAATCTTTAAAAGCATTTCACTGATATCTCATTTTGCATTTCTCTTATTACAAATGAAAAGTTTCTCTTCCCTTATTATGAAGGACAGTTATGTGCAAACAATAACTTCTTTCCCTTAAAAGTTCATCTGCTGCTGCTCCTTATTCTAAGGTAATAGATGGAAATAGTTATAACTGCAACATCAATTTTCCTAAATTGTGGTGCATGCATTTCAGACCAAGAACTTTTGGGGAGGAGGGATTAAAAACTGTCCAGTCTGAGGAACATATTGGGCCTGATTTTCTGTTGCCTTTTCACCTGATACAGTCATTTACACCAGTGCAAAGTGGATGTGAAATGCTAACAAATCAGAATGATAGTGTTGCACATCCACTTTGCATTGCTGTAAATGACTGCAAACCGTACAGGGCAAGAGCGAATCAGATGCTTTGTTTGTATTAAGGAGTTTCAGTAGTTCAATTATTATCAAGAACTAATTTTCAAACTCGGCTATGGAACCAGAGCAAGATCTTTGCAATAGCTCAGTCTTTGACAGGGTAGACTGAGTCACCACTTTTCTTCTGATTGATAGCTGGGTTAAGAATCTGATCGGAAGATGTTGCTCAGCAGCTAGAGCTAAAGAAAAGGGTATTCCACGCTGGGAACAGGACTACCATCTGCAACCCGTTGGAAAACTTGGATTGTTTTATGAGTATCTTGAAATGGGTAAGTCAGCAGTGTAATTCTGATGCATATGAAATATTTTCTGGATCCAAAGGTGTTTTTTTAAAAAAGTATTCAAATAAATAATGTCTGATGATTTAATAGATAGTGTAAACATGTTATAAAGATTAAAACGTGTGAAATGAACAAAGGTAGAAATTTTTGTTAGTTTAAATCAAACAAACAACCCAGTTTACAACCCACAAGGACATGGCTTTTGTAGCTAGGGATTGTATGAATAGGTATGTCACCTCTTCACCTCTTACCCTATCCACTGGAAAAAGTAGTCAGGGGCCAGAACACTGTCATCTTCTACTCCAGCACTGCAGCATCAGATTCCTAGACCAGTTTTCTGTAGAATTACTGCCACTTTCTAGTTTTTGCTTCTTGGAAACTGTCAAAACTTTAATTTCTTTGCCACCAGTCATACTTGTATTGTATTGTAATCATACTTATTTCAGCACCGAAACATCAACAATGTGAGTCTTAATTGAGGCTTTACAGCATAGCACTGGATTAATAATTACATTTACAAGCCTGCAAGGTAAATAGGTATATAAAAGAAGCAAATAGTTAAATATTCAGAATAGTTCATATGTGTGAGTTATGACTTCTTTCTTTTCTTTTCTTTTTTTTTTTTGGTGCACCTAGCTTGCTTTCTTCATGTATGTTCACACAAGGTCTGCTATTTGAGAGAGAGTCTCTGATTAACCATTAAAAAATGCAGTCCTGCCTCGTTTATGGTGTAGGTAAATATATACACATTAGAATTAAAACATCACCAATGTATGTTACATTCCCTTTGGCAGTTATACAGTTTGGATTTGTCACTTTATTTGTGGCATCATTCCCGCTGGCTCCGCTTCTGGCTCTAGTTAATAATTTGTTGGAAATACGAGTTGATGCCTGGAAGATTACAACCCAGTTTAGACGCGTGGTGCCACAGAAAGCACAAGATATAGGAGCGTGGCAGCCAATCATGCAAGGAATAGCATTGCTGGCCGTGGTGACCAATGTAAGTATGACCATAAAATTATAAAAATGATATACACTAAATGTTCTTGTCACATGAGGATGTGAAGTATTATTCATATGTATCACGCCGGACTGACTAGAGGTAACATTTTCAAAAACACCTAAATAATTTGGGATCTTAAGTCCCATCTTTAAAAGTGACATAGGCCTTTAGGAGCCTAAATATCTTGCATCCTATGTCTCTAATGAAAATGAGACTTTGACTCCAAAGTCATTTGGGTGCTTTCAAAAACACTAGGCCTAAATTAACAAAGTTTCACTTCTCACAATGTGACATCCTTGAGAAAATTCTGTGCTCAGCCTTCCATATTCTACATCTTACAGCACTCACTGTATGTAGAATGAAATTTCCAAGAATTTTCAAGTAACTTCATGGATTTTGAAGAAATTAGTGTGCAATTAAACTTTATTAATTATTATTGTATTTATTGTAGTTATGGCTCCATATCTAAGCAGCTGTGCACTTAAAGCAGAGATTCAACTCCTTTGTCAGATACGAAAAATACAATATAGCCTCAAAGAGAATTGCAAGTAAATCCATTAATAGGTCTAAGTTAAAATTAATTTTAAAGATGAGTCCTTTAAGAAATTTAGCACTTGGTTTCAGATCTTTTTCCCCCCCAAATGATCTTATTAATCAAGTACAGATTCTTCAAACTTCCCATATAGTTAAATCATCCTGAAGTCTTATGCATAGGCTATGTTGGAAAAAGTTAATGGTGTTTTTTGCCATTATGATGTACACAAGAGTTTGTTCTCCAGTAGAAGCTAACATACAATTTTATCCTTCAGAAATTTCCACCAACTGCCATCTTTCAAAGTGGCTGCCATTTTTCCCCTCAGTAGGACTGAGCCACCAAGTGTCCTCAGTTAATATGTCCTTCTCAAAATGGCCACCATCTTCCACTGTTCTCAGGCTGCCCTTAGCAAAGATAGCCCCTTTCTCCATTAACCTGCTTCTCACAGTGTTAGTCTGCATCTTCTGACTTCATATAGTGTTGTCATCTTCCCAGAGGGCAGCTTGGCTTCATTGCTGTTGAGTGAACAATCAAACGTTCAAATCAACGTTCAAATCAAACATTTGGACAGAGTGCAGTTCGTGGTGAGTTTCTCTAAAGGAGAAGGCTTTCTGCCTCTGCTGACAGATACTTTTTTCAGTTATGACAAATAGCAAAAACTGGCTATTACTCCTGTGCACGTGTACGCACATGCATGGAGGAATATAAAGTGGGGTGCAGACAGCAAGGGAATTTGGAGTGAGGGGGGATTCACAAGGGAATATGGGAGACAGGAAATAGAAACATTCAAGTTGCTTTGTGCTGCTCAGGAGATAAATGCAATTGTAAATCCAGTCTAGGTGGTCAGTAAACTCTGGCTGGTTTGGACTGCTCCAAAGTGATGTAAAGTAGCTAGAATATACCAGTGAATCTGGTGCTAAAAGTTAACATAAAAATTATTCAAAGTTGATAGTACATATCTTCAAATCATTATAAATATTTCATGGCAACTTTTTTTTTTTTACTTTCTTGTTTAGTGTTCATGTACAAAGTTCTTAATAACATCAATAAAAAACTTCTTTTGAGTCACTCTGGTACAAAACCTAAAAATAAAACACTTGTGACCCTGATAAAGTGATGCACTAAAAGAAATCCAAACACGTTATCGCACAGTTAGGACACCCAAACGACTTTAACTCTTCCCTGTAAAGACATCATGGGGAAAAAAGTCTAGTGCATCTTTCAAAATTTGTTTAAGCTGTTCTCTTAGGAGCTCAAACACTAAAATGTCTTAATCATAATCTTTATGGTTATTGTATGGTATCTCTACAGGTCAGAGTTAAGATTGTTTTGGTGATTTAACTATGCATTTCAATACCTGGATTCCTTTTAATGCATAACTGCATCAAGAAGTTATTAGAGTGTTCTGGTCTTAGGTTTTATAGAAGAGTGACCCAAAGAACTAATTTTGTTTTCTCTGTCTTCCCTCCACAACTCAGAAGACAGGGCTATATTATAGGAAAATACAATGGACGTGAGGGTCATTCTTTATAAGTATACTAGAGCTTTGATATGCAAATGTATTGTTGGTAGTTGTTTGATGTTGTTTACGTATCTCTTGTTAGAGGTTAGCAATGTAGATAAACTGCTTTCCTGTCTATCACTGTCTATTGATTAAGAGTTCAAAAGGAACATAGGAACATTTAGATGGAGCTTTGAATGTAACAATGCTATTGTTTGTATTTCTCTTTGGAGCTTAAGAAGTAAATACCTGTAAATGGTTCTAAATGGCCAGTTACCTTGTGCTAGTGTAACTAGTTACCAGCGTGCACAGAACATAGGAGATGGTACTGCAGACTCCCAAGTAATCATCTATTAATTGTTCAAGGAGGCTCCTACTGTTAAGAAAGTTTTGGTCAGCCTGCCTGGATCTATAAAAGACGCCAGGGGACTGATCCTTTTTATCTCAAATCTGTCCAAGCTCATCAGGGAAAGTTTGAATCACAATATTGAGATCCCAGCACGAGCCTGGAATCATCCTGCTAATTCTCATGGGAGAATTTGAACAAATTCTGTACATGGACTATTTAGTCTTCATTTCTCTGGACTGGATTACTAACAAAGAAGTTCTAAACAAGGACTGATGGCCTCCAAGCTGTTTGGGTAATTTCAGAGACTTTGCAATTTCAGGACTTTGCAATTCAGTTATCAGCTCTACATTGAAACTGACCTGAGAGCTTTTCAACTGTGTATGTATACTGACCTTTTAACCATTACTCGCTTTCCTTTTTTTAATAGATGTTAGTTAATAAGCATTGGCTCTAAGCATATATTTGGGTAAGATCTGAACTATTCATTGACCTGTTTGGTAATGTGTCCGATTCTTTGGGATCCGTAGAACTTTTTTACATATGATAGATAAAGATTTTCAGTAATCCCCATCATATTTGACTTGGCTGTCTGGGTGCTAGCCAAAGAGCTGGATAGTTTTGAGGGAACTGTGTTTTGTCTATTAAATGACCAGTGAGGTCATCAGAACCTATTTGTTGCTGGCTTGGTATATTTTATGGAAGAAAAACCACCAGTATTTAGGGCTTTCCCTGCCCCATTCTTTGCAGTTTGCCCTGTTTAAGCTATCTAAGCATGACTCCCCTGTAGGTCAATGTCATAGTGGCATAGTCTGGCTAGGATACACATTACCACAGCTTAATTGAGTTTTGGATCATAACCCCACGCTTGTCAAAATTGATTTTGACATTCGAGAGTTTAAGGGTTAAAAATCAGTTAAAATGGGTGAAAGGAGAACATATGCAGATCTTGATAGAAAAGCCCCTGAAGACTTGTGTTTACAAAGGACATTATCTTTTAAGAAGAAAAACACAGATCAAGAACTCAAAAACCCATTAATAGCCAGTGATCAGAGGATAAGAGATCTGTCATCACCTGCCCTTGATACAGGGACTGAAGCAGAAATAGTGAGAACGCTAGTAGTAAAAAATAAGCAGCAATTCGAACATGAAGAGAAACTAGCAGAACTTTGAAGACGAGAAAAGAAAGACGCTGCTAAAACAGAAAAAGCTGCACATCACAGCTGACCAGTTGCAGAGGTGGATGAGGCTGCTCCAGTGCCGTTCCCTTTAAGGGAGGGCACAGATGCTCAACCAGATAGTCCTGTCCATGTTCTGCCACCAGTTCAATCCCCTGAGCCTGCCTCTGGGAACACTAGCCAGCTTACAGAAGAAGATAATGAAAGCTTTCTAGCTGGGGCTGCAGTAGGTCTCTGTGGGGGCCTAAGCCTCCCCCTGGAGGAGGGCAGACAGGGTCTGGTCTGCATCCGCTGCCAGGTCCACGCCTTCTGCCTTCAGGCTGTGCAGAGACTCCTTTCCAGTGCAGGTAGTCTGACATGGAGCATACTGGCATGTGCCTTCCTCCACCACGTCTGAGGGCTCCAACACAACCGACAACTTATTTACCTCCACACAAGAGGTCTCCCTGAGACACTTCTGAGCTGCCGGTCTTTTACCAGGACCGCCTTAGGATCTAGAAGCTAGTCTCTGCAACAAGGTCCATAGCAGCTGCCTAGAAGGAGGACCTCCTCCCAGAACCCCTGCTACCCAACCCCCATCAACATGTGCGGGTGGCAGAGCATCCCTGAAACACAGGAAGATGGTCCTGGCTGGTACCATCAGAGTTGGAGACTAAGATCAGAGGGGCTGGGTGGTCCCCACGGCCCTTGACTAGCATATGTAGTTGTCAATCCCACATGTCCTTTGTCATGTGCTCCCGGAAGTGAGGACAGCCTTGCCTCCTGCTTTTCTTGCATTCCACAAGCAGGTCCTGCGGGAGGGTACTCCCTGCCCACCTCTCACCTCTGGCCCTCCAGACCTTGTCATCAGGTCCCTGCCTAGTGAGCCTCCTCAATCACCCCTGACATGCCACCTGATATCCAGTCAGTCTGCCTCCAAACCGCATCCAGGAGACATCTGCTCACTCAAGCTTAGAACATCCACATCCTTGCCCTCATGTTCTGCCCCAATGCCAAGTGGCAGGACCTGCGGGGACACCCAGTGGACCAGTCTTTACTCCAGTCTGGCCCCACAACCTACTGGGGTATTAGTTGATGGCTCCTTCCCAGAGTCATGAGTGTGGATGTGTATGTGTTAGAGTTCACAAACTCCCTCCACCCCCGGCCTTTCTGCAGTGAGAGGGAGGCCCTGGCACACATCTACTTAGGGTGCATCAGGTTGTGGACCCTTCTTCTGGCTCCTCCAGAACCTCCTACTGAGGTAATGGCTGCAATTCTCCCCACACCTCCTGATTCATACACATCGCCTGTGGCCCCACAAAGTTGTGAGACCTCCTCGTCAACCTTTCCTGGTGCTGGCCAAGACATACCTCACTCAGAAGGAGGAAGCTGGATGGGGTAGTGCTCGGCAACAGTGGGGCTTATTTCTGTTCCCTTGTCCATTTGTGCCTCCAGGCAATGTTCACTGACTCCTTAGATGCCTTTCAGGAGTAGTGGGCACTATCTGGGGAGTTCTCTGCTTGGTGTCCTCCTCTGGATCCTTCATTATTAATCTTTGACCTCACCACCAAGCCTGTTTTCTCTTTTGTTGTCCCTGGAAATCACTAGTAGCCTGGACTCAGTGGCTCCCCCTCTTAGCGGGGGATAGAGGGAGATTTAGTTTTGATTGGGCCTATATTCACCCGACTGCTGTAGTTCTAATAATACATGGGACTCAAGATTCATTTTGGATGGAAGTTTGCTGAGCACCAGGATATGGTGCTATACACTATAGCCTAAATATTAGAAGGAACGTTTTGTTTTGTTTTGTTTTGTTGTTTGAGGTCTGGGCTCCTACATATACACATGTGACCTTTCCCTCACCATCTCTTCCTCCCACCTGATTGATTTACCTTAATATACAGAATCTGTATCTCCTCCGCTCAACTGTTGGTTTTGCTACTGCTGATTAGCTGGTGTAGCCTAAGGCACCATATATCCTTTCAATGCATATATTATCTTTGCAGCACCTGCAAGCCTACAGGAAACTTTTGTGTAAAACTGTCAGTCTTAGGACTTGCAGTTCAAGCAGCAGAGCTGTTATTGTACCATGCCAGAGCGTCTGTGCTTGATTTGAAGACTGATTTCAATTTGTTTTGGTATAAATGGAAAACTGTGTTCAGTGCAGCTTGGAAAATAGAGAACCCTATTGGTTTGTGCTTTTCTAGTGTGATACTCTAAAAAGCAGCTCACAGTTCAGGGGAGAAGGGGAAGGGGAGTTTCCTTTTAGACAACATAATAGAATTAGCTTTCATGTTTCTTCCCATATAGTTTTCTGCAACACATCTGGAGATCATTCTGAAGGAGAGGGAAAAGTGAAACTGAATTCAAATTTATGATGATGTGAAAATTGGGGCCTTGCAAAAATAATGAAGTAAAAAAGCCATTAAACTATGTAAATACTGTATCCCAAAATATTTTGGTGCTTAGGAGAAGCAGCAAATTGGTTTGCTTCAAAGGGAAAAAAGAGTTGGTTTTTTTTACCTTTCTTCTGATTCCCTTTAGCTAGTTTGTGGTCTTCCCCTGTCTAAGGCATAGTGTCTAATGAATATTATAAAATTATATTTAATTAAAACTTCTGTTCTTTTACTTCAGTTACAAACTGGGTAATGTACCTGTCAGGTTTTTTCCCCCCTGCAACTAGAAAATCTGTTAGTATTATGCATTTTTGTTTTAACTTTACCCTTTGGAGAGAATTTGTATGCTAAAAACAACTAATCTTAGTGAAAATTTAAACAATGTACAGTTTCACCGCAGACTGGTGGCTACTTCTTGAAAATGGTTTTTAAAAGGACACACCCGACATTTCATTTATGCCAGAATACATTACAAAAATCCTTCTTAATTACTTATTTATCCTCAAAAACTTAAAACAAGATTTCTTTACCTGTCAGCTACCTCCACTTTCCTTCTTGTCAGCCAAATGAATGAGAGTTTTCTCAGCTACACTTCAAAGCATCAAAAAACACTAACACTTGAAATCCAGTTTTAAGGGTCAAATCCTGCTGCCATTGAAGTCAGTGGGAATAGGGTCTGACTCTCGATTCTGACACCTTGCTCATCAGGTTTTTTTGTAGTGGGCCTGTTTGGGGAATAAAGTATTACAGGGGTAACCATACGTTCTGTTTTGCCTGGGACAGTCCCCTTTTTCAGCTCTGTCCCAACAGGTTGTACTTTTTTGCCAAAACAGGGCATTTGCAGGCATGCAAATGCAGGCAGCGCTGCTGGCCAGCAGCAGTGGAGAAGCAGCGCTGCCTCCAGAGCTGTTCACCACCCCTGCTCTCTCTCTCTGCTCTGCAATGCAGCCCGAGAGCATGGTCTCAGGGATTCAGTTCTGCTAGGGCAGCCCCACCATCTGCTGAACTGGAGACTCCCAGTAATCAAGAGAGAGCTCTAGAAAGTGCTGGGGATGTGCAGGAAAGTGACTATGCACAAATGACCCCTCCTCAGCCCATATCTGCTCCCCATGCGTCTGTGACTCTCTGCTGCTGCCCTCCCTGGCACACACAGGCGCTCATTCCCATTAGGAGGAGCCAGTACAACTCCAGAAAAAATGGGAATGGGACATGGATCAAGTCTCCCAGCAAGGAGGGAAGGCGTTGGAGGGGAAAGAGGAGACAGAGAGACACTGAAAAAGGCCTGCAGGGGAAATAACTTCAGAGAGACAGATTCCCAGCTCCTAAATCTGCCCAGCTCCTTTTACTGCATCACCCCTGGACTGATCCCTCCAGTGCTGTGAGCGTGGATTTCCAGTGCTGAACGAGAGATGGCCTGGGTCTTGTAGGTGGGTGTCCTGGTGAAGGAGAAATCAGTGAACAGAGTCTAAGTTAAATCTAAATGTGATTTGCTTTATTTACACAAATCCACCAGTCCTAGAAGAAAGGCAAATGGCACATGGGTAATCCCATCCGCCAGAAATCTCAGCACAAACCAATGCCTGGTTCCCAGGAATAGCATCCATATTCTGAGACTAAAGCAGTGCAAACTCTGCTGTCTGCCACAGCTTCTCTCCCAAACTCTGAACTCACAGTGACTCTCTGCCAAAGACTGAGCATTTGCTCGCATGCTAAGAAAAAGAGCCTGTCAGCCTGAGTAACAAGCAGCCCCACCCGATATCTCCCACCATAATAACAACAATTCCTGATGGAATGGTGCCAGGAGCTCTTGGGTGTGAAGGGACTTCAGCCACCAGGGCCTCTTCAGCCTGGGGCTGCCCAGCTGAGGCTGTGGAGCATATTGTTAGTGAGCGTCAAGGAGCCTGGGAAGGGGATGGTACTTGTGATTCCTCAGAGCTCTGTACAGCTCTCAGATGCCCCAACACCTCAGGTGGGAGAGGTCCTTCTTCCAGAATCCCTCAGTAATTGAGGATTCAGATCTGGAGTCTTGTCAGTTTCCTGCCCCCTCCCTGGCAGCAAAGATTGACAGGAATTGTGAATTAGGGAAGGGACTCCTCCTCTTTTGAGTCTTTTGACTTGAGGTAAAAACCCTCAGTGAGAGCAGCAGGTGGAGAAGGTCATACCCCCGCTGTCTCTCCGCCACCTGGCTGGCAATGTCAGGGATTCCGGTGTTACTGCCATGGGACCATGGGCTGCATTGCCAATAGTCAGCCTCACCACTTTGTTGCCCAGATCCCAGCCCATACCCATTCCTCTTCACCCTCTCTGCTGCTTGGCTCAATCGGGGGTGGGGAGGAACATTTGGCGGGGTGAGGCTCGGGCCAATCCCACGTGTCCTGTTTTCAGTTTAGGGAAACATGGTCAGCCTAAGTATTACCCAACATACAGCAGAGATGACCACAGTCTTCTATCTCCCCAGACACACAGTTTTGCATCCCTTGCAAATGTCTTCAAATCAAGACTTCCCTTAGGCGCACTGCTGCTCCTAGGTAAAGAATTTTTGGCATCCCTCCTGCAAAGGTGAGGAATTATGTATATTAAATGTAACCGCATCCTGAAAGTCACCCCCGAAAACGAAAGCTATAATGAGTGTGGGTAGAATAGTTTTACCAACTGAAGTTATACATTTTCCCTTATTCTTTCCATTGCTATATTGCCTTCTCTCTCCTTCCATTTTTCATCTTCTGTAATCACTGTTCCTTTTTCTCTTTTCTGTCCATTTTTCATCACTCTCTTTATTGATTTTGTTAAATCTTGCCTCCACCTCTATATCTATTTGCTCCTCGTCTCTCAATCCCACCCCATTTCCTATGGCTTTCATACACTCCCTGTATTTCCCACTCCATGTTTCAGTCTCCCTAGTTGGCACCCATTTTCTTTCAGCTACTCCGTTCACATTGTCAAGATTTTAGTCATTGCCATAAGGACAAGCGACTTTTTTGGCTTTTAGATTCTGGAGCACAAGATGTCAGCCAGAACCGGAGGTGCTGGGCATAAACCTTTTGTGCCCAGTTGTTAATCTGATCCTGTGCCTTGTCCCTTAGTTGCAGCGTTTAACAACAGAGATTCTCCTTCACAGAGCAACCCTTTGAATATCAGGCAGGCAAGGAGAAGAACTGATTAGCCCGCTAAAGATTTGGGGGCTGTGGTGGGTGGATAATCAGCTGAGCGTGAGCTCCAAATGTGGCATTTTGGCTAAAAGAGCTAATGCAATCTGAGAGTGCATAATCGGGAATCTCAAGTAGGAGGAGAGAGGTTATTTTCCTTCTGTGTTTGGCACTGGCTTGACCTCTGCTGGAATACTGTGTCCAACTCTGGTGCCCACAATTCAAGAAGGATGTTGATAAATTGAAGAGGGCTTAGAGGAGAGTCACCAGAATGAGTAAAGGACCAGAAAACCTGCCTTACAGTGATACACTGGAGGAACTTGATCTATTTAACAGAACTAAGAAAAGTTTATGGGTGATATGGTGAGAGTCTGTAAGTGTCTACATGGGAACACACATTTAACAACGGGCTCTTCCATCTAGCAGAGAAAGGCATAACACTAGCCAATAGCTAGAAGTTGAAGCTAGAAGAATTCAGACTGGAAATAAGGCATACATTTTTGACCGTGAGGGTAGTTAACCAGTGAACAATTTACTAAGTGTCACGGTGGATTCACCATCACTGACCATTTTTAAATCAAGATGGGATGTTTTTCTAAAAGATACACTACAGGAGTTATTTTTAGGAAGTTCAAGGGTACAGGGGGTCATACTGGATGATCTCAATGGTCCCTTCTGGCCTTGGAATCTATGACTCTTCCAGAAGAGGAGGTCTCCATGAATCACTGTTTAAGCCCATCAACTTCCCCCGCCACCCTTCCCCCAAAAAAACAGGCCTGATTCCCACAAATAATTTATGGCAATCAGACTGAGTGGAGTATGGGTACTCTTCAGACAGGATAGCAATAGGAGGCCTTGTAATATGCGAACTGGTATTAAGCAGCAGTGAGCAATTGGGGAAATACCGGCTTGGCATCAGAAGCAGATCCCACATCTGTTGACACCTGGAATTTCTGAGCCAGCAGCTGCAGAAGTGAATTTGGGCTGGGTATGACTCCTTCAGGAATGTGTTGGGGGTTATAGGTGAAGGATCTATAGCATTTTAGGGTTGAATTATCTCTGATTCTGTTCCGTGTGATATTTAATTTCTTTGTAATGGTAGACTTCTTAGTATGTGTCATTTTACTTGAAATTCGTCAGGCAGTAGCTGTTTAATTACTGTGTGGAGAGCAGGTCTCAATAGGAAACATGGACTGAAGTGGAATATACAGAACTATATGTTTAGTTTGGTTGCTGACCTGGTGAGAGTGGCCATAAGAAAAAGCCATTAACTGCACAACTTATTGAAAGCATCCAGCACAATTGGTGTAATTTAGAAATATATAGAGTGCATATTCCAGAGAGATCATTTTATGCCTCTGAATATTTATTTGCAGAGAGAACCACTGAACGGTAAAGAGCAAGCTTTCTGATTTTAGTACAGTAATACATATTTGTTGAAATCTAAAGTACATGGAAAAGTTATATATATATTAAGGCTGCCAGTTAAATACTGCTCCCCTTTTGTCTTTCTCTTCTAAAATACAGGCAATGATAATTGCTTTTACATCTGACATGATTCCTCGTTTGGTTTATTACTGGTCCTTTTCAGTCCCTCCCTATGGGGATCACAGCACTTACACCATGAAGGGGTATATCAACAATACACTTTCTGTCTTCGATATATCGGACTTCAAAAATGAAAGCAAGCCAGCTCCACTACCTTGGTTTGGCAACCGAACAACATGCAGGCAAGTGTGAAATAATTATTCTTGTTGGAAAGGAAAAGGTAAGAAAATATCCCAAGTTTGTTTGTAAAAATCTCTTTAATAATTTGAAGACATTACTAACCTCCAGAACAGGCAGAAAGTAAACCATCAAGTTTTCTAAATCTTGCATTCATTTTGTTTCCCTAAATAATTAATAATTCATTATTCAAAATAATACAATGGTGATTTAAACACATTGTTGGTATAATAAAGAAAAATGTATTTCAATAAGTTTAGCTTATTCCATAGATGTAAAATTTACCCATCATTTTAGTTGTATACGGCTGTAGGCTGTTAAATGTGACATATTTTGCTCCATCCCCTGGCCATAGTGTATCATTGCAGAGGTTGCTGAAATTATTTCTTGGCTTTCCTAAACTGTCTTTAGATACCGTGACTTCCGATACCCTCCTGGACACCAACATCAGTATGAACACAACATTTATTACTGGCATGTGATTGCAGCCAAGTTGGCTTTCATCATTGTCATGGAGGTCAGTGTATAAGGTCTTGATTTTTTTTTTTAATAGTTTGAGTTTTACCCTTGAGGAAAAAAACTTCAGTTTGCAATTAATTATGTTCTCCATTCAAAGTTATTACTCATTTTGTGTTGTGAACAATGTTAAATATTCTGGGCCCTATACTTAGCTAAACTAAATCGGCAAATCTTCATTTAAAATCAACAAACCTATGCCAACTTACACTAGTGGAGGATCTGACCCTAGATATTTAGCAGCTCCTTAGTTTGGGAAATTAAAATACCATTTTGTACATCAGAACAGGGGGGAAAATTGCTCTAATAAATGTATGTATATAGTAGTTAGATCAACTTGAGTGTGTATATGTACACATATGCACATACACACACAGAGAATTAGCTGTGTAAACAAATCAGTGGTAAATATTAGCATTTTAATTATCCCTGTTGGGTAAAAAGTAATATAGCCACATTATCCTGCATTACATGGAGCATAGCAAAATACCCAAATCCACAACTAAATTTATAATAGGGGCAAAAGAGCTGCTCTGCTGCATTGTACCAGGCATCTGCAGTTCTAGATGGAAAGGAGCAACAGAGAAGCTGCCTGGTCCTCAAGTGTGAAGCTAATTTAGCATTGCATACCGCAGGCATTCAAAAATCATGAGTCCTGCCCCCTGCAAATCACTTGAAAAAACCATGAGATTTTTTTTAAAAAATATATACATAGGGTTCTTTTTATTTTCTGTCTGGGTTTTGAGCCTTTAGGTTTCATATTTTCAAGCTTTTCTCTGTAATCATGAGGGCTAGAATTTTTTTTTTAAATAGAGGGAAAGCAAAGATTGTCACATAAATCCCCAGCATTTGGAGTCCTGTGATTAAGAAAAACATAAATATCCTGAGACTTGTGATAAAATCATGAGCTGCAAAACTGACAGGTAAGGAGTTAAAAGCAAAGGCAGTGCAGACAGTACTAGTAATATTAATTTATAGAGTATGTTTCATCTACCAAGCAGTTTACAGGCAGACATTAATCCACATAATGCGCTGTCTGATGTAATAGATAAGTAAGCATTATTATCCCAATTTTTAAAATGGGTGTTCTGATCAGAGGTTGAATGACTCCTGGGTTCTGACCTCTCCTGCAATGCAAGACAATTGAGCTGTGCCTCCCTGGATACTGGAGGCAGTTCAGCACTGGGATTTGGCCACGCTCCTTCTGCCCTTTCACCAGAGTCTTTGCCAAAACACCTGCCCAATGATAGGCACCAGTTGTGCAGTGACTACTGCTTACTTACACTAATCATAATTGTCCTCACTCTACTCTGTGCATGCCAGCTCCCTGTCTGTTGTATCCACCCATTGTCTCATCATACACTTATATTGAAACACTTCCAGGCAAGTTTTTTTAACTTTTTTTGTTATGCCTCAGGCATTCATGCCTTTGTGCCCTGCATGTTGATACTTTTAGGTACTTCCACAATACAAATAATAAATAATAAGGGATCAGAGTCCATTCAACAAACTCCATGGTAGCATCCTGGGCAGAAAGGACATAGGGTGCCACAGAAGATCTGTTAAGCTGCCACCTAGTCATCCATCAACACTTCAGTAAAGCAGTATAGGTTTGGCCTTTATTCTTCTGCAGAAGAATCCTTCAAAAAGGAGGTGATCCAAGCAGTGGCTTCAAAATAGCCTAACATTATTAAGTTTAGGCAAGAGGTAACATTATTTTCCATTTATCTCTCCCGCCCTTCTAATTTTCCTTAATGCCCATCACATCCCAGATATCTCTGGGAGAGGACAGGATCCAGAATGGAAAATATATTACATGATGATTTCCTTTTTGGGACTGACCTGCCTCCTAGCGTACCCCAGCTACGTTCATTGGAATAACACACTGCCGTTACAGAATTTCTAGTTAATCTACTAATAAGAAACTTGTGTTTCCATACAGCTTTGGAAGTACTATATGGTGGAAGTTACCTGGGAAAAGGTGGAGGCTTTTGCAGCTAGTTAGGAGGCATCTGAAGAGTTATGAAACAATTCAGGATTGCGGCAGGAGCACACTAGTTGACTCTTTCGGTATGAAATTCATCAAGGCCTGATCCAAAGCTCACTGAAGTCAGTAGAAAGACTGACTTCCATGGTTATGGGGTCAGCATCCAAGTAAGAGGTCAGAGGAGATGTGGCCAAGTCCTGGAGTCATCTGGATAAATCTGAACCACCTCCAATAGTTACAGGAAGAGAGAGACTCAATCCAGATGGTTTCAGATGCAGGGGAGAGGTCAGTCCCAGAAAGAAAGTCATCAGGTAACAAGTTTTCCCAAGACTCCAGGAGAAGTCACTGTCACAGCCAGGAAGTTCTAAAAAATTAGGAGTTCCTGGCTCTGTCTTGTCTTCAGACAACTAATTCTTCCTAGGACACTGTTCCTTTCTAGAGTACTGTGTTCATTGGGACATTTAGCTACTGTGGTACAAAATTATGTCATAATCCTTAGAGATAATGTAACATTTTGTCTGCATAATAAGATTGGAAGAATGTCACTGTGTGTGTCACTCTGAAGCCTATTATGTCAGTATAATCAGCATGAAGCAGTGGAAAGAGCTACAAGCATCTTTGGGGGTTTCTTTATGTTCTGAATATTACCAGGTTGAATGATCAATTTGTGGTCTGTTACCATCCAGTTTTTAAGGTCTCAGCCATTTTGACTTTACAAATTATACTCATGCTTGTGTACAACTACAGTAGGGCATGTATCTATGCCATGCCGGAGGCCTCGAACATTGTGATAGTAGAGATAACTCAACCATTCACCACCTTTACTCTCAGCTAATCTGCATGCAACAATTTTGTTGGATGTTTGAGAGAGACTGCACAGATGGTGGATTACTTGGCCCAAATGCCACATCACAGCACACGCCCTTATTGACCACGCAAACAAATCAACATCGCTCTCCCAGCACAGTTCCCATAGACACAAATCAACACAACTACCCACACAGCAACACAGCCAGCATACACAATAACCCCAAACACACACAGCCCTTCACCACAGCACCCACCCCTCATTTGCTTTCTGTACAAATCCACACAACACTCCCAGCACAATACAACTTGTACACAAAACAGCACAGCTACCCACATTACAATACAGCCAGCGCACACAATTAGCCCAAACATTACCCTGAAGCCTAGAATACCTGTTGAGTCAGTGTGCAACAATGAACTCAGCTACAAGCATGGTTGAGCACTCTTAGTGTGCAGAATATTACCAGGTTCAATCATCAGTGGGATTTGTGGTCTGTTATAATCCAATTTTTAAGTTCTCAGTCATTTTGGGCTTTTTTTTCCACGCATGACTTTATGCATTACACCTGCGCAACAGCATGGGCTTTCAACTCCTAGTTAGTAATAGTAATGTCCTATTTTGCATGACTGACATTCTTGATTTCTCACTTTCCCTAGCATGTCATATACTGTGTGAAGTTTATTGTTTCGTACGCAATCCCGGATGTATCACAAAAGACGAAGAGCAAGATCAAGCGAGAGAAATACTTAACACAGACACTGCTGCATGAGAATCATCTCAAAGTTGTGAAAAAAAGTATGGGGAGATTAGCTGACAGAATCTTGAAAGGAGCAGACAGCACTTTCCGACCTAAATCTGAATAAGAATTTTACAGTACTTAACCAGTTTAGCTCTGCCAAAATGTTACTACTGGCTAATCAAAAGTTGGGGATTAACTCCCTTTAGTAAATAGTTTCTTCTACATGTCAGCTATGCATCATTGGCTACAGAGGCAAGGACTGGAAAATACAAACCTATCAGACCCAGTAGGGCACTATCACATAGAAAAAGTGAAATTATTTCTTTAATGGTTTTAGCTGGACAGAAAAAAAATGCATCATGTTTTCTGTAAACTGTTGCCTCCTAACAAGGGGCAGATTAATTCTGAAATGCAGCAGAGTGTCTTTTATTTAATTCAGCCATTGGTTATTTTATCTGCTATTCAATTTGCACAAAACCTCAGAAACCAAAGCATTTGTATTAAAAACAACACAGCTGCCATTTAATGAGTTGTGATCATTTGAAGCAGCTGTCACTGGATAATTCAATCACTGGCTATATAATTAAGCTAAAAGGAAAAGCCAAAATCAGAAGGAGACGGAAGAAGGAAAGAAGACGACAACTAAACACTGTGTTGTTCAGCCATTACTGTTGCCATGATAAGCAATGTGCCATACAAGCTAAGATACGCATAGTGGGAATTACACAGATAAGATATTTCAATCAACGTGATAAGAATGGACTTGAATCATAATGAGAGGAAGCACTGCAAGCCTGATTCTTCTCTCATTGATACCTACGTAAAGTCAGTGGCGATTCACTGACTATTTACAGCAGTATGCATGAGAGGAGAAACAGGTGATGTGTCTTTAACCAGTTGAGGTACATTCAGTAGTTCACTTTGCCAATTCTGTTTTGAATCTGTATGCTCATGGAGGCTTCTTACCTGTAACAGCAGTGAGAGTTTAAATTCTTGACACAGATTCAATCAATACACACAGAGGGCTCACTTTTCTATTTCTTTCACAACGAAAACTCCATTCACTTCAGTGATCATTTGCATTGTGCAAGGAATGCAGGGCTGGACCTATGTGATACCCTAAATCCAATCCATCACAAAATAGTATGTGTCAGCACAGTCGGTAGGAGGTGCGATTCCCAGCATGGGAAGACAGACACATGCTAGCTCTGATCAAGCTAGTAAACTAAAAATAGCACTATGGCCACAGCAGGCTAGCCACGTGAGTACCTATCAGGAGGTTGGGCGGCTAGCCTGAGCCATTCTCAGTGCCACACCCATCAGTGAGCATGATGCAAAAAAAATCCATGTTAACCTTAAAGACTCTTTTACAGTAGAGTGGTGGAGGGGAGATATTTACCTAATGGAAAAGGACAGAATCAGAAGGGAATGGAGGAGAGACCAGCCTGAGAAAGGACAGGGTAAATAACCTCACAAAACTTACCACCCATTGTATAGACGGGGAAACTGTGACAGAGCAGTTAAGTGCCTTTCCTACAGTCACACAGCGATCTGTGGTAGAGCTGGGATTAATATGCAGGAGTTCCTAGTTCCCAGTGACCTACTCAACCCACTGAACCTCAGACCTGTATACCGAAGAGCATGTGCTAACTCTTCCTTTTGCTGCCCCTAGCATTATTCTCCTGAGCCAAGTAGTTTTAATCTACATCTGGCAATTGTTCCTCCTTCAGGATAGCATTATACCAGGAGTAGCCCGTTATATCATATATATATATATATATATAGTCTTATTTTAAGCACAGTTCTGAATTACAGAGAGTGAAGATAAAAAGTATAGTGCCTTAATAAAGAATATCTTAAATAAAAAGATCCTTAACATTCCAGGCAGTTTACACAGATTCTGTCTACACCTGATAAAGATGGGATTACTAGGCCTCTTTGAACAATCATAAGAGTGAAACATTCAGGAAGGGAAAAACAACATTTGTAACTCCTTTAGAAATCAGGTCATTCAGAGAACATTTCACTAGCCTTTTAAAAGGAAAGTTAGAATCTGCTTGAAAATATAATTAGGTTTTTTCACTTGTGGTGCTGTAGATCACAAACTGTGACATCATCATCCACTGTGGGCCAGAATCATCTCTGGTATAAATCCACTGACCTGACAGAGAGCTCTGTGTAAGCTCGAAAGCTTGTCTTTTTCACCAACAGAAGTTGATTCAGTAAAGATATTATCCACCCACCTTGTCCCTCTAATACGCTATTTGAGCAACTTTATATACTACATAACAATACCAATATTTTTAAGATTCATGTTCTTCATAAATTGATACAACTTGATGCATAGGAATGTACATTCTGTATTTTTTACTAGGGACTTTTGCTCTTAGTTTCTGAACATTAAGATATTTGTTTATATTTATCATTTTAATAAAGTTTATTTTAAAATGTATTCAGTGTCCTCATTAGTGTTGCCTTTTTTTAGAAGCAGACCAATAGTGCTACCACCAAGTACCATGTTTAAATTACCAACATTGTCTGTTTTCCATATTATTGCTCATTTTCAAGTTCTTGTCATTAAGTTATGCTACTGCTATTGAGAACTATCTGCTTCATTTCTAAATTCTCTGGATGATGGAATTCCTTCTTTTCAACAGCAGAGCTGTGGTAAGGATGGAGGAAATCATTATGCTTCCATAAAAACATCTGATTTAGGCTTTTCTTCTTCTTTTTTTTTTTTTTACAATTTAAGCTCTCATAATGATCTGGGATTCAATTTATTCCAAACTCCCATTGATTTCTTCAGGATCAGGCCTACAATGCTTTCCCTAATTCCATGTAATTCAGCCTTTAGGTCCCTTCTTAGGAGTTCTGCTAGTCCAGATTTAGCCTCTATCTGGGACTGCAAACCCAGCTTGAATTATAGTTTGTTACTCCAGTACTCCTCTGCATGAGGGTGGGGTATTTATTTGACTTTGAAAAAATGTGCCTAGGCATGTACATACAAATAAAACAATCTACAGATCTTAATGAACTCATGAACTCTTCCTCTCTCTAGAATCCATTCAGATCTCAAGCCACTTACCTCTCTTATGCCTCTCTAACCCAACACTCTCTTCAGAGGTCTAGGAGAGCATGAAGGCTTGAATGATAAAAGATTCTCTGGCCATTTCAGGCACAGACCTTGTCTGCACTAGAGTTGTAAAAGACTAAATGTTTAAAAGGTAATCAGCTTTAAACAGGCAGGGTAGGGGAGTGGCAGCTGGGCTTGGCCCCTCAAGAGCAGCTTGCTTGTGGGGAGGCGCGTAGTGCAGCACGAGGGGGCTGGGAGGGGAGCCGCAACTGGGCTCAGCTCAGCTCCCCATGAGTGAGAGCTGCCCAGCTAAGGCCTTGCACAGGCGGCGGAGTGGGGAGCCACAGCCAGGCAGCTCTTGCTTGGCAGTGTGGAGCCCAGCCCAGCATGGCCTCCCCCGCACCCACACATTTAACTGTTTAAATGTTCTATGTTTAGAATGAAAATTAAACCAATTTTTACATCCCAAGTCTGCACTAGCCTTTTGTTAAAATGTTTTTCACGCCGTTGCTCGTAGCTCCACGGTGGTTGTAACAGTAGAGTACCGGTTTAGCCGTTTTTACCGCCGTGTTGACTAGCCGTGTACCGAGCAGACTGCCAACACAGTCATCAAAATGCCAGGACCCCCATCCACGCGATTGCTTTCACAAGGCCAGGTGCTGCGCTGACATAAACCCAGACTGCCTGGGCATTCAGCTGTTGAGTTCAGTTTACAGGCAATGGGGAGAATGTCGCATTATATTAGACCATCCTTATGCTAGGGGAAGGGGTATATTTTTAAATGTTAGCTAAAGTGTTAGCTAATGTGCTTAAATCCTATCGTAGGCAAGACAGTAGGGCCTAGAGCTATTGCTTTGAGCAGCTAATATGTGTTAGCAGGAATAAGTTATTTTGCAGCCTGCATCAGTTGCTCTTACTGTTAGTAATTTACCTGCTTCCCTTTTGGCCACTCTGGGTGAATTGCACTTATTTTGCATACTCACTGCTTACCAAACTGGCACACGTTACATTGCTTTACCAATTCCACCCGTTTTCTAACAAACAAATTCCAGCTGTGTAGCTTTGCCACCATATACGTTTCATCAGAATTTGTCCCAGAGATGGCCATGGGCATTACACCAAGTCTGGATTTTACCTACTGGCCCAGTTGTCACGTCATGTCTGATAAATGGAGGGGAGGAGGGCTACTGTAATTCCTGTCAGGAAAGAAAGCAGGATTCATGGCGCTAGAGCAACTATTTATTTGTATTATGTAGGCCTACGCATTCCAGTCAAGAATCAGGGCCCTATGAAGCTAGGCCCTGTACACACGTACCCAGTGATTAGGACATGAATTGGTATAACAGTAGCAACAAAACCTACATGAACTTTCGTTTATTTTTTATGATATTTCTCTAGTAAAAGTGAACATTTCTCAATAGCCTAGTAATAGTACATTATTGAATTCTTCCCGAGCCTGCTTTGTAAATTGGATTATATTTGCAAGCTCAAACAGCATTAAGAGTGGCACCTTTTTATTTTTCTAATTTGCTAATTATGGGCTTTGAAACGATTATCCCCTAAAAAAACAACACTAATCTCTGGAATACAACTCCATTTAGCTAGTCAACAATGAAGCAAAGAATTGATTCAGGCTCCCAGCAACATCCGGTACTTATTAAATCACCACTCTTGCTTTTACTAGGCCTGACTTGTTATATTGTCCCCATTCAGTATTTCAGTGACTTTAGTCTGTTACAGACTCACACAGACTTCCTGGTCATCAGTTAAATTATAGCCATGCAGCTCAAGGAACAGAACTCATGGCCTGCTTCCTGGCATAGGGTGCTCTCTTAGTTAAAGAAGACTTTTGTGTAGGTCTCACAAGTACTGCAGTGCACTAGCCTCAGTTGGCCAACCACTAGCGGGCTAAAAAAGAAACCCCCACACACTTAACCTGCCAAAAAATAATCAGTCTGGGTTACAGGATGCCTGCTACGGATGTAGGGCGGGAAATCCGGAAAGTTTATGCAGCTAGATCCTAATTTGCATACCGGATGGACATACATTGCTTATTTCCACAGATTGAATTACAATTAAATTATTCATCCTCATGCCCTCAAATCGATCATCTCCCCCATCCCACCCTCTCTTCTTGGCTTTGCCTAATGCCCTTGAGTTTCCCAAGCATCCCCCCACCTTTCTGTTCCCCTTTTGTGTTCCCTTCCTCGCTCTCATGCCCCTGCCCACCTTGAGTTTCCCTGCACTCACCCGTCTCTCTGGCTTTCCCGGAGGCAGCAGCACCTTATCCTCCTGGGCCGGAATCCTGCTCCCGCCCCACACTGCTGGTGAAAGGTTTTGCCTCCCTCCTGCTGAAGCCCATAGCACCAATTCTATCTCTGCTGTGGCTTTGTGGGAGGGCGGGGCTAGCGAGGAGAAGGTCCTCCCTGCGAGAGTGCATGGTCTCTGGGCCAACTGAGGGGCTTTCTGTCCCAATGGGAGGCCCAGGCAGCCACTTGGAAGACCAAGCGATGGTGTCCAAAATTAGGAGCCTTAACAGGCATGTGGTCGCGCGCACACACACACACACACAACATCTGTGACTGGTCTGGGGTCGATAGGAATTGCTGGATAGGGAGGAGTTGTGATGAGTGCTGCTGGGGGGACTTCAGGCTGAGTAATGAAAACAGGTTTTACTTCTAAAGCAAAGCCATGGTGAAGAACGAGCTGAAGCAGCAAACAGTGGGAACACAGCTGGAATGTTGCTGTTATCCCCCACTCTCATTCCCAGCCAATGCCTTGCAATTCACCCAGGCACAAGTCTCTCAGTGGCCAGCAACATGCTGGGGATTTGAATGCTTCCTTCAGATTGTGTTGTTTAGTTCTCTACTTGCTTTTCAGCCCTTTGTGACACTTTATGTGCAGCCCATGTGCGGATAGGGTTTTTTCCCATTTTTTAATCTTGTTTTACAATAGCACCCACACTATGCAAGGCCCCTACCCCCAACAACGGGGTTCCTCTTTGCAGAACTCACTACTTTTGTACAGAAAGTGTTGCTGCGTTGAATCACCACCACCTCCTCTGAGCCCCTTGGTGCATGCAGGCACCACAAACCCCATTCATCTGCATAGGCATTATGCATAGTCATCAAGGGAACAGAGTTTTGAGTTTCCTTCCCTCATTAATTCACCCCATCTTAGTTTAGCCACTACATCCTGCTCTCTGACTTGCCCAGTCTCAAGATTAGTGTTTTAGTTGGTCCAATAAGTGATGTTACCTCACCCACGTTCTCTCTCTGGTATCCTGGGATCGACATGGCTACAACAACACTGCGTACATCTTTTATTCCCAGGCTCTGTTATTTTTAAAATGTAGCCTTAATTCCAAACATAATCAAATTGGGATCACAGATTAACACCTACTTACTAGAACTTTTTATCCATTCACTGCACTGGGTTGGTAATTTAGGCTCAAAATTTAGTTTTTGTACATTATTATTGAAGTACTGCTAAAAGTCCTATTTTGCTAGCTGCTCTCCCTGCACCAAACAGCTTGTAACCCAAAAGACCATTGACCGCTAAGGGGCAAATAAACACATTTGCTTAACTTTTAATTATAAATAAAATGCTGCTATTCTCTCAAATAAGCTTTATTTATTGGCTGATTCCTTATACACATTTTGGCAGAGGTGGGACTTGAAGGGCACGGCTGCACTGAAAAAAGTGTGTTCTTAAGTTGGTTAGCTAACGTGGGTAAAAACGGGAGTGAAGATATTGCAAGTCTGCTTTTAACTCCAGTTAACAGCTTGCATTCAACCCCTCAAGCTTCCCATAGCCTTCACCTCGATCTACCCACCCAAGTGAAAAGTTGAGGTGCTGTATCTTCACTGCAAATGTAACTCAAGTGAGTTGACCTAAGTGAAGAACACACTTTGTTTCGTTTGTTCCAGCGACGACATTCCCAAAGAGAGGTTTGGCGGTGGTGGTCATGGTTGTGACCTCGTATTCAGTGATGTTGTGTAAGGGGCATCATGGGAAACAGTTGTGCAAGAAGCAGATCAATAGGCAGCCAAGACTAGGGCTGCTGGCAGAGTGTTTGAGTAAGGGGCTAGCAGTAAAATAAAAGAGCAGACAAGTCAGAAGGGGTCAAGTTGAGGAGGGACTTGATCATGAGGAGAAGCAGCTTGATCTTGAAGTGGTGAAGGAAGGGCTCACACAGGGATTCACAAGGGGAGGTGTGTGCATGTTATATTAATGGAAAATTATCATTAAATGAGCTTAAATTGAGACAGCTGTTCCCATTGTCCAAGCTGCGTGACATCCAAACTACTAGCATAAATGGAGAAAAATAAAGTCAGCAAACTTTCCATTTTAACAATCCACACCATTAGTAAGTGGTTTAATAAAAGTTGTTTTTATTGACAGCATCCATTTACTAATCAGGCTCCCCTATAATTTCCCTGCTTCTTGGCTCATGAACATGAGCCAATAAGCAGTCTCTGCTTATAGCCACAAACATACAACCCTCTATTGTATTACCTCCACTGTACACAATCTAGGTTAGACGTCGGTAACAGCTGCCACCTGTTACAGACACACCTTTTTCATTCAGCCATTCATCTTCTAAACCAGTCTGACTGTTCGGCTCCACCCAGACTGGACTGAATCACAGTGAGTCATCTATAAATAAGCCATTGTAACATTTGAGGGGTTTTTTTTGGTTCATTGCAAGGGCAATGCAAATATCTACAGCCCATTAGTCAACCTGTAGGAAAGGTACTGATCCCTCAATTGGATGGTACAGGCATTTGATAATTCCTTGGGTTTTGTGCGGCTGGAAGCACTTAGACAGCACCTTGTGCAGTGGGGAGAAGAGGAAGACTGTAGCCACTGAGAAGGAGCAAAGACTGACCTTCTTTGCCTCCTCCACCTCTCCTCCCACAGCTAGTATGCCTAGTGTGTCCCATTTCCCATGGTTCTTTTTACTGAATTAATAAATGAAACTTTTAGATATCTTCATACCCACTTGTGTGTTTTATTTGATTAATTTTCTGACCAAGTCCTACTGTGTCTTTAAGACTCTAGTTGTTGATGCTTCATTGCTGCAAACATTGATCTACACATTGAAATTCATTTGGATTAAGGAAGGGTGTGAATTTAAAGTGCAATAGCTGTTCCCGAATAACATGTGGGACATGTGTGCTTTAAATATTCACTCTATTAGTCTAAATTAGCCTTTGGCATAGACAAGCCCTATTATTCATGTGTGCAATTCAAAGGCATGGGAAAATTACATACTTGGTTATCAATTTGCAGAACTGGGGCCTAAAAGTCTTAAATGTTGTTTTAAAAGGAATAAGCAAGAAGCAAACCAGAAGTTGCCCTCTTGACGGCCTGCTGATGGAATGTGTGACAGAAAATGTAGCTCCGCATCTGAAAGTGTGAGAAAGTCCAGAGACTGAAATTTCTAGTTACAGTGACTTTGGAAAGTCTGCTCCATCCTTTGTGTCACAAACGAGGTCAGAGAGGAATTTCTGCTCCGAAGTATCATTAATGGGACAGTGGTCACTGATGGGAGAGCGCCTCCATTCATAATAGAAGTGAAATGGCTGCCTGCAGGTAGTTCTAAGAATTAGATTGAAAATTCTTCTATATCTGTTGTTAAATAGTAACCACTTAGCTATGTAAGAGCCATATCCTGCCATTCATCTATATCTCAAAGGAGATTCTGCTTCTGGATTAATGGCTCTCACTGCAATTTTCCTTTAAAGACAGAGGAGCTAGGAGACCATTTTTCCCCAGTTGACAAAATATCTGTTTACTTTATCTACCTTTAGTTTGTTTGCTTGTTTGTTTTAAACACACACGGCCTTTTATAGCATAAACCATGCTTCCTATAATATTGCATGCTATATAATTGTTCTACCTTAGGAGCATTTTTTAAAAATGAAGAGAAATCATGCAACTTTAAATCTTAAAAAGCTTTAATTGAAAGGCATAAACCCAGAGAATAATTTCATCAGCTTTCCTTGTGGGTCACTCGCTGTTTTGTTCCCAGTGAGCTGCAAGGAAAAGACATTCACTGTCCCTAACTGGAACAACCAGAAAATCCTTTCTTACCTTGCAGTTAAAGTAATAACACTTTACTGACAGCACAGTACAGTAAACAGTGTCTTATTGGAAGCTCAGTGTTGCAGGAATTTGGGTTGTACTCAGGACCTCAAGCTGAGTAATGAAAACAGGTTTTACTACTAAATCAAAGACAATACATTTCAGCTGGCCTTTTGCAGTCAGAGGTGCTTAAAACCTCTTTCTAGCTAAGCTCACTGAGGCATTGAGTGACTGGACCTGCTTACAAAAAATGCTCACTGAATACAAAGATTAAAATACAATCTTGACTATATGTGGTGGGGCCTGAGAGTGCAAAGTGGTTGTTAATGGTCTAATTCAGCCTTACCTAATTATTTATCTTTGCCGTGCTGCAGCCATGTTGGTCCCAGGATATGAGAGAGACAAGATGGGTGAGGTAATATCTTTTATTGGACCACTTCTGTTAGTAGAAGGTAGAAGCTTTCGAGCTACAAAGAGCTCTTCTTCCAGTACTTCTTCATAGCTCTGTGTAGCTCAAAATCTTGTCCCTTCCACCAACAAAAGTTAGTCAATAAAAGCTATTACTCAGCTATCTTGTCTCTCTCATATCCTGGGACCAACTCACCTATCTTGTCTCTCTCTAGCTATTTTTGTAAATGATTTGCTAGCATTTGGCTCATGATCATATCTTGGAAAATGAATTCAAATAGCATGGTTATGAACACCACTGTGGGCCAAAAATTGGCTGAAGGAAAGCATACCCTGTACCTATGACATACATATGCAACTTTACCCTTTCGAAAATATCTATCCCCCTACTACTCTTAATTCATTATTATTAAGGCTATAATTCTGTCATGTAATTTTAAAATTAATTTTGTAACACAGCTGTGGGGTGGGGGTGGGAGGAAGCCTGGGATGGAAGGGGGATGAGGGGATGGTTGAAGAATAAATCCACCCTGGCAAAGTGAGAAGGCCCCAGGGGTCCTGGTAAGAAAGTCCACCCTAGAGAGGAGGTCCTGGGGGGTGGGGCTGAAGAAGGAGCCCACCTACTAGTGAAGAGGGAAAGCCTGGGGGTAGGCAGGCTGGAGATCAAGCACACCCCATTGAGAAGTCCGAGGGATGGGGATGGAGCAAGGCCATCCTGTATCCACCCCACAATGGCAGCTCCTGTCCCACAGGGCTAGGCCCAGCTCACCACTCCGAGTATAGCAACCCTGTCATAGATGTCATTAAAATTCACGATTACCATTTACACCGTGACCTCCATGTCAGACTCATAGCTTTAACCATTATACACACCCAAGAAACCAGACTCTCCTCTAAACACAAGCTCCTCTTGACACAAGGCAGGATGGGGGAAAAGGAGGGGCTACTGCATCTTATAAATGAGACTCGAGCCTGGATCAGGCATGTGACGCCGAACAGCTGAAGATCAGTGTCGAACAAAAAATGGTTCCCTACCCCAGAACGCTCACAATCTAAAGGCATAGACAGACACAGACCTTACAAACAAGAGAAGAAGACACACTGAGTGAGCTGTGGCCATTAGAATTTAAACATTTCATGAAAAGCAATGTGGTTTGGGGGGGCAGGGGGAAGATGGTATTGTTCGTTTTATTTATTTCTATGTTTATAATACCAATATATGTTTTCTGATTAATGACGAGGCAAATATACAACAAGATACACTACAAAGAAAAAGCTCACCTAGTCAATGTTACAGCCTAAATATATCTTGGATTAAATATAATTTTGAAATAAAATACTAAATTTATTGATGATTAAGACAAGGTTAAGACTAAAATCCTGCATTTATCACACACAGTCCACTAGGACTGGGCAACGTGTAATGTCTTTTAGCTTGTATTTATAGTGCATTGACAAGGAAAGATTGTAAGCTCCTTGGGTCAGAGACTGTCATTTTGTTCTGTATTTGTATAACACCTAGCACAACGGTTCATAGCTATGGCTCCGACGTGCAACAGTAATACAAATAAATAAAGGCCAGAAGAGGAGAAAAGAGAAAAAGGACAGCACTGAGGGTCCTCCTATAAATTGAAAACATCTCCGGGATTGGTCACTGGAGAAGAGGGATAGATTCATTAACCACTGAGGTTTAGTTTTCAAAAGTGATTGCTTTCTACGTGATGTGGAATTAGCAGCTCCTTCCTTCCTCCCTCAAAGTTGGCAGAAGCAAGCTCAGGATAAGAGATTCCCTGTTCCAGATTTTCCTATCAGCTCGAAGATAACTTGTCAAAGAAGGAAAATGTTTGGAGCAGGTTAAAAGTCAACCAAATTTTTAGAGAGGAGGAAAAATTAGAATAAACTAGGGGAGCCATTCCCAGCTGCCATTTGATCTACAGAGAAGCTACAGTACTTGTTTACCATTCTTTTTCAAGGACTGTAAAAGGTAATTAAAGATATACCTGCCCTCTTTCCATGGTCCAGCAAAGAATCATTCAGATCATCTTCAACTTCCCTCTTCTCCTGTCCAGGAGACTGCTTCAGATGTACCCACTAAAGTTTACACTACAGTTTACATTATAGTTAGTCGTGTTTTATAAAAAATGATGGTCCAAAACTAGACCTCAAATCCAGTCTGCTTGAATTTCTAATGGCGGTGGGATTGGGTTAGAATACTCAGATCTGAACTTAGTCGTACAGTTGTGGTTTCAGGCCTGACTCAACACCAGAAAGGGCCTAGATTTACCACTTCTAATTCAGGTACAGCCAAAATCTCATAAAAGCAGCTGTCGTCACAAAACATTGACTGAAGATGGTGGAGGTCTTTTGCAGATGGGGGTTAAAACAAATGGAGTTTGGTTTCTGTGTGCAAAGGTGCAGATTTCTTGTGTTTCTGTGTTCATGGAATCTGACTAACAGAGGATCAGTGGGATAGGACTGTAGAGCATTTGAGGTCAAAGGTGTTCTCTCTCTATTTCCAACCCTGGGGAAGGGTGAAAGAAGCAGGCCCTCAGCCTGGGTTTTTATTTTGTGCAGAAAAGACCAAGTGCATGTTCCTTCTAAATAGAGTAGATAATTACCATTATTAACAAGCTATGGATATTGAAAATATCTTATGGAAAATATATCAGAACTATTAAACATTTTAAAAACAATCGTAACTGTAGACAAATACTGCTGATTCGTCAAAAAGATAGGTCAGGTGATCAGTCGATTGGTTGAGAATTAGCTGGCTTGTCCCTCAGGCAGCAGACTCCATGCCTAAGGGCTGTCACAATTTCCCTGAACAATCTAGTACGTTTCTTGTTTAAGATTTTTTACCGTTTGTTAATCAAATAATTGCTCGTCACACCTGATCAGTTGTGAAAACAAACCTGTACAACCCAGTTTGCAGAGGTTAGTCTGGCACATGTCGGCATGCATTTTGTCCATGTCAAACTGAGGATTTGAATCCTGCACTGAACTGCTCTCCAGATGTGAGCAGAACCGCCTTCAGTTATTATGCATTCTCTGAACCTGAATTGGAGAGCATTTATTTTTAAAAATAACAATAAAAGAGGGCAGAGAGTGAGATGCAAATCACATGGCCAAGTTCCACTTAACCAGCAAGATAAACACACTTATTTGTATAACATTGTCCTTAACAGAGGTTGTTCTCACACCGAGCCTTAATAAAGGGGATGAGCAGCTGATGAGAATAACAGCCAGAGGAGATATTTCTATTGTTCTTTCAGTTGGCCAGTCTCTTTTCAGCCTAAGGGTATAAATAAAGAGACTGTACAAGGAATTAACATACTTTCATTCCAGCACTACTGATATGCCTAGGTGATGACTATATTGACATTATTCCATTTGAAAGGTTTATTTCATTTAGACTTTCAGAAATCCATCACAAAAGCAACAACTCAGAGTTTTCGGGCTCATTTTCTTCTTCCTTCCCCATGGGACTCAACTAAGCAAAGATTACCTACTTGGTCACTGAAAGTTCATTAAAGAACTAACCATCTCATCGGCGTTGTGGAACTAGGTTTAGCCCATTCGTCCCTGAAGTGCTTTGAACAAGCCAGCCAAAGTTCTACCTCACATTTCCTGCTTAGCTCTGCCAATGGACCAGAAAACCATAGTCAAGCTGAGTATGAAAATTATGTGCCTGGCCTACCTGATCCTGATAGATACCAATATGGAAGAGCCACTTTGCAACATACTGTGGGTGATATAATCGATTTCATATAATCATTGAATTGTAGGACTGGACAGGACCCAAAGAGGTCCCCTGAACTCAAGTCCAGTCCCCAGCACTTAGCTTCACTAGAAATTGCTTAGCAAAAAAGATAGATTTTTTTACCTTTCTAATTAGCTATGGGGGAGGGGAAGATGGAATAAATAAAGCACTCTTTCCTACATATTTCATCCTGGAAGAGAGATATCTGTTTGTAACCAAAAAATTAAGCAATGATGAATGACAGAGCCTGGGCAATTCCTGAACAGAAAGAAACTACTTTTCAGTACAGTTTCTCAGAGTATCCCATACCAGGGCAAGATGGACAATTGAACTTATTGGGCCCCCAACATGCTTAGTTTTTTATCTGAATAAAGTCTTGAACTCCCTAGTGAGGTGACAACAAGAACCAGCTTGCTGTCAGGTTTGATTATATGGATCCCTCAAATAAGGAGCGACAAGGGTTGCTTTGCATACAACTTTGTTTTACTTGCAACAATCTATAAATCAACAATTACAATTTAAAAATCACCATTAATTCTTATCTAATACAACAACTTAACTACTTAAAACACAATCACAATTACAACTATACAATTATACTTATAAAGCTAGCTTACACTATAGGATTATACTTATACTATTATACTTACACTGCAACAGTGAGGTTTGTCAGCAGCAAAGCAACACTCCAATATTACTAGTATGATTCCTGGGTTTGCATCTGATAGGAATACACTGTCACTCTCAGGTTTCGCAGCCACACGCTCTATACTTAGGTTTGAGCGGCAAACTGGGGAGAGACAGTAGGTAGATCAGGCCTCCACGTAGAGCTATTCTGGTGCTCTTCCAAAGATACGGGACATCTCCAGTTTACTTCCTGTTTATGATCACCTTATATTTCTCTTCCTCACAGCCATATGCCCACTTTTAGCCAATTAAGAAGTTCCTAAGAGCGATGAAGTGATCGGGGGCTGCACCCCGACACAGCCAAACGTGATTTTATCTTTCCTGATTGTCCAGCTACAGCCAAACGTGATTTTATCTTTCCTGATTGTTCAGCTATGTGCTAGACAGACTTCTGGACTCCTGCTAGGCCAGTCATACTCTTTTTGTGGATTGACTCCAGCTGTTGTCTGCTGTTGACAAAGAATCACTCATTGCAATATATGTCTGAATATTATTTTAAATGGAGTTTACTGAGTTTCAAGTCACAGAGGGCCCATACAGGTTTACCAAAGCCTACAGGCCACATACTGATTGCATCTTGATTGTCTCCAGTACTTAACACCTGCTGGGATTCTCCCGGTGCTTATCACAGGGATTCCTGACAAGGCAAGGCTAGATGCTGCTACAAAGCAGTTAATTTTACATCCAGGCCCAATGAGTTTGTAATTCTATTAATTTAAAATGGAGTTGGGTCACTTTAATTATAAAAATGAAACAATGTTACAACACCTAGAAAAGAGGAGAATCCTTCTCATCAGCAGAATCTGTGTGTTATCAGTCCATGAAGTAACAAGATGCCAGTGCTGTATGATGACTTCATAGAAATGTCTGCGTATTGATTATCCCATTCTGGCTGCCACTGAGGTCCTGATCCTTCAGCAATACACTCGCACACATGCTTAATTTATGCAGATGGGTCTATTTACCGCTTCAAGTGAAAGGGTTGTTTTGGTGGATAAGTGACTATGGTATTTACGGCATTGTACTGAAAAATATCACCATCTCAGGGTTTGAAAGATAAGGGGGGGGTGAGGTACTATCTTTTATTGGACCAACTTATGTTGGTAAGAGAGACAAGCTTGTGAGCTACACAGAGTTATTCTTCAGATCTGGGAAAGGTACTGAGTGTGTCACAGCTAAATACAAGGTAGAACAGGTCATTTACATAAGTATGAGTAGTTAGCACATATTCTAAGGAACCATTCAAGGTGAAGTGGCCCATCAACACCCCTCTAGTCATAGGACAAAAAGGGGGTGGGTTACAGATTGTTGTCATGAGCCATAAACCCAATGTCTTTATTAAGACCATGCTTTTTAGTGTCTAAGAAACGTATGAATTTAAGCTCCCAGGCCCATCTTTTGAAAGTGTTGCGCACGTTTCCCTCGGGTTTGATCCCACAAGGGCTAGGCCCTCTAGCCCTGATCCAACAAGTACTTGAGTACGTGCTTGACTTTAAACATGATCAGGTCCAGAATACTTAGCACCCTGAAGGACTAAGTAGACTTATAGTCTACTTCACTGTTTTGTCTTTCAGCTGTCATCTGAAACATCGCATATGTAGGCACCCTGTACTTTAGGGGCCTACCTACTTAATTGTCGCGGGGAAGAGCCTGGGGACTACAAATCCCATAATGCCTTGGGGAAAAAGGAGAGACTCTTCCCCTTGCAGGAGTGAGAGAAGGCATGTGGGAGACTCCATTTTGGGGCTGGGGAGGAAGGAGCCCAGGCTGGAAGCTGCTGGCTGGGTCTCCACGCTGCTGCTGCTGTGGCTGCTGGTGAACAAGATCCCAAGCTCGCTATTGCCTCTGACTGCTGCCGGGAGCCTGCTGACATGAGGATTTAGCACAGAGCTGCATTGGACTTGTGAGGTAGGCGTAGCAGAGACATTGACAGACGGAGAAGAGGCCAAGA
>ML675616.1:50064841-50110758 GCA_007922155.1 Mesoclemmys tuberculata
TGAGTGTTGCCTGCTCCAAAGTAACCCAGTGAAGAAAGGGGGTTACACATAATTAACCAGTCTGGAAAATTACTTCAGCGATACCCTGTGGGTGCAAGATCTGATCCGCACATTTTAATCACCTGGATGATCCATCCATTCTGTACATGCCAGACACTAAATTTTAGCAATTAGAAACAACCGAGTGTGAATTACAGTGCAATAAATCATGCCTAGTTCATTGTGAATCACAAGGTTGGAGGCTGAGAGCCATCTAAGCAGCTAAGTGTGAATTACCACACCATAACTCAAGGCCTGTGGTGTCTTATATTAATCATTTATACAGCAGCATGTTATTAATACATGCAAAAGCAGATGTCTTTTTCTGTGGTGGAATGTGCTCATGTGAGCATTTTGGGGGAGACCAACTAGATTAAAAGGCAAAGCCCAAGTGGAGTATATACAATAATAATAATGAAAAAGGGACACAATTACTGCTGCCCACAAAAGTAAGTTGAAAAGCCTCTTAAATTTGTATGTTACTTTCCATTATAAATCTTGTATTGTTTAAATACCCAGGGTCAGATTTTCAGCAGGTATAAATGAAGGGAGCTAAGTTGACTTACAAATAGCCATGTCTATTTACACACTGACTGAAGATCTGCCTGATGGTTTTTAAATGTAAAGAACTAAAGCACCCCCATTGACATGTCTGCTAGATATTTCAAGTACACAATAAAACAAGGCAGGACATGCCAGGTCACCAGACGTCCAGGTTTTCCTGGACGCAGCCTCTTTTTTGAGCCTCCTTTCTCTGTCTGGGGGTGATTTTTGAAATAACAGGAAATGCCCAGAGGGTTTGCAGAGCAGACAACCTGCAGCTCAGAGGTCCATTTCTCAGTTGGTCCCTCTCCTGCGTCCATAGTTGATTGATCCAATCCCCTGCAAGCTACAGCTGCTTGATCACACCCATCTGGGAAGGAGATCCCGCAAGGAGGTGCTGACAGGCAGTTGTCGCTGCATGCTGGGCTTGGGCCAGCCGCCCTGCCACCATGACAGAGAGTGACACTTCCCTCCATCTCCAGTGAGTACTCTTACCACTGGTTCCCCTGCAGCACCCCCAACCATATCTCCCCCCATCTTCCTGTCCCCCCTCAGCAGTATCCTCTTCTCGGGAACCTGAAATATGGTAACCTTACACATGCATTACACCATAATAGTAATATAACCTGGGCACACCTCAAGACATAGTGCCAAAGTGCTGTTATTACAGTACAATGAGTATATTGGAGTGATCTTGTCTTTATGCATTTATAAAATAGATATTTTCTTTCCACCCAGATTCTTTACTTATTTGCCATATCATGATTTCCTCCACTTGAGGTCTGAATCTCTACACCACTTTTGGTTTTCAAAAGAACTCTTAGTTTTAGAGAAATCTGTTCCTCCTGTTTCAACACACAATTAGCTTCAAGGCAGCAACTTCCAAGAAGATATTTAAACAATTTAAAACACCTGTGTGTAATTCTCTTCAAAGCAGTGAGGGCAGCAGGTTCAATCCGCTAACACTGTATATCAAGCACACTGTAAAAAGGCAACTTTCAAGAGTGACATAGCAATTTCTTAACTACTACTGTTACTTTTAAAATCAAAGAAAAAAGAAAAAAATAATTTATTCCCATAGAAACATGTAAATGAAAGGCAATACCAGAATATAAAATCATTTTTATCTACAGATACTGCAACAAACAATTCAATGTAAAGTTAATACAGTTCATTTCTTCAGCCAAATAATAATATTTTGACTTTTGGACAAATACATAACACATGCAGTGTAGCCTGATGACAGCAAGACTACCAATTTGCCATAATCTGACTTCACACAATTTGGCTTGAGCCCAATAAACTTAAAAATATGATTTGTCTTATATTAACCTCACCCAAACAAAGCAAATTAACGTTATACAGGTCATGAGACCATTCTTTGGCTAATCTGTGACTGGATTGACAGTTATAGGTGCAAAAAAAGTTTCTCTTGGAAGACTGTTTTCATCTCCATTTAGCTGAATTTTCCATGGTTGGTGTCTGTTGAAGAGCTGAAGTGTGTTTGTTTTAATCTCTGTCAGGAAGATTGAGGAAAATCTGTTCAGCCATTTTTGAGTATGAAGCTGGAAAAAAGGCTTTCATCTCCTTTTCCATGATCAATGAATAGATTGATACCCATTGAAAAAGAGGTCTGGGCATCTGCTGTTTATACGAATAAGTATGGTTAAACCATTCATGAATATAGAGGTTTTGGGGACAAATCCAACCCTATGGAGAAGGGAGTATAGACTGGGACTATCAAATGCCTCTGTATCTACAGAGAGCGCTGCAATGGAGTGGTGAGGGGTTAAGATTAAGGTTATCAATTGTCGCAGGTTGTTCACCCCATGTCTATATTTAATGAAGCCCGTCTGATTGGTGTGTATAAGGATTGGGAGAACTTTCTCCAGTCTCTGCAGGTATTTTTGCCAATATTTTACTGCTGATATTCATCATAGACAGTGGGCAGTAACTGGCAGGTTAATCTGGGTTTTAGCAGTAATGAAATATGGGCAATTTGCAGTGTGTGAGGTAGAACATCTCCTTTTAGGGTTTTATTAAACATGCACAAATTAACGTATGCACAAAGAGGCAAGTGTTTCTGATAAGTGATGGGAGAAGTTTACTGGGAAACCAGCATTTCCAGGAGCTTAGCTAGCTCTCATGTTCTGGATAGCTCCCCGGATCTCCAGAATGATGGGGAACCTGCAGCTTCTAGTGGAGGGAAGATAAAGGAATCAAAATTTAGAATGGACTTGAGTGAAAACAGAGAGATTACTGCAATATAAATCTTCTTCACCTTCCCCTTGCCCCATTAATTGGGGTCAGCAGCTCTTGTCCTTCATCTCCAAGCGTTCCTGTTGAATGCATCTTCCAAGCAGACACTACCCTTCTTCATGTCCTCCTTCAGCATCTCAAACCAGCTTTTTTTCTGGGTCTTCCTTGCAGTCTCTCTCCCATGATTACTAGACCTTGTACTCTCTGACCAACACATCCCATGCCTCATCATCTCACATGACTTACAGATTTTCCATAATGAGAGCTACGTGAATCATGGCTCATACTGTTTCACTGCACAGCATATCAGCTCTTGTTTTGCCCTGCGTCCACCCGAGCACTCTCATTTTCGCAATCTGACGTAGTTGTTGTTCTTTGTTCCTCAATGGTCAGCAGTCTAACCTATATGTCAGGTTGGACTAATCATAGTCTTATACAGTTTGTTCTTTAGTTTACTTGGCATGTCCTTAATATGAAGAATTTCCATCAGCTCCATGAATTTGCACCAAGAGCTCTTCATGCAGCTCCTAACATCTACATCCTCATTATAGCTCAATACTTAACCGAGGTATTGGAATTGTTGCACAGACTGTAACTCTATACCATCTAGGTTTACTGGCTTCTCATTCTCCCTTTCCAAGAAGCATCTCATGTACTCTAGCTTGTGTTGACTGAGTCATAAAACATTTTCTTCTAATGCAGCCCTCCTTGTTTTAGATCCTTTTCCAGAGGGTATTTATCTTCACAACATAATGTCATGGTGAAAAGCACGCTGCATGGAGTCTCTCCTCTAATCCCCTGTGTTCTTTACAATCACACATAGCAATGGGCGTAAGATTGATTCCTGATGTAGGCCTACCCACACAAAAATGGCTCATTGGAGCTGCAGCTGCTTTTCACCACTGTTGTGCTATACTTGTAAATGTCTAGGAGAGTCTCCAGCAGATTGTATAAACACAGACACCATAATATCAACTCTCTAGGAACACTGTCACCAGCCTTCGCTAATTCCACAAACACCAAATGCAACTCCTTGTGTTTCTCCCTGTACGTCTGTAACATTCAGGCTGCAAGCATTTCACTTCCTGTTCATCTTCCTGGCATCAAGCTCCATTGATTGTCATTTACTTGGAGATCCAGTTTCCCATTAAGTCTTTTCTCCATAATTCTTTCCAACCATTTCCTTCATCATTTGACTCATTAACTTGATGGGTCTGTAATCACTGCATTCTTGCACATCCCCGTTATTTTTGAAGACAGAGACCAATGTGCTCTTCCTCCACTTGCTGGAGCATTTTTCCAATTTGAGATTAAGTGGAAGAAGTTTATCATCACCATAGCTCTCTTATGGCCTAATGTTTTAAATGCCTCGATAGGTACACCAGCCAGTCCCACTGCCTTGCCATGTTTCATCATCTTTAGCGCTGCCTCAGAACCAGAGATTACCCATGCCTGCCAATAGCGGGGGGCAGAGTGAGGGCAGCTGACTTCAGCCATGTTACTGAGCATCTCAGTCCATGTGAGCGTGCTCAGTAAAAGCAAACCGATGGAAGGGGGGCGTGTGACCCTGCATGCCTCCCCACATGTCCCGCATGGTGGGTTCTCAGGCTGTGAGGTTGTTGCTTGCACACACTTTCCTCAGCGGTTTCCTCAGATTCTCTTTAATGAGCACTAACTTAGAAAACCGCTGCCATCGTCTCGTGATTGTACCATCCTCCGCCAGCACTCTTGTTTTCGTCTTTGGCACCACTCACAGCTCCCAAGTCCTCAGTGCTTCTTTGCCTGAGCTTGAATAATCTGCTGGCTTTAAATTCAGTGGCTGATGTTTGGAGTGAAGCTCTGGTAAATATTTTCGGGCCTAAGAGCTGAAGCCCTGAGCCTGCAGAAGTCCCTAGCCCAACCACCCCACCACGGGGCACAAGCCCTGAGTTTCCCTCCCCACCGCCCAGGGCTGAAGCCCAGAGCCCCAATCCCCCCACTACTGGTCCCTGGAGTTTTTATAATGTGTTGGGGGAGATGGGAGGGCATGGGGTGCTCCAGGAAATAAGCTATGAGGCTTTAAACCCTGCTAATCTGTATATTGCTCACTGCAATATGAGGATTAATAGAAAATGGTGTTACTCATGTGATCATGAGCTCTGAATTGTGTAGTTTCCCCGTGATCCCAGATGGGAGAGATTTGACTAGACTTAATTACCTACCGAAAATGAGAGCACATTTCCAGCAATTACAAATAAATAAAATGGAAATACATTTTGCTAGTTTTCTAAAAATGTGAATAAAAATTACTGTGAAATGGTGTAAAATTCATGATATGTAATTATACATCATACATTTCTGTTACTGTATGTTAGTTTTTAAAATTATAAATGAAACAGGGAAAGTAAAAAGTGGTTTGAAGCAAAACATATCTCTCTGTTCAATACTGCCTTTCTAAAGTACTGGATTACATTTGAAACTACTGTAGTAACTGTAAAAACTTTAGTTGTATTAAAAGAATACATTGAGCTTCCTCCTACCTACAGTAATACCATGGTGACACAGATTTCCTGCCTCTAAGGAACATGAGTGTTCATCCCTCAGAAAAGGTTTTTCACTTTATACTGTGTCCTGCAGAGGGAGTGCCTCTTTCATTTACCAATCAGATTCCAAACGCACAGTGATGGAATTAAAGATCAGTGCATCAGTCAGCCAGGAAACTAGCCAGCTAAATTTTATATAAAGAAATGCAGGGTGGGAATGTTTTAAATGCTACATTTTTCTTATATGTAACATTTTACAACAGCTTTTGACCATCCCAAGTCAAATGTGCCTTTTAGACACTTTTACAGATTTAGGTCCTGATTCTACAAACACCGTAGTCAATTGAGCTGTTCACATGTTTAAAGTTAAACATAAATGTTTGTAAAGTCAGGACCACTGCAGTACTGCAAACATTTACTTATGCAAGTAATGAATGCTCCTATATCTATGGGAAGATCAGGTCCATAAGATAAAGAGACACTTGAGAACTGTTAGCCAATATTCAGGACCTTGCCAGGTAGTTTCCATTAGGAGAAGAAACTGATTATATGAATCAGGTATATTCTTTGGTGCAATCCTGTTTATTGCAAAGCATGTACACAGAGGGCTGTTTCCCTAAACACAGGAGGAACAAACACCACTAGACAGTTTCCTTGCTCACAATTTTCAAACCTGATCCTCCAGCTAGTCCTTTGCCCCTAGGAGCAAATTCTGTCTCTGCTCCCTCACTGGTCCACACTCAAGACTGCTTCTCTCACTGCTGCTTTCTTTTGGCTTTCTGTTAGCCTTCTTCTTCTGATCCACAGAGACACAAATCCATGACCCATTCCCTGTATTTGCAATCAGTCACCAGGGCAAGTGCTCTCTTATTCTGTATGAGTTAATTCATGTGGCCTAGTGTATTGTGTGGTGGCTGCTATTGTTTCAGTGCAGCTGTGGCGATCCAGTGTTTTAAGTGTAGACCTGCCATTATTTATACAAAGATAACCAAGAAATCAACCTACAAACCAAGGCTCCAGTGCTGCTATTGTTAGTGACCACGTACAATCGTCCACCTGCATCTTAGCAATTGCGGGCTCGGAGTCCAAAAACCTACAATAAAAAAAAACGTAAGGTTGCCAGGTTAAACGTAAGAGAGCTAGGAGATGCCATAGTTAAGGTTGTTTACCCAACCTTAATTCTGTTCACTAAATTATGATGTATTCTAATTACGTGGCACGTTTTATTTCTCAAACACAACAATGCATAATTTTTCTATAGCCTTAGATATGTGCAGAAGCTTTTGGAGGGCAAGCACCTATCCCAGCTGCAGACATGCTAAGGAACAAGACTTCTGACCTATGCTGTTTAGCAGGACCACAGTGATGGACTGGCTGGTTAGAGAAGTGGAAGGACGAGGGGCTCAGGAACTCTTGCAAAGAAGTTCTTTCTTCATCCAATGTCCACCATCAGTCGCTTTTCAGTATACCGTTAAATTAGCCACCTTTATTTTAACCTTAGTGAGAAAGCCGCATTTACATTGTACAGCTCTCTGAATGCATGGTGTGTGATATTTTTTCAATGGGTCATAAATTAGTGAAATCAATACCAGGGTTTTTTTTAGAACACCTAAGAGCACTGAGGAGTGTGTCCAAGCCACATTTCAATTTCCTACCCCTAGCTGTTTAGGTTCTGTCAATGTTGAAAAATATATTGAACAAAATAATGTTTTTAGTTATTAATTTTTTATGAAAGAGAAACAATTGTCATTACCCATTCTTTTATATTTGAGAAGGTGATAGATATAAAGATACAGGAATTAAGCAGGACTGAGGCACTACAGATTATGTTGTGAGTTATAATAAGTATACATGTTATAAAAGTTACATCAAATAATTTTATTTCCAGTTTATCCTATCTGTTGGACAATCTTTCCTCACACAGAGCCTGATCCAAAGCCCACACTGGAATCGTTAAAAGCCCTCTGATTTTAAAGGACTTTGGATCAGATCCACAGTTCAAACATTAATCTAATACAGGGATAAATAGTTCCATTTCTCTTCATTCTTTTATGTTTGTTAGACACATTTCTATTTCTATAGACTGGATGCAGTCACAGGAATTCTAAATAGGTATCTATCTTTTTTCAGTTTCAACAGGCTAGGACGTTTTCTTTACACCATCTGTGATAGGGCGTACAAGCCATGCCAGCCCTGACAGAGTTGAATTAGACCTAATCAGACAGCTAAACTGCAAACGTGGGAGTTGGTGTGGGTGTGGGGCTGGGGAGAGATTAAGGGCTTGTCTGCACTTGCACTAATGGCGGCAAAACTTTTGTTGCTCAAGGGTGTGACAAAAACACCCCGAGCAACAAAACACATTTGTCTGTTAATCTTTTCCATAATCAATTACTTGTAATGGTCCATCAGTCAACAGTGCCTACTGATGTTAGCAGTTGAATAGCTAACCAGTGCTCAAACATTTATTTATAGAAACCACCACAAACCCACAAAACTAAGGCCTCAGGTCACATGATAATCACAGATCATTAAGAAAAACATTCAGAATGTTCAGAACATCTGGTGACAAGTCAATTTGTGAAGTTTATAGACTTAGTATCATGAAATGCTAACGTGAGAATTGAATTATATCAGGAGAGAAGGTCACATGCATACGTAATAAAGAGTTAATAATGTTTTTTAAAAATCAAGGAAAAATGAATCTGCACAGCAATGACTGAAAGATGTTAGTGCTTGGCAATTTGTATGTGTTCAGTACAGAACCTGTATGTGAAATTAATTGTTGGTCTCAATACATCTAATAGCAAACAGGTAGCTATATCACAAAAATCTACCATAACATTTAGTGATGAATGTCACTGGCGATGGCAGTCTGAACAGCCAAAGAAAAAGTGAGCATGGAATACAAACCACCCTCCTGACTCACAGCTGGTCCTTTAAGGCCCAGGTTAAAATATACAGCAGGGGAAGGTTTCCTCTGCCACTGCCTATGCTGCATCTGTTATATAGTTAAATACAACAGGACTTTATTATCGGGGACTGCCAAGTGAATACCTTAACTCACTTTACAAAATAAAAAAAAAAAAATTTAGAAAGCATGATACCTAAGTGGATTCAAGAAGTTGGTTTTTATTCTGCTTTTTTGTTCAATAGGTGCTCCTGGGAGAATTCTGTGCCACTGCACATGCACTGAATTCATGTCCCCCCTCAGATATTTTTCCCCCCTTCAGAATATACATTCTGCCAGAGAGGTGCTGCAATTACACCTTTCACCCATGAGGGGCTGCTGTGGCACCAAAAGAGTGGACTGCTGGCTCAGAAGCCTGAGCAACCAGCTGGGAAAAGGGAGGGGTGAGAGGCTGCTTTCCTCATAGCAGAGCCAGGTGAGGAGGCACTGGACAGACAGCATGGTGCACACGGAGCTCCTGGGGGTGTGTCACACAGACTGGGGTTCAGAAGTGCTAGTGGGGGGGACAGACTGGGGGAGCAGAGGAGCTAGGGGGAGATAGCATTGAACCAGGGGCTGAATTGGAGGGAGGATGCATGGCCACACAGGAACAGGGGGAAGGGGGAGTGCAGGGGTACATGTGCCTGACTGAATGGGAGAGACTAGGGGTCAACCAGGGTCTGCATTAGGGTGACCAGACAGCAAGTGTGAAAAATCAGGATAGGGTGGGGGGTGATAGGTGCCTATATACAAAGCCCTGAATATCAGGACTGTCACTATAGAATCAGGGTCACTCTAGTCTGTATAGGGGAGGCTCCCCAACTCCCTAACAATCCCTCCCCCACTCCTGCAAAAACTTGTTCCATGTTACCCCCTCCCACCCCAACAATCCTCCAGTTTCACTCCCAGGCTCCTTCTTTCTCCCTGAGCTCCTCTGTTACCCCTGACTCCCGAAAGCCTTTGCACTGCTTCTGAGGGACGTGGGAAATATATTTCTGTATTGTGGTTTAAATGAATTATTACTCAAAGTTTTGAATTAATATGCCTAGTAAGGAATCTATTTGTCAAAAAATGTCATGAATCTTTTTTGTCATCTGTATTGTTACAGACATACCTGCTGACAAGTATTTTGAAATAAAATTACCAAAATGATTGAAACTGGCATGATTATATTGTGTTATTTTGACAAATAAAATACACAGAATTTTGTGGAATTTTAAACTTTTTGGCATAGATTTTTAATTTTTTTTGGTGCAGAATTCCCCCAGAAGTAAATAGGGTCATAATACGGGAGGAGGCAAAAAACCCCCAACAACTTTTGAAATTTTTGCTGTCATGACACAGGACATAAACTGCCTGAGGGTAAGAACTACAACTATAGGCAGATTAATACACAATATCTACTATAGGATTTGTTGTACTTCCCTTTAAAGGAGTGGCTCTCAACCTTTCCACACTACTGTACCTCTTTCAGGAGTCTGATTTGTCTTGTGAACCCCCAAGTTTCACCTCACTTAAAAACTATTTGCTTACAAAATCAAACATAAAAATTCAAAAGTGTCACATCATACCATTACTGAAAAATTCCTTACTTTCTCATTTTTACCATATAATTATAAAAATAAATAAACTGGAATATAAATATTGTACTTACATTTCAGTGTATAGTATATAGAGCAATATAAACAAGTCATTGACTGCATGACATTTTAGTTTGTACTGACTTCGCTAGTGCTTTTTATGTAGCCTATGTGACAGGGCCAGGCCTGACGGCTTTGCCAGAGTGTGGGAAGGCAGATATATTAGCCCCAGGCTCAACAAAGCCCTGTTCCCTGGGTGACTCAGCTGGGGGCTGATTAGGCAGTTAGGCCACCTGGGGCTGCTTAACCAATCAGGCCAGCTGGGTCCAATCAGGAAGCCCCGCCCCAAACACTTAAAAGCCTGCAGGGCAGGCAGTGTGTGTTGTGGAGTCTGGAGAGAGGAAGTGGAGGACGGAGGTTTGAGTTACAGTTGGAGTTAGTTATAGTTTGGAGTCAGTTACAGTTTACAACTTTGGGGGTTTGCAGCTTGAAAGCCTGCAGTTGGAGTTGGCGGCTTGGAGCTGGCAGGCTGCAGCCTGCGGCCGGCAGCCTACAGAGGCTTGCAGCTTCCACAGCTGTTACCGCAGCCCCGAAGGGCAGAATACCTGGCTGGAGACGCAGGGAGCGGTCCACGGACTACCCCAGAGGGAAGGTAGCGGTACCCAGGGGCAGAGCGGGCCCCGGCCCCTCCCTCGACCCTCCCGCAGCTGCACCACCGGCCAGGCCGGCAGAGCGCAGGACCCACAGGGGCGGAGTATCTTACCCTCCCCTGCCCCAACCTTGCCACATCTGGTGTCAGAAGTGGGATTGAAGCGCAGCGGTTGCAGGGGGAGAAGGTGAAGCAGGAAGGGAGGGGGGCCTTCCCTTTTTCTCCACCAAGATGGAGGATGTGGTCAAGGCCCTCGTGCAGGCCACAGCGGCCCAGCAAGAGGCCATCAGGGTCCAGCTGGCCACCCAGCAGGAGGCGGTGAGGCTCCAACAAGAGACTAACCAGTTGTTGATCAGCCAGGCCAACCAGGACCGCGCCCTCCTGCGTGATGTGGTAGCCCAGCTGAGGGCCATGTCTTCCCAAACCCCGGGGACAGTGTCAGGTGGGGCGCAATCCCTACGAGCCAGCAACTTCTTGCAGAAGATGACGGCGGAGGACGATGTGGAGGCGTATCTCCTGGCCTTTGAGCGGATTGCTGCCCGGGAAGCTTGGCCATTGACTCAGTGGGCTGGGATCCTGGCCCCTTTTTTGTGTGGGGAGGCTCAGAAGGCCTATTTCGACCTGCCCACCGTTGCTGCCTCGGACTACCCCCAGTTAAAGGCGGAGATTCTGGCTCGGTTGGGGGTGACAACGGCCGTACGGGCTCAGAGGTACCATGAATGGAAGTACCAGGAGGGCAAGGCCCCACGGTCACAGCTATTCGACCTTGTTCACCTTGCCCAGAAGTGGCTACAGCCAGAGACCCACCAGCCAGAGGAGATTCTGGGGACTCTGGTTATCGACCGGTTCATGCGGGGATTACCAGCTGACCTCCGGGCGTGGGTAGGGCAGAATGACCCCTCGTCCTACGATGACCTGATTGCCCTGGTGGAGCGGCGAATGACCGCCAGAGGCCTCTCCCAGTCTCCCAGGGAGGGCCTTAGCCGGGTCAGACCATCTGCCCCGGTCCCTGGGGCCCGACCCCCCGAGAACCCAGGGAAGGCCAGGTGGAGGCCTAAGGAGAAAGAGGGTCCGCTCGAGGCCACCAAGGGGCAGGGTGACGCGGGCAGAAAGGACGGAGTCAGGCCCCCCAGTCCTAAGGCCAAAGGGTTGCCTAGGGTCCCCTACCGGTGCTATGCCTGTGGGGAGTGGGGACACATAGCTGCCCAATGTCCCAATGCCGAGGAGCCGATGCAGTGTAACCTGGGCAACTGGGCTGACTCCTGTGGCCTAATCCACCTCGTGGGGTGGCCCTGACTCCCCATAGATACACAAGACCGGTGAAGGTGAATGGGGAGAAGACGCTGGCATTGGTGGACTCCGGGAGCGCTATCACACTTATCTCAGGGAGGTTTGTGAAGCGCAGCCAGTTAGCACAAGCTAAGCGCACGGGGGCTGAGAGTTACTACTCCACCGTCCCCGTGGACATAGAAGTACAGGAGGGAGTCACCCGGGTGACTGCAGGGGTGGTTCCCAGGCTTCCCTACCCCATCCTCATCGGAAGGGACTTCCCAGGGTTTGGGGCTCTCCTGCCCCCGGAAACTGCAGGGGAGGGGGAGGAACAGGAGACGGCTGGAGTAGCCCTGTTCCCCGATGCTCACCCCCCACTGTTCCCTGAGATGGCCCCAGATCTAGTTTCGGCCCCGGGGAAAAGCCGGAAAACCAAAGTAGAGAGGAGGGCCGCTAAGGCCCTGGGAACCAGAATCCTGGCCCAGGGGTCAAAGCCGGCTATGGTGGGGAGACAGACCCGGGTGGCAGCTAGGGGAGCAGCCCAAGGAGAAATGCCCGAAGCAGACCCCGAGTTGAGCCCCACTGAGGCAGAGGTCAATGAGGGGGAGGACACCCACCCGGAGATGGGACAATTAGGGGCGGGGCGAGAAAGCTTCGCCCGGGACCAGGCCGAGGACCCGAGATATGTTACGGCCAGGACAGAGGCAGTCGAGGTTAACGGAGTCCCGGTGGAGGGGAGAACTCAGGGCCCGGGGCCGCACTTTGTGGTAAAGGGGGACCTGCTGTACCGGGCCACAGAGACCAACGGAGAGAGGGTGCTACAGCTATTGGTACCCCGGAAGCACCAAGGTGCCGTGCTCAGCTTAGCCCACAGTCACCTCTTCGGAGGACATTTGGGTGTAGAAAAAACCCTAGCCCGGGTCCTACGGAGGTTTTTCTGGCCGGGCATCTATGAGGACGTGCGACGCTACTGCTCCTTCTGTCCGGAGTGCCAGCTGCACAGCCCCCAGCCCCGGTTGCGGGCCCCACTGGTGCCTCTGCCCATCATAGAAGTACCGTTCGAGCGGATTGCCATGGACCTAGTGGGGCCGCTGGAGAAGACAGCCAGAGGTCACCAACATATTCTGGTCATCCTCGACTATGCTACCAGATACCCCGAAGCCATCCCCTTGCGGAGCACCACCTCCAAAGTAATAGCCACAGAGCTAGTAAAGATGTTTGCTCGAGTGGGGCTGCCGAAAGAAATCTTGACGGATCAGGGGACCCCATTTATGTCAAGATTGATGAAAGACTTATGCGCTTTACTGCAGGTACGGGCCTTGCGGACCTCAGTCTACCACCCGCAAACGGATGGTCTCGTTGAAAGATTCAACCAAACCCTCAAGGCGATGATCAGAAAGGTAGTAAGCTGGGATGGGAGAGACTGGGATACCTTGCTGCCGTACCTTATGTTCGCCATCCGGGAGGTACCCCAGGCCTCCACGGGGTTTTCCCCCTTTGAACTGTTGTACGGATGCCACCCCCGGGGCATTCTGGACATTGCCAAGGAAATCTGGGAGGAGGGACCCGCCCCGGGGAAGAACATTATTGACCACGTGCTCCAGATGAGGGACCGGATAGCCCGAGTCACCCCCATAGTACGGGAGCATTTGGAGAAGGCCCAAGGGGCCCAGCAAGCCCATTATAATCGCCAGGCCACGATTCGGAAATTCCAGCCGGGGGACCAGGTGATGATACTGGTGCCCACAGCCGAGAGCAAGCTGCTGGCCCAGTGGCAGGGGCCCTACAAAGTGCTCGGGCCCGTGGGGGAGACCAACTATAGAGTACGCCAACCAGGGCGCAGAAAACCAGAACAAATATACCATGTGAACTTGTTAAAGCCATGGAGGGCTCGAGAAGCATGCATGGTAGTCCAGGAGGGGGTACCGCGGGAGCAGGTGAAAATATCCCCCGATCTGACGCCAAACCAAGCGGCCGAGGCAGCAGAGATGATAAGCCGCTACCCAGACGTCTTTACGACCCGCCCCGGTCGAACGACGGAGGTGGCCCACGACATCATCACTAACTCTGGGGCCAGGGTTACGATGAGGCCCTACCGGGTACCTGAGGCCAAAAGGCAGGAGATTAGAAAGGAGGTGAAGATGTTGGAGATGGGGGTCATTGAGGAGTCCCACAGCCAGTGGTGTAGCCCGATAGTGCTGGTGCCAAAGCCCGACGGGACTACCAGATTCTGTAATGACTTTCGCCGGCTAAACGAGGTGTCCAAGTTCGATGCATACCCCATGCCCCGTATAGACGAGCTGGTGGATCGGGTGGGCCAGGCTCGGTTCCTAACGACCCTCGACCTAACCAAGGGGTATTGGCAAATTCCCCTAGCTGAAGGCGCAAAGGAGAAAACGGTGTTCTCGACCCCGGACAGGCTATTCCAGTATACGGTCCTCCCTTTCGGTCTACATGGGGCCCCGGCTACCTTCCAGCGGCTGATGGACAAGCTGTTGCGCCCCCATACCGATTATGCCGCTGCGTATTTAGATGACATAATCATTTACACCCCGGATTGGGAGACACATCTAAATAGGGTAGAGAAGGTACTGGGTACTCTGAGACAGGCTGGCCTCACCGCGAACCCAGCCAAATGTGCCATTGGTCTGGCGGAGGCCAGGTACCTCGGGTACATTGTGGGGAGGGGCACGGTAAAGCCCCAAATAAATAAGCTAGAGGCCATCCAGGGGTGGCCCCGGCCCAACCGGAAGAAGCAGGTCCGGGCGTTTTTAGGGGTGGTAGGGTATTACCGGCGGTTCATTCCCCATTTTGCCTCTAGAGCCAGCCCCCTGACAGACCTGATAAAGGCCCGGGGCCCAGATATGGTGCGATGGTCCCCAGCAGCAGAAGAAACTTTCACAGACCTGCGTACAGCTCTATGCAGTAACCCCGTACTCCTCGCCCCGGATTTTACTAAAGACTTTATTTTGCAGACGGACGCCTCAGAAGTAGGGCTCGGTGCGGTCCTGTCGCAGTTAGTGGGGGACGAGGAGCACCCCGTGCTGTACCTCAGCCGGAAACTCCTCCCGAGGGAGCAGAAATATGCAGTCGTAGAGAGGGAGTGCCTGGCAGTCAAGTGGGCAATGGAGGCCCTCCGGTATTACCTGCTGGGACGCCACTTCACCCTGGTGACAGACCATGCCCCGCTACAGTGGATGCAGCGGAACAAAGAGAAAAACACGCGAGTGACCCGGTGGTTCCTGTCCCTACAGCCGTTCCGGTTTACCATCCAGCACAGGGCGGGCTGCCGCCACGGAAATGCTGATGGATTGTCCCGGGTTCACAGCATGGCGTCCCAAGTTGCCCAACCCGGTGGGATTGAGCAGGGGGGGAGGATATGTGACAGGGCCGGGCCTGACAGCTTTGCCAGAGTGTGGGAAGGCAGATATATTAGCCCCAGGCTCAACAAAGCCCTGTTCCCTGGGTGACTCAGCTGGGGGCTGATTAGGCAGTTAGGCCACCTGGGGCTGCTTAACCAATCAGGCCAGCTGGGTCCAATCAGGAAGCCCCACCCCAAACACTTAAAAGCCTGCAGGGCAGGCAGTGTGTGTTGTGGAGTCTGGAGAGAGGAAGTGGAGGACGGAGGTTTGAGTTAGTTATAGTTTGGAGTCAGTTACAGTTTACAACTTTGGGGGTTTGCAGCTCGAAAGCCTGCAGTTGGAGTTGGCGGCTTGGAGCTGGCAGGCTGCAGCCTGCGGCCGGCAGCCTACAGAGGCTTGCAGCTTCCACAGCTGTTACCGCAGCCCCGAAGGGCAGAATACCTGGCTGGAGACGCAGGGAGCGGTCCACGGACTACCCCAGAGGGAAGGTAGCGGTACCCAGGGGCAGAGCGGGCCCCGGCCGCTCCCTCGACTATACGTGGTACGGCCAAGCTATACGTTGCATGCTTTTGGTTTCTGTGACTTCCTCCTAATCCCCAGCAATAAGGAAGGGGTTAAGCAGCTGCTCTGAGCCCAGGCATCCCCACCTAGCCACCACTGCAAAGCACGCATGGCTTGGAGAAGGCGCTCCAGAGAAGCATAGACCTGCAGACAATGGAGAGGAACTGATCTACACGCTGAGTGTCTGCTCTCTGAGGTTGGGCTGCTGTCAAGCCCAAAGCTAAGAGCCTTGTGAGTCTCAGAAGGTCTGAGACTTTATCCTTGGTTCCAGTTATTTAATGTCTGTACTTCCGCAACTGGGAAAGGTAGGACTGATAGGAAGTGATCCAGGGAGGCAGCAGTGTAGCATCCTGGAGCACAGCAGTGTACCAAGTGCAGGTTTTAGTGCTTACACTGGACCCTGGATTAAAATCTGGTGGAAAGTGTGGACCTGGGTTCCCCTACCAATCTCTAGTGAGCTCTGAAGGCAGAAGCATCCTGTTGATATGGGGAGTCTAGAGAAGGGTGACCAGATAGCAAGTGTCAAAAGTCAGGACAGGGGGGTGGGAGATAATAGGCACCTACATAAGTAAAAGCCCCGAATATCTGGACTGTCCCTATAAAATTGGGAGAACTGGTCACCCTAGTCTAGAGGGAAGGTCCTGAGGACAAAAAGGTCAAGATTCTGAGACCTTAACCCAGAGGAAGACCAGAGTGCTACCCCATTGCTTTACACACCATGAAGACTGGACATAAAACATCTGGTGACCTGGCTGGTGGGATGAGTCACGGAAGTGGTAGATCTTTGCAGGGCCTAAGTGGCTTCCAATAGGGGTGCCAGGAAAGAAAAGAACCTGCCACACACTAGCTGACAATTGACGGGTGCCTGCAGAGAGAGATCTCTCTCACAGTACTCGATTGGGTCACATACAGCAAAGTGTGAACTGCAAATTTCTAATAGGACCAACATACAATGCAAAAACTACTTTTGGAAAATAGGAGAGCATGGTAAATGCTTTTTGCTGAGTGTTTGCACTAGGAAATCTCGAGCATTCAAAAGTTTACAGAAAGAGGACACAAAAGGGTTACGTCAAATCAAAGCTTGCTGTCAAATTCCAACTTCAAATACTCAGACTGAATATGAAAGATTGATTGGCCAGTCTGTCCTAAATTACTCCTGGGTAATCCCATCCAAGGGACAGATTCTGCCACCCATATTTAGTAGTACCTTATTTTATAAGAGTAGCAGAATCTGGCCCTTAGATGTCAGAAATAATTGTACATCATTTACAGCTGTAGGCGATGCGGCATACAAACCCACACTGGGCCCAAGTAGCCCTATTCCTCTTGGCCTGCTGAGCAGGCCCCAGCTGATAGAGTTGGCAATTCTGGTTGAACATATTCCTGGGGGTTTCATCACGACATAATCTTTAATTAAAGATTCATCTTTAATTTCTGTGGACTCCAGGACAACTCTGGAGGGTTGGCAACCCTCCCAAATGGAGAAGCGGATTGAAAGGAGCTCAGAAGCCCAGGCACAGGATGGTGAACAGGCTGTAGGAGAGAACATCCTTCTTCAGGAAGACAGACAGAAGGCGGAGCCTGAGAGGGAACCACAGAACGGATAAGGCCCTCAGGCAGTGCTTTGTCCAACAGCCACCTCCTCTGAGAATCAGCAGGCCCTGCAAGGCCCTGCTCATTTGGACATTTTGTGATTCTATTACCTGTTTGGATGACCAGGGCCACACCCCAAACTGAAGGACCACATTGGTAGGGAGCAGCTGGGCTGGGACCTGGTGGAGAGGGACGGCCTGGCTCATCCTACCATGCCCTACTTAAGGGTAAAGGTCCAGTTACAGGGGGAGGCACAAATGCTTCGGCCTGAGGTCAGGAACCAGGCACCACTACTTGCTATCTGGTCACCCTATTCCTTTGGTTTGAGACCAACTGATATATATTATGTTTATTTCCACTAGTGAAACTGCAGATTCTGAACAGAAATGGGTGGGGTAGCTGCTACCTACAGGTACCAGCAAATTTCACACAATTTACATAGGTAACCTGACTCACTGCATTGGTCGGTTTTATAAATAGAATATTTTCCTCTGTTACACAAATAGAAGAATAACTAATCAAGCAATACATTGGACCAGTCACTAGCGTGTTAGATCCCCTAATGTAGTGTTGCTGTGATGGACTGCATTGACAGTCGAACATTTGTGACGCTACACAGTTCTTGTGGAAACAAAGCTCAAAAGAATTCAGTGCATAAGGAAGCTGCTCCTGCTGACTTCAACAGAAGTGAGAGACAGCCCAAGCAGCAGTACTGGCATGTCCTGTCAACTACCCATAGCATCATCAACCTGGATAGAAGGAGGAAAGAGTGTTGGAATTGTTTGTTTAGCAGATGGTGCTCTGGCTTCATTTAAAAGTGGACAATCGTTAGGGGTTACAGTAGGAAAAAGACTGAGCAAGGGGAAAAAATTAAGCCTACTACATTTCCATAAGACAGGAGAGGATTTGACAGGCAAAGGGAGAAGTATAGTTTACAGAGATCCTGTGAATAACAATAGCTCTTCCAAACAACTGTTTTGTCTGTTAGACCTCTCTCATTCTTCTCATAGAAGAGTCTTCCACCTAGAAAGACCACACATTAACTGTACTGTCACTTGTGCATCATATAGAGACGTACTTTAGATGGATTATCAGGAGCATGTCTCCAGCCTCAAGCCCAATGCGTAATCTCTCTGTTGGACACTACTTAACTGGCAACATTCAAAAGGTTCATAGTAATATACAGTGAAGTAAAAAGTTTTGAGAGGATAGGATATACATTTACTTTGATGTAAATGAAGAGCTCTAACAGCAGGGTTTACATTAATTCAGATTTTCCCAAGTGGATACCCTTAAGGAAAAGCTATGCAAGACTGAATTTTCATTTGTTTGTTTATTTATTTAATAGTCTGAAAGTACAAGCTTGGAAGAATTCTCGAACATGCTGATCAAGGATCAACTCTTGAGAATTTTCTCTGAGCATGCCAAAATGTAGATATTAGCAACACCAAACAGAAAATAGTAAATGAGCAGTTTCTGTGTTGGAGAGTTTCCCAATTATGACAAGACTATGAAGAATTACAAAGGAGAGATATAGAATGTACAGATCTCTTCCCCATCCTCAAGATGTAGATACTACAGTTCAGCACAGAGAAGCAAATCAAAGAGTCACCAGGATTAAAACACTATTATTAACCATTTGGAAAGGAAGAACATCTTGCTCCACTCTGAGGGAACGAGGCTTGTTTAGCCTGCAGAAGAGTGAGGGGGAATTTGATAGCAGCCTTCAACTACCTGAAGGGGGTTCCAGGGAGGATGGAGCTAGGCTGTTCTCAGTGGTGGCAGATGACAGAACAAGGAGCAATGGTCTCAAGTTGCAGTGGGGGAAGTCTAGGTTAGATATTAGGAAAAACTTTTTCACTAGGAGGGTGGTAAAGCTCTGGATTGGGTTACCTAGGGAGGTGGTGGAATCTCTGTCCTTAGTGGTTTTTAAGGCCCATCTTGACAAAGCCTTGGCTGGGATGATTTGGTTGGGGTTGGTCCTGCCTTGAGCAGGAGGTTGGACTAGATGACATCCTGAGGTGCCTTCCATCCCTAGTATTCTATGATTCTATGATATGTAAATGGATAAGTCCACAGCATGTAAAAAAGGCTACACTATGAAACATATTGGGTGACCCTTTCTGCACTTACACTAATTCTTGCACTTAAAAGTACAATGCTGGAAACTGTTAGCATGGTGATTTTAACCCACTTTGGCAGTTCCATCACTCAGGTAAAAATCAATGGACACTTGGTTAGAAGTGCTTTTCTTCCTAGGTCATCTTTAAACTTTGATTAGACCTGAGCTAGGGCTTTTAAAACATGTTTATAGCAGGCATAACTGACATCATTAACCTTACACCAAACACCACCACTCCTTGTAATCTTTCCCTCTTCTTTTCATTCTTTGTATTATCTGTCTCAAAATATAAAGAAAGGTGAGTGCTCCCCAAGCTTAACAAACTGCAAAAATAATTACACTCCAAAAATGGAAGAGAAGAGAAATTGGTGCATTTGGTATTCATTATTAAAATGATTAAATATTCAGAGGTAATGCATTTCAGATGTATTTCCATCCCTTCCTGCCCTGTGGGTGGTTGGCATAGATGTGCATTCAGTGCAAGGAGCTCCTGGCCTTCAGAGATCGCATACAGGTTTTGCAGACCAGTGTGGCTGAAGTTGAGGAGCTGAGAGACAGAGAGGTACATAGATGGAACTTTCAGGGACATGACAGCCTCTGTTCTGTTGAGGAGGATGAAAGTCTCAGGGAAGAAGAACATCAAACTGAAGTGGAGGGAAACAAACCCATAGTTGGGACCCTCCTTCCAAATGATGTCATGGTATCCTCTCGCGCTAAGGATACCTCTTCAGGGGAACTCCTGTTATTAGGAAAAGACAGGTAATAGTAATGGGGGACTTGATCATTAGAAACATAGGTAGCTGGGTTTGTGATGACCAGGAGAACTGCATGATGATTTGCCTGCTGCATGGAAAGTTTGTGGATCTCTCAAGACATCTAGACATACTTATGTGTAGTGCTGGGGAGGAGCTGGTGGTCAAGGTATATATAAGTACCAGTGACATAGGGAAGGATAGGAGAGAGGTACTGGAAGCCAAATTTAGACTGCTAGGTAAGAGATTGAAGTCCAAGACCTCCATGATAGCATTCTCTGAAATGTTTCCAGTTCCATGCTCAGGGCCAGTTAGACAGGCAGAACTTCAGGATCTCAATGCATGGATGAGACCATGGTGTAGGGAGGAGGGGTTTAGATTTACTAGGAACTGGGGACTCTTTTGGGAAAGAGGAAGCCTATACAGGAAGGATGGGCTCCCACTAAATCAAAACAGAATGAGATTACTGGCATGTAAAGCAGTTTTTAAACTAAGGGCTGGGGGAAAGCCAACAGGTACAGAGGAGCACATGCTTTGGACAGAGAAATACCTGAGGGGAGGATCTATTAGTGGATATTCTCTATATCCTAGTATGGCAGAAAGGATGGAAGAAGATAAAATATAGGTAGGATCTGATAAGGAACAGTCAAATGAAAAAGAGTCCCTTTCAATTACATCACATAATGGCAGACAGATAAAATGCTGACAGTCTTTTTGAGTGCTTACAAATGCTAGAAGTCTAAATTGAACTTGGGTTAACTTGAGTGCCTCATATTAAATGAGGGTATTGATATAATAGGCACCACAGAAACTCGATGGAATAAGGGTAATCAATGGGACACAGTAATACCAGAGTATAAAATAGGTTGAACAGGTGGGGGAGTGCCACTATATGTGAAAAAAAGCATAACGTTAAATGAAATAAAAAATCTTAAATGAACCAAACTGTGAATTTCTACAGATAGTAATTCCATGCTTGAATAATAAGAATGTGGCAGTTGGGATATACTACCAACCACTTGCCCAGAATGGTGATAGTGACTGTGAAATGCTCAGGTAGACTAGAGAGGCTATAAATAAAAAAACTCAGTAATAATGGGAGATTTTAACTATCCCCATATTGACTGGGAACATGTCACCTCAGGATGGGACAAGAGATAAAGGTTTTTGACACCTTAAATGACTGCTTCCTGGAGCAGCTAGTCCTGTCCACAAGAGGAGAGGCAATTCTTGATTCAGTCCTAAGTGGAGCACAGAAGCAACTCACCAAGAGGTGAAGATAGCTGAACCGTTTGGTAATAGTGACCATAACATAATAAAATTTAACAACCCTGGGGGGGAGATGACACCAAAGCAGTCTACCGCAGGAGCATTAATTTCAGAAAAGGGAACTACACAAAAATTAGAAAGTTAGTTACACAAAAATTAAAAGGTACAGTGCCAAAAGTGAAATCCCTGCAACTTGCATGGGAACTTTTTAAAGACACCATAATAGACGCTTAATTTAAATGTATACCCCCAAATTAAAGATTACAGTAAGAGAACCAAAAAATGTCATCGTGGCTAAACAACAAAGTAAAAGAAGCAGTTAGAGGCAAAAATGCATGTTTTAAAAAGTGGAAGTTAAATCATATTGAGGAAAATAGAAAGGAGCATAAATTCTGGCAAGTGAAGTGTAAGGAAGACCAAAAGAGAATTTGAAGAACAGCTAGCCAAAGATTCAAAAGTAACAGCAAAAAATGTTTTAAGTATATCAGAAGCAGGAAGCTGGCTAAACAACCAGTGGGGCCACTGGACGATCAAGATGCTGAAGGACCATTCAAGGAAGATAAAGCTATTGCAGAGAAACTAAATGAATTCTTTGCATCCGTCTTCATGGCTGAGGATGTGAGGGAGATTCCCAAATCTGAGCCATTCTTTTTAGGTGACAAATCTTAGGAACTGTCACAGATTGAGTTGTCATTAGAGGAGGTTTTGGAACAAATTAATATATTAAACAGTAATAAGTCACCAGGACCAGATGGCATCCACCCAAGAGTTCTGAAGGAACTCAAATATGAAGTTGCAGAACTACAAACTGTGATATGTAACCTATCATTTAAATTAGCTTCTCTACCAGAGGACTGCAAGATTGGTAACATTATACCAATTTTTAAAAAAGGCTTCAAAGGCAATCCCACCAATTACAGGCCAGTACCAGGCAAATTGATTGAAACTATAGTAAAAAGCAGAATTGTCAGACACATAGATTAATATGATTTGTTGGGGAAGAGTCAACATGGTTTTTGTAAAGGGAAATCATGCCTCACTAAACTATTAGAATTATTTCAGAGGGCCAACAAGCACGTGGACAAGAGTGATCCAGTGGATATAGTACACTTAGATTTTCAGAAACCCTTTGAAAAGGTCCCTCACCAAAGATTCTTAAGCAAAGTAAGTGATCGTGGGATAAGAGAGAAGGTCCTTTTTTGGATCCGTAACTGCTTATAAGATAGGAAACAAAGGTTAGGAATAAATGGTGAGTTTTCAGAATGGAGAGAAGTAAATAGTGGTGTCCCCAGGGGTCTGTACTGGGACCAGTACTGTTCAACATATTCATAAATGATCTGGAAAATGGGGTAAACAGTGAGATGGCAAAATTTGCAGATGGTACAAAACTACTCTTGATAGTTAAGTCCAAGGCAGACTGCAAAGAGTTACAAAGGGATCTCACAAAACTGGGTGATTGGGCAACAAAATGGCAGACGAAGTTCAGTGTTGATAAATGCAAAGTAATGCACATTGGAAAAGATAATCCCAACTATACATATAAAATGATAGGGTCTAAATTAGCTGTTACCAGTCAAGAAAGAGATCTTGGAGTCATTTGTGAATAGTTCTCTGAAAACATCCACTCAATGTGCAGCATTAGTCAAAAAAGCTAACAGAATGTTGGGAATCCTTAGGAAAGGAATAGATAATAAGACAGAAAATATCATATTGCTCTATATAAATCCATGGTACGCCCACATCTTGATTACTGTGTGCAAATCTGGTCACCCCATCTCAAAAAAGATACATTGGAATTAGAAAAGGCACAGAAAAGGGCCACAAACATGATTAGGGGTATAGAAAAGCTTCCATATGCGGAGCAATTTATAAGTCTGGGACTTTTCAGCTTTGAAAAACGACGACTAAGGGGAGATATGATAGAGGTCTATAAAATCATGACTGGTGTGGAGAAAGTAAATAAGGAAGTGTTATGTATTCCTTCTCATAACACAAAAACTAAGGATCACCAAATTAAATAAATAGGCAACAGGTTTAAAATGAACAAAAGGAAGTATTTCTTTACACAATGCACAGTCAACCTGTGAAACTCCTTGCCTATCATGGGATTCAAAAAAGAACTAGATAAATTCGTGGAGGATAGGTCCATCAATGGCTGTTAGCCAATATAAGCAGGGATTGCTGTGTGCCAGAGGCTGGGAATGGCTGGCAGGATGGATCACTTGATGATTATCTGTTCTATTCGTTCCCTCTGAAGCACCTTGCATTGGCCGCTGTCGGAATGGACTAGACGGACCATTGGTCTGACCCAGTATGGTCATTCTTATGTCCTCTGAATTAACAGATTAGGAGTCAAGCCACTTCTGCTATTCCACTAAATCAAAATGGTCTGAATGCATAGCAACTATTTAAGTCAACAGGAAATAAGTCAATTTATATCAGCTGAGAATCTGGCCACAAATCTCCACAAATGCACTTTTACCATTCTTGGACCGATAATGTGCCTGCCTGTTTAAAGCACGCTCTGTACAAGATTCCGAGAAAATTTGTTTGAGGGGCTTCCAGGGAATGTAATTATTTTTCATATGCTAGCTGCATTGACAAAAAGGTACCTTAGGGGTCTACATAATTTTCTTCTTTTGAACATTATGGGTGACAATCCTGAAAACTTACAATTATTATTGGGGAAACGTCAATATCTAAAAAAGGGAGATCTAGTACATTACGCTGTTGTAAAGAAAACAAACAAATATGTCAAACATTTAAATCAGAGGAAAGTTAAATAACCTCCCAACTTATGACATTACTACCAGAGGAAATGTGTATCAAGTGTGAAAAATAGTCTGTCTTGTTACTCAAAGGCCTACTCCATTTACCCAGATCAGAAAATAATTAAAGGAAAGGGCTATGCACTAATCTAAAACTAACTGGACAACACATGAAGATTGATTTACCTTACTAATGTGCGCCAAAAAAATAAGTTAAAACTGAAGACACTAAAGCTTATTTGGACTGAAAATTCAAAGGCTAAGACTAAGGAAGCATAAATGTTATCCTCCCAATCCATAACCCAAGATGAGATACCCCGGAGCCAAGATCTGCAACTCAAGCTCAAAGTCAAGGTAGAGGAAAATATTCTCTGGATGCTAAAACCGTCCAGAATCAGGAACAAAAAAACCACCTTTGCCAAAAAACTGTCTCCTCTCCATACCCAATAAATTAATTAATTAATAAATAGATTGGGGAGATTGGTCATAGGCCACAATACTTTCATCCCAAACCTCAGTTCATCCCCCACTCCTCAAAAGCCTGGGAGAAGATATGAGATTTAGTGGTTTGCCCTGGACGTTGAGAGATTTGGCTATTGCAGGCTAGGGTGGGAGAGTGTATTCTAAAATCTTGGGGCCGTTGCTGAAGAATCCCTGGTAAAAGCTCTTTAATGAAGGGGATTTCAGCGCAAGTGCATTTGCTGACCACATTTGTGGCATCAAAGCAGAGATATGGATTTTCAAATAGACAGGCCTAAAGCCATTTATTAATAATCTTCTTCCCTTCCCACCTCCAACCAGAAAAAGAAACACCTATTCAGACCTTAACCAATAATCAGTCTTTCTGATCAGTGCAAGTGTTTGCTTTATAAAGTAACAAACAGGATACCAATTGCTGAATAGCTACAGACGGCATCTCCAGCCAGCGTTTTGCCTCTCCACACGCAGACGTTCTTTTTGCTCCAGTTATAACTTCAGTCAGCTGCTGCCAGATTTCTATTGATATGGTAGTCATCTTTGCTTATGGTAGGCATGTTTTTAATGGGTTCCCCAGTCACATAAACTATGAGCCTGAGGAGGAAGATTTTCTTCAGAGTTCTTGCCAAGTTCTCTGTGCAGTACTCACCTTCCAGCTTGTCCCCTAAAGTACTGGGTGGACGTGAGAGAAGAAGAATTTTTAGGTTCCTTCTTGTACCTGTGTTTTTTCTGGCAAGGTAAGTTGCCAAAAAAGGTTGGCCTTGATGAAGCTGGGCTGGGTGAGTGTCAGCCCTGGAAGTTTTGTTACAGTAGCTAAAACCTTGAAGAGGTCAGTGTATTGAAGGGGAAAAGTGGAACTGGTGGTGGCAAAATTCCTTCTTTTATATTTCTATTTAAAATTGTGTTTTTCTGAAACAAGAAGGCTAAGGTGTTTTGGTTGGTTTTAAAGAAAAGGCTATCCTGCCTGCCCCGTGCCTTGAGCTCAGTGTCATGTTTAAATGGTTAACAATAAACAAAGGCAAGTTTTGGCTGTCTGCACCTTTAATGTTTAAACAAAGGACCCAGATCCCTGGGGTTGCACTGAGGAGCTCTTCTCCCATCCCAGACTCACTCAGCACTGTTTTAGAGGAAGCAGGCAAGCCTTCTTAACCAAACTACCAGGGCTCTACCGGTTCATGTCTCCTCTAGGCCCCTCTAGGTCCCCGGGACTAAGTCTTTTTGGTAGCCCAGGCTGAGCAGATTTGTTTTTTAAATCAAGGAACGATCAGGGCACTAATACCTCCAAAGGGGGCAGAGAAGGCCTCAGACCTCATTATAATCCTGACCCAAATGACTGGAGGAGGTTTTCCCCAAAGGGTCAAAGCTTTGTCCTGGTTGTGCTGAGAAATGAAAAGGAAGAGAGAGCGGTAGACTGTGGCTGACCAGCTGGAGAAAGAAGAAATGAAAAGGAGATATGTTTACACAGAGCTAATTTCCTTGCTGTGTATCAAAACATACAGCCCCAATGGCAAATACAATAAGAAAGGTAGTCAGTTTGAAATGCAACACGTTGCTCTCACTCACATCATCTGCTGCATATAAGGTCCTATCTTCAGAACTAAGAAATAATTTTCCCACAGCCACTTACAGGACCTTTGTTCTTAAGACCATTAAAACAAAGGCAAAAAAATTGAAGAATAGCCCTAATGTTCTGCCAACCAAACTCAACAGTGAAATTTTATGGCTTGTTGCATGCAAGACGTCTGACAAGATGACCAGGGTTCCTTCCGTTGTTGTTTCTTATTTCTATTATGGTAGGACTTAGGATCAAGGGAGCATTGTGCAAGGAAGCAACAAAGAATAAAAATAAGCTTAGCTTATATAAAAACAAGAGTTTTGTGTCACCTTAAAGACTAACAAATTTATTTCGGCATAAGCTTTCGAAGGCAGAAACCCACTTCGTCAGATGCATGAATCTGAAAAGAAGTAGATTTCTGCCCACAAAAGCTTATATCCAGATAAATGTGTTAGTCTGTTTTGAGCAAAACAATGTGAGTTTTGTGTCACCTTAAAGACTAACATGGCTACCCCTCTAGCATTTTTCATCCATAGATCTCAAAGTACTTTACTGAGGAGGTCGACATCATTATTCCCATTTAACAAATCAGGAAAGTGGGGCACAGGGAAGGGAAGTAGCTTGTGCAAGTCTCCTGAGTCTCCTGAGTGACAGTCCAGTGACAGTCCAGTGTCCTAGTGACTCCAAAAAGACAGTACCTGGCCTATACAGCTTCCAGTGTAAGTGTGAGACAGGATACAACAGATGGACCAGACACCCAGGCCCTTATGGCCTCAACATTTTTTAAGGCCCGTCCAGTGAGCCCTGGTCAGAACTGGTTGCTTTCTGCCACTGTGCTTCTTCTTTAAAGAAAAAAAACCTCAAAGTTTTTCTTCCAGATGCATAAAATTGGATTGTGGTCAAAATAATATCCCATAAAATATGGTTAGAACTAGGGGAAAATGCTTTGTTTGAACCCTTGCCTGCATATTGTCTTCATGATTAAATCTCCTTTTTAGTCTTGTTCTTAATGTTTCTGCTGTATTTGCTTGACTAATTTTAACTATTCATTCCTACCACGTTTTTGGGGCTCTGGATTTTATTAAGTTTATATTGTCACTATGGTTACAGATTAATTGCTATCAATTTAGGGAAAAAACATATTTTGACATACGCTTTTGACTAAATATGATTATTTTCACAATCATTATTTTCAGTCTATTAATCTTAGAGAGCCACTCTGCTGTCTTTTCAGACAATCTGCTAATACCCCTTGCATTTTTATCAGGTATCTGACTTCCATGGTATTCTTTGTGACCAAATTCCATTGTTAAGCCCAAGAGACTCCACACACCGCTCCACTTCTGTGAGACGAGGCAATCTCAAACCCAGAATCCAGGCTCAAGGACCAGAGATGGGATTGTGGCAGCTCAACAGCATGTTCCCCTGCTCCTGTGGAGTCCCTGTGTGGGTGCTTCTGTTGTTCCACCCCTATGGGCATCATGCGCCACTCTTTCCTTCCCTTCCCTTCACCTTCCAACTCACAATGCATCTCTAAGACTGCCACTCACACACTCCAAGAGGGCTCTGGGGACAGCAGGCAACATAGGAAGTCCCTAGCAGCATGGATAATGATGGCAGGAACCGCACTTTCAAAAGGAGGCAGGGAGCAAGGTGGCTGTGTGCCTATTGCTCGTAATGGAACAGGCAAAGGAGCCTCTTTGTGGGTAATCCTTTCCTTCTGGTGGCTACCCTAAGATCCACAGGTTTGAGGGGGGTCATGTACCCTGCTGTTTTATGGGCAAATTCCACCTCTTATGAAAATGTTGAATGAATATTAGTGGTGTTTCCACTCCCCTGCACATGTTTTTCCCTAGTAGGACCATGGAGGCCGGAGGCTTTTTGAGAGACTAAGGGCAAAAGCCTTCTTTCAGTTTCACAGAACTCTTCCTCATCTCTGGAACATTACTAAAATGAGGTCACGTGAATTTTATCACTTTGCATAATATGGAAACAGGAGCAATTAGCTTTTAAACAGTTGCTCATTTGCACTTATTTCAGTTCTCCAGTTTCAATATCTCCTTATACTGAAGTCAACCGCACATATTTTCTTCAGCCAACTTTTAAAAATGGTATTTATCACCTCACTGAGCATAAGTGTTTATTTTCATATTTGATTTTTTTCTTCACTTACCAGTGGGTTGTGTAGCATATGTTTTGCACTGTATCTGCTTTTCCTTTGCTTTCAGACTCTGAAAGCTGCGTGCATGAGATTAGTTTCTAAAACATATAATTATGTGGTGCCCAGATAATAGATTGTCATATCAGATGTGCATATTGTTAGCATTATTCTTTGAATTCTCAAGGTTTGCACACATAAGGTGATTTTTCCCCGATAGGCTGAGATGTATGCAACCTGTTAAAGAGTAAGAGCAAACTCACAGAAATCTTGACTCCATAGTCTAATGATTCATTAGCAGGGCCACATGACTTCCAAGAGTCCAGGGCCATACATGCAATTTGCCAAAGAATTCACCACCTCGGTGCAGAATTCGGCACCAGAATCAGATCTTTCATTTTTAAAACGTTATGGTCTTAATCCTTATGCTATTAGAGGAAACCTCCAATGTGAACTGAGTGTAAATCAATGTGATGTTACATGCCCATGTCTGCAGAGGGATTGAATAAACAGTTCTGGAGGTGTGATCATCTCCGTTAGGCTCCCATGGACTCTACAATTCTATAATTTCCCGAGATGCAATAGAATTCAGCATTTCTGTCATGGATCTCCCAATTTTGCTGTCACCCTGCACTTGCCATTTTATGTTTGGGCTCATTGCCCTGCTAGGACAAGTCTGCAGCTGCCTCTTACTCTACAGCTTTCCCCACCAGAGGGAGTTTACTGGATGCTCCTGGCACTGTTCCATTTTGCTATGCTCCCTGCACTGTTCTATTTAGAGGAGTGAGAGCTGGAATCAACTTGCGGCCAGGGAGTGAGGGAGACAAACGTGTAGGCTGGTGAGCTAAACAGCCTCGAGAACAACGCAGCAGCCAAGGCCTGGAAGCTGGGCTGATCAGCTGCGGAAGGTGGCTACGAGCTTCCCTCTTCCGAGGGGCACATGAGACGAACAAGGATTTGAAGGGACGGTGGTCTCCTGACCCAAAGCCAGAGAAGTGCAGCTGGATTGCCTACAGACCATAACGAAAAACCCATCAAAAAAAAAATCAAAAATTGTTATGCCAGTAAGTAAAGAACCTTTAGTTGCTCTTCGGAAACAAAACTTTCTCGCTTTCTAGAGAAACAAACTTAAGCTGGCTGCTGCTGTCCTCTAATTTAAGATAGACTAGGACAATGGCCCATTCACACTGGATGAAATTCATCCCTGTGTAGAGGGCAACACCAGGCCTATGCACCATTTAAGTACTATTGAAAATATGAAGTGGGATCTAGGCCTTATGCTGGCCTACTGGATGGGGGTGCATTTTCCTTCGTATACAGATGTATACATCTTCCAACTAATATGTAACCACACATTGCTAGGAAACATTAAACAATTTTAATTATATTCTTTTATTTGGCAGGGGCTTTTATTATAGTAATTTCTGCAGCCAAGCTGTTCGCTTAGGGTGTAATCCTGGCTGCACTGAAGACATGGAACACTACCAGTGCAGTGGAGATGGTGAGAAATTTTGCAATGCTTGTACCTGTGTGCCAGAGCATAGACCTTTTGGGTAATCATCAGGGAAACCCATTTTTGTCATCTATACTAGATTTCCTAATGCATAAAGTTGATTAAAAAACAGAGCTAAAAAAGCTAAAAAATAAAGTAATAAAACAGAGGGCTACAGTCATTTGGGGAGTGAGCGAATCATTTTTAGTATTTAGCATATCTCAGAGGCACTTAGCGTTTTTAAAAGGAAGTTTCTTCATATGTCCTTTTGTGCTCCTCATATCAAAGAACATGTAGCCTCTCGTTTCAAATATTTTTTCATAGTAATAGGACAACAACTCTAAATGTGTTTAGGCAGCCACCAAGATGTACCCAAGGGGTGTAATTATCACTTACTATATTAAAAAGAAAAGATGGTAATGCAGCATATATGTCCTGCGATAAACAAGGATCCTACAAAAATAATTGCTTCAAGTTTTCTTTTCTTCCAGAGATACCTAATATTGCTCGTGGAGTGTGTGTGTGTGTATATATATATATATATATCACTTTTTTAAACAACTTTTATTCATACCTTTTGGAAATATAATTGTCTACTTCTTCATTACCTAGGTAAATTGCTTGGACCAACAGGGATTTTAAAAGTCCTGACTGATGCAAGGTAACTAAGATACCTGATACTATTGAAAGTTTATTTTGTTAAAGGCAGATGATATGCTCAGCAGCGCACACAGCACACACAACAACAGTCCCTGCCCTGTAGAGCTTACAGTCTAAAGTTTTGGTCCGGCCATGAGCTCCGGGTAGGTGGAGTCCTGTGACCACATGGAGCTGATTACAGGATCAGGCAGGGCCTAGAAATAAACATAGATAAGACACGATGTCCCAGCAGAGGCATGAGTTTAGCACTTGCTGTCAATACACTTGTACATCAGAAATTATTGTTCATTTTCTGGCCATAGTTTCTCCATCCAAACCTATCAGAGAGGCAGAATAAGTGGGCATGCATATTGTCATGATCAAAGACGACATTTTGAAAGTTATTTCAAATTTGCCTGTTGGGAAAAATCCAGCACATGAGGGGGATATCAGTGCTTCTGATTTTTGCAAGCTTCCCTCTATCCTCATCACAAGTCCTACCTAATCACAGAAGGTCAGCTTTTTATCTAATTACACTTTGGAAGAATAGCTTTACATATGAAACAAAGGACTGAATTCTGTTTCACGCCACTGCGTATCTGAAATAATTCCACTTAAGTCAACAGAGTTAACCACATAGGTGAGATAAGGCTCAGCCAAAAATACTCTTAGATACATACATGCACATTTCTCACAATCTTAATACGTTATTTGAGGAGCTGTGTGATGAATGATAGCCATAATCAGTTTTATATTTGATATAACTGTTAATTAATGGCAGATGTGTTAATTGATGCTCATTTTTCCTACCTCCTCCTCATGTAGAGAGATTTCAAGAGGGATGACTGAATTTAAGCTGTTAACATCATAAAAGTGACTCCGAGTTATAGCATAGTGTAGCCAGGTAAAGCCACTGTGACTTCACCCAATTTGGACCCATAGCATAAGAGGGGCATTGAAAAGCTAAAGAATACATACACAGCAAAATATAATCATCTAGTGAATGATGTATAAAATAGGAAGTTAGACTGAACGAGCTCAACTTCTACAGTCTGCCAAAGAAAAGACTCAGGGGAGACAAGATCATGTCATATAAATACCTTCAAAGGAAGAGGATTATTCACATTACCAAAAGATGACAAAACAAAGAGTAATGGCTTAAAACTAAGGAAGGCAAAGTATAACAGTTAAAGTATTTAAGCATTGGAATAGACCGTGGTACCGTGGGAGAGGGGTCAAGCAAAGATAAGAATGAAGTGAAAGAAGGGATTAAAATCATTAATACTTTAGTGTTTGTGAAGGTGCAAAATTAGCAGAACCTGCAAACTACGTCCTCTCTCTACCCACAGAAGAGTTATAGGGCCCTGCAAACTGATTCACATAGGCAGAACTTCATAGTCGTCAGTGGATCTCTGCAGAGAGACACAGGTCTGCCCATGTAGACAAAAATTGCAAGATCAGGACCCTAATGTGGGCACAAATTTCTGCATCCTGCACTGCTAGTGTATCTGATGTAGAAGGACAATGTCTGGGGTTAGAAGGTAGCTCAGACTGCTGACATAACATGCACAAAAAGCAGGCAGATGATCAGCGTACCATGACACGCTCTCTACTCGGTCCCCTTTGCTGCACTGAACTTAAACTTGACAAAGCAGAGAATTTGGCCCAGAATGACTGCAAACCACACCACTTTCTGATCCAAATGCAAAATTCACTGATTTGACTTGATTCACACATATGGGGAAGGTGGAGAAGAAACTGACTGAGATTGGAAACATTTTAACTCTAGTAGTTGCTCAGACTCTACAGTAATGGGCATGTTATAAGACCCTAAAACAGAAAGGAATTCTTGGCTCACAGAATATCCTTGGGATCAGGGTAGGGGAATGGTCTTACCTGGCCAGCACTCAAAAGGGAACAGTTGGGTGGTGCATTCTGAAAATTCAGGGCAGGGAGAGTATCAGACCAAGGAAGCAGCAGGAATCTGGAGGAGGCAACTGGACTCTCTATGTAGTTAAATCATCTAGTCCATATTTCTCTTTCATCTGTAAATTATATCATGCTACCCATTGCATGCAGCAACAGAGGTCAGAAAAAGGTAAGGCACTTCCTGGCTCCCCAGAAGACCCTTGGGTTTGGGCAAGCAGTGCTTTCTTTCACTAGCTGCACAACACATAAGATATTTTAACCCCCCTGGTTCAGATTTGGTAATAGCCTGTCCATAGTTTTACTCACAAAATGGGATGAACCTTTAGGAACAGGTGATAGAACACATTCTATTCAATTGATTATCAAATTCTTGCTTGTGAAATCCAATGAATATTTGTTTAAATGTGCTACATAGTAGTATTGGATTAAACATGGTAAAGCAAATCCTTCCTCTGTCTTCCATGTCCTGTAGCATCTTAAGATTCACTCTGCTTCTTTTCCCTTTCCAAAGAAACCTAGCCATGTATAACTTGATTTGGGAGAAAAATTCCTTTGGGAGAGATGGAGGCAAGAATTGAAACACATAATGGATATAATATTTAATGATTTAGCTAAGACAAAAAAGAAAATCAAAATTAATGAGAAGCCTGAAAGTGACACGGTCAGAAACAGTGCTTAAAACATGCCTGTGACTACAGAATATCTTCTCTCTCCTGGAAGGAATTTCAGAGAAGGATAACCTGATTCTCAATGCCCCTGTCATCCTAAAGAGAATATTTGTTCATGTTTAGTCAGAAGGATATGGTCCTACACATGGTCACCTACTCATATTTTGCAAGTGTCCAAAGGTGGATTTGTATTGGATCCAGGACCATAACAAGGTTCTGTAACTTGAATAAAAAGCCTCTTCCATTTTAGGATATTTTCCAGCAGAAATCAATTTCTAAAGAAAGACACATTTAAAATACTGACATTATACACTATTTGGCCACATACTGGTACGCAAAGAAAACCTTGAGGACAACCTGGATAAGAAAACCACAAGAGATGGAGTTCATCATCTCCAAATTACAATACTAAGGAGGTATTTCTAGAAAGGCAAGAGTTGATTAGTTCATTGTTTAATCAGGTAAATCGAGGCCATCCAATAGACCATTATATGTCAGTAAAAAATAGCCAGATGAGAACTTCTTTATTATCTTGACTGTTTTCAAATGAATTGGAATACACAATGAAAGTAATTATACTTTGATATTATGATGGATGTCTCAGTGTTCCTTGGAAGAGGTCCAGCAGGTTGTCTGCCCAAGTGTCTTAGAGGATAATGATTTTGAAATGGTTCCTTACTAGCAATGAGGAAAGAGAGTATTTGTACAAATAGTGTCTGTGAATTTTATTTGTATTCCTTTTTCCTTTCTGTGTCCTAAAGAAAGATGCCAATGAAGAATAAATTATAAAAAAGAAGATCCCAGGTATATTTGCTGACTAGCATCATCCTCTTGAAGCTGACAAGTGAAAAATGGCCTAATGACTCAATATCCTTGTATAAGCCACAGAAAGTCAGGCAAGCTCTTCCCAAAGTAGATTATGGGGCAAAACAGACTGAACTAAGTTACACAGGCAAATCATTTTCCTTGTGACATATAGCAATATTAACTAGAGGGGAAAAAACAGAAGGAAAGCCAGTTTTCATTTTGGTCTCAGCAAGGGACACTAACCAATCAGTGTGTGACAGAGCACAGGAAATGATTATTTTCCTCTCTTTTGGTATTTAAACAGTTGGTAGACTCTTTCTGCACTATCCCTTTGAAAAAGGATATGGGATAAGGTGTTAGAATCAGAAGGTTCCAAGAAAGTTGGATTTGGTCATTTAGGACCCAATCTAAAACCCACTAATGTCAATGGGAGACTTCCTGCTGACTTCAGCTATTTTAAGATTAGAGAGGAGAGTTCTGCAGAGAATACACAGACAGCAGCAGTAGAATTCCTGTGAGGAGAAGAGAAGGGGGAAGCAGGCAGTGAGAGAAAGTTAACAGGAAGTGAGGTTCACTGCAAGAAAAGGACAGTGCCGGGGAGGTGGGGAAAAAAACAAGAGAGGAAACCACAAATGCATTGAGTGGCTAAATCCTATGGAAGAGACCACTAGTGAAGCAGCTCTTCAGCATCTCACTGCACTAACCACACAGAGGGTTTGAATTGCTGCCTGATGTATCGTTAGTTCAGTCTAAGAATTAGAGTAAGTTCTTGCCTTTAACTGTAACAAGTCATTTTTAGTGAGGGGGATAAAATAGGATCAGTAGCAACCAATAGCACTAATAATGGGGCCCTTTAGTAACACAGTGTGGTCATTAGCATTGTAACCATAACTACTAGATCATGAGACTCTGGATCTTCCTTTGGTGGACCCAGAGCTTTCTCTTCCACAGAGTGAAAAACAACTTACCCTAATAACGCAAGAGTTGGGTGTTTTTGTTGTTTTGTTTTTGTTTTGCTGTTCCCTCAGCCCTTCATCCCCTCAGTGCAGAGGGAAATGAACCACCTCCAACAGAGAATTCCAAACTCTGCAGATCCCTAAGCAAACCAGCAGATTGCAGATCTGCCTAGTGTCACATGTCTCATATTTGATAGGTGTGTCATGCAGACTAGGGAACTGGTAAAATGTCAGACTCCAATATCCAATAGTCCAGGGGAATATATGTTAAACTGTAAAGCCAGAATCCATCAGTGCTCATCTCAGTTCATCTACTGCTTGTAATTAATATTTCTGCATACTACACAACTTTTATTATTAACCAAGGTTTTATATCCCCACTTAGGAGAGGCAACGATCCTTCACCTGTTTACAGATAAGAAATATAGGTGAATGTGCAATACCATTTTAGGCAGAGCTACAAATAGAATCTCATCTCTAACGCCTGGCCTACACGAGACTTTTGTCAATCAAAGTCAGCTTTCTGTGCCAAAAGAGTGGTGGTGTACACACTGCAATTCCCTCTTCCCCCCCTGGCGGCCCAACGCCATTGATTATGACAAAATAAAACCGCCTCGACGAGAGGCAGACCTTTTTGCGCCAAACATTTAGTGATAAAACATCAGTATAGACACTGCGCTTGGTTATGTCACCGTAAATGGTCTCCAGGAAGTGTCCCACAATTCCCAGCCTGACTGCTCTGGCCATCAGTTTGAACTCCGCTGCCCTGCAGCCATCCGCCCCTCCTCCTTTTAAAGTTTTGGGAATTTTTTTTAATTCCACTTCCTGTTTGGTCAGCGTGAGGAGCTCACGTCACATCTTCCCAGCTGACCATAGCAGCTCTATGCACCAAATGCTCTCCCCCTTTGCACCCACTGAGCTTCTGGATCTGATTAGCATTTGGGGAGAGGATGCAATCCCAGCTCCACTCCAGCAGATGGAACTTTGATTCAAACGGTCAAATTTCTCGTTTAATGGCAGAGAAAGACTATGAACTGGGCATGCTGCAGTGCCATGGGAAAATCAAGGAGCTGCGGCAGGCATACCAAAAAGCCAGGGAGTCAAACCATTGCTCTGGTGCAGAGCCAAAGACTTGCTTCTTTTATAAGGAGCTGGAAGCCATCCTCAGCGGCGACCCCACCTCCACTGCCAAGAGACCCTTGCATACCTCTACAGGCCTGGAGGCAGCGAAAACCAGACTCAACCGTGACAAAGAGGTCATGGATGAGGAGATCGAGCTGAAGATGATGTTGAGCAGGGGACTGAGTTGTTTCCTGGCATGGGGCGCCAGGACCTCTTCTCTACCCCGGAGAGCTTGAGCCAGTCCTAGCCCTCCAGCTTTGGCGTGCAGGATGTAGGAGAGGGGAGCTCGGGTAAGTGATTTTTTGGAGCTGATGCAGCTCAGTTACATAAGGCACAGCTATCCTTTGCTTTGTTGCATTATACAGCTGGTTGAAGAGATAGAAATGCACCAAAGTAGCTGTGTTCAAAACTCAAAGCAAACTGATAGGCAGGAAAGCAGGGAAAACGAGGAGCAAGTGATAGCCGGTGACAAGTACGTGAAAAAAGGCATGGAGGTGCAACTAGAGTTGCTAAAGTCGCTCAGAACTCTGCAGACTGAATTCATGCTCACCCTCCCTTGCAGCCAATACTGAATTGCTTTTCATGCCCTCTCCAAACTCCACCCACACATTCCTATCAAATTCCCAGCCCATCTCGGCATAGGCGCCAGGTGCGTAAAACCAGGGAAGGCTTAGCTTTCCCTACAGCCAGGTGTGGCTCCGCCCCCTCCCGCTGCATCCTGCTCACGTGGGCGTGGCAGTGGAGTCCCTGTCTGCTGAAGGGGGCAGGGAGGAGCTGGGGGCGGTCCAGACACCAAGCAGCCAGGGGGCAGGGTGGGGTGGGGTGTGGCGCAGGCCTCGGGCCAGCCAGGCCGTGTCGTTGTGCCTCTGGCACCCAGGGCCGGGGCTCTGTTGGCACTGCGGGGGCCCGGGACGGGCCGGGGCTGGCTGGGCTGTGTTGACACTGTGAGATTGTGTGTCCAGGGCTGGCCAGCCGGCCAGGCCATGTCAGCACTGCAGGGGGCCAGCTGGGCCATGTCAGCATTATGGGGGCCAGGGCTTAGGCACGTGGCTGGGGGTGATCCAGGGGCTGGAGTGGACTGGGCAGCCTGGGGCCGGTTGGGTCGACGCTGGTGCTGGCTGGCTGGTGGCACTCCGGCAGTGGCGAAGGGAGGATGGGCTGGTGCTTGGGTGCACTGGGGCATGGGCTGGCCAGTCTGGGGCCAGGGTGGATTTTTGGGGCCGTGCTGGGGCACGGGCTCTGGGTGTGCTCAGTCTGCCCCCTGGCACTGATGCTGGGGTGCTCCACCACCGGGGGCCGGGGCTCTGATGAGAGAGGAAGTGGAAGAGGCCGGGCTTTGGGCGGAAGGGGCGGAAGCAGAGGCTAGCCTCCCTGAACAGGCGATTCATGACCCGCCCATGCATCTCAGTATCCCGTTCACTCCACCCCTTCAGACAGCTTCCAGAACAATAGCTAGACTTACACCCAGCTGTCATAGCACACTGCCCCCACTACTTTCTCCCCTCCAGCCCAGCCTTTTGTATTTGTTGTGAATAACTGTTATTTAATAAAGACATACTCTGTGAAGAATAAGCAATCTTTATTTATCTTGTGCACACGATGGTTGCAGCTCACATTGATACACGGTACAGGCTGAGTAGCAGTCATAGCATGGCACAGCGCTGTTTACAAGCACACCTTATTGGTGCTCATTTGCAAAATAGTTCCTCAAGGCCTCCCTGACTTGAATGGGCCCCTGTTGTGCCCCTCTAATAGCCCTGATATCTGGTTGTTCATATTCAGCTGCAAGGTGATCTGCCTCTGCACTCCATCCAGGGGGAATCTTTTCACCCTTAGCTTCACAAATATTATGGAGCACACAGCAGGCAGCTGTAACCATGGGAATATTTTCCTCATTTAGGTCTAGCCTTCCATAAAGGCAGTAAGCTTTTAATCTGCAAAGTGCACATTCAATGGTCATTCAGCACCTGCTCAACCTGTTATTGAAGCGCTCCTTCAGGGTGCCTGTATAAGGCTTCATGAGCCATGGCAGTAAAGTGTAGGCTGGGTCTCCCAGGATCACTGTTGGCATTTCAACATCCCCCATTAGAATCTTTTGGTCTGGAAAGAAAGTCCCTGCTTGAAGCTTTCTGTACAGCCAGTGTTCCTGAAGATACGTGCATCACACACCTTCCCTGATAAACCCGCGTTGATGTCAGTACCATAGCAAAATACACCTTTCCATGGAGGCACTCTATGGCAAGATGGTCTGGGGCCAAAATTGGGCTATGCGTGCCAACTATCACCCCACCAGTTAGGGAGTCCCATCGCTGCAAAGCCATCCACTATTTCACGCACATTTTCAAGACTCACAGTGCTTCATAGCAAAATGTGATTAATGGCCTTGCACACTTGTGATAACACAGCTCCAATGGTGGACTTCCCAACTCCAAACTGATTAGCAACTGACCGATAGCAGTCTGGAGTTGCCAGCTTCCACACAGCAATTGCCACACGCTTCTCCACCGAGAGGGCATCTCTCATTCTGGTGTCCTTGCATCGCAGGGCAGGGTGGAGCTCTGCACAGAGTTCCATGAAGGTGGCTTTATGCATTCAAGAGTTCTGCAGCCACTGCTGGTCATCCCAAACCTGCAGAACAATGCGATCCCACCACACATCACTTGTCTCACATGTCCAAAGCAGTGGTGCGCTGTGTGTAGCTGCTCCATGAATGCAAACAGTAATCCAGCATTGTTTGCATGGCTCACAGGTCAGGCACCTTGAATACAAGTCCCAGTTGGGAGCTCAGCCACGATGTGTTCACAACACTGACAACAACAGAGTGAGAGCAGTGCAGGATCCATCCTTTCAGCTAGAGCTGGCAGGGATTCAGGAAACTCAGGCCAGTGAAAAATGCCACGAAATGCAGTTGGAAACCCATGGAATGAAGGGACGGAAATCACTGCATCATGGGACATTGAACCTGCCCCCATGATGCACTGCCATCCTCTTTGCCTTCCCACAACTCGTAGCAGCACAAGGTGGGGAGCTGCACAGAGGGATAGCTGCCCACTGTGCACTGCTCTCACTGTCATGCTAGAGCACCAACCGTGGATAAGCTTTGATGGCACAATGAGTGCTGTGTGGACGGGCACAAGCGTTGTAATTCCAGCGCTTTTTGGTCATTGCTGAAACTTGCGTCGACAAAACTTTCTAGTGTAGACAAGGCCTCAGATAAACAGACCCAACTCTCATTCACTTTGCCACACACCCTTAAGAAGATATGTGCCAAATCATATGCTTGTATACCCATACTAACACAATATGTGTCTTTGTCCCCTTCTGCTCCTGCCTCCCCGCTATGCTATTGAACCTGGTCCTTAAGATCAAGTGATGAAGTCTTGTACTTTTAGATCCTGAGGTCCTACATTCAGTACCTGAAAATGACCCACACAGGGGTATCATTACCCTTGGCTATGCTATGTCTAACTCCGAGACTGTACTTTGTTCTTAGAGCCAGGAAGAGAACCCAAGAATCTTCATCTTCAACATTCCAGAACTATTTCATAAGTAGTTACATACAACACTAAAAATACAACAAAAACTAGTAACATAATATCCACGTTCAAAATTATTTTATATTGCAAAACATTTTAAACAATTATTACTATTCCAGGAGATCAAAGTGCCCTATGGAACTTCTAGTGCACAGCAGCAGGATTGATGTGGCCACTTGATGCTCCAGCCTCATGCACACTGTGGATTCACATCCTGGCTTGCCCTGGACTAAATCACCAAATAGACAAACCCTGATTTTCATAAGTGCTGAGCACCCACAGCCATGCCCACTCAAATGGGAGCTGTGGGTCTTCACCACTTCTGAAATAAACCGGTACAGAGTACCACAAGTTGGCATACAAAACTGCTGACCCCTTCTAAAAGTGTTCCTGTCGGATATTTCCTAGCATGACTGAAGCCGTTTCCAAAGCCTTTTCCCCCCCCCCCCTAAACTCAGGACACCTTGCAGGTTTATAATAATAAAATTGACTAAAACATATTTCTCTTGGGTCAGGGTGGATTTATTTAATTTTAATCATGATTTAAATCAGCAAATAAGAAATCCAGATTTAAGTTAATGATTTGACTCTTGTGTTGCATTTGTACTTTTTTGTTATTTACCTGACGAAACATTCATTCTCATTGGTTGGTACAACAATTAAAATCTGTTGATGTGAACAAAATATAACCGTCATACTAAATTTGGTACTTTATTTTGCTAACCAGGAGGATACACTATATCTACTATACACATCTATTTAGATAATTACATCGCATAATTCAAATCCTTAATTATTACTTTTTATTAGGTTAAAAAAATTAGGTAATTATATCACATAATTCAAATCCTTAATTATTACTTTTTTTATTAGGTTAAAAATGGTGAATAAAGCTTTTTCTTATTTACTAGATGCTGTTTTATACTTGGGATGTGTATGAAGCTGCATTTGGATAGAAATTTTAAAAATTTTAAAGCATTTTAAAAGTTTTATTTAACTAATAAAAATAATCTTAAATGTGCTGAATACATAAGAAAAATAAGTATCAAAATGTTTTGCATTTAAAATTGATTTATTAAATAAAGGAAATATTAGTTGTTATGGGGATCTCACAAAACCGGGTGACTGGGCAACAGAATGACAGATGAAATTCAATATTGACAACTGCAAAGTAATGCACATTGGAAAAAATAATCCCAGCTACACATATAGTGATGGGTTCTAAATTAGCTGTTACCACTCAAGAAAGCAATCATCATGTATAGTTCTTTGACAACTTCAGCTCATTGCGCTGTTACAGTAAAAAAAGCTAAGAGAATGTTAGAAACTGTAGGAAAGAGATAGAAAATAAGACAGAAAATATCATAATGTCATTATATAAATCCATGGTCCACCCACACTTTGAAACCTGAACCAAGGTCTTGTCATCCCAACTCAAAAAGGATTTAGTGAAACTGGAAAGGTTCAAAGAAGGGCAACAAAGATGATCAAGGGTATGGAACTGTGTCCATATGAGGAGAGACTAAAAAGGACTAGGGATATTCATTTTAGAAAAGAGTCAATTAATAGAGAATATAATAGAGGTCTAGAAAATCATGAATAGTGTGGAAAAAGTGCATAGAGAAGTGTTCTTTACCCTTTCCCACAATATAAAAAACAGGGGTCATCCAATTAAATTATTGGGCAGCAAGTTTAATACATACAAGAGGAAATACATTTTCATCCAATGCACTATTAACCTGTGGAACTCATTGCCATGGGATGTTATGATGACCAAAAGTATAACTGGATTCAAAAAGAACTAAATAAATGCATGGAGAATAGATCCAGCAATGGCTATTAGCCAAGATGGTCAGAGATATAACCTCATGCTTGGGGTGATTCTAAACCTCTGACTGTTAGAAGCCAGGAGGCAAAGACATGGATAGATTTCTCAAAATTGCCCTGTTCCGTAGATTCATCATGAAACCCTGGTGCTGGCCACTGTCAGAGCCTGGATATTGGGCTAGATGGATGACTAGTCTGACCCAATATGGCAGTTCTTAGCTGTAGTTAGTCTCTTGACAGATTGTTTCTGGTTACAATGGGCCATATTTTCAAAGTAATTTAGGTGCCTAAAGAGATCCCTAGTAGGAATTTTCAGTAGCACTGATTTCCCAGTGATTTCAATGGGAGTTAGGGGCTGAACCTGTTTAGACACACCTGACAATCACATAAGGCACTTAGCTGCATCTTTAGGCACCTAAATATCTTTGAAAATCGGACTCCATGTCCTTCAAGTTTTTAGAATTAGTAGATCTCATCCTTCACTATCTGGTTTTTATTCATTGACTGGAAAAAGAAAACAAAGCTTTCCTGCTTTTTAAACTCCCAGTTGATTTCTCACCTTTTAATGATCTAATCCAAATGAAGAAAATATTCTCACTGCACCTGCTAGCGAAACTGAAACAAAAAGTAATTATGGCGCAAGCTTTTCTGCATAACACAAACTGAAAGTATTTATGCTTGGAAAACTGTACATACCAATATTTGTGCCATTGTAAAGACCAAAATATATGGATATTTAATGCAATGCTTGACATTGTGACATGTTTATAAAGCTTGAGTTGATTTTAACAGGTAGATGTTTTCTCCCTGATTTTGTGTATAATTAAAAAAGCAGCACCTTTTAGCTCATTAAAATTTAAAGAGGGCTCATTGACACAGCATACTATTTTTATTTATTTAAACGATTTTAATAGATAATAGTAAATTTAGGCTTTAACAGATTAAAATTAAAACTATAAGTAATTGAAATTATTTAAAAAAAAATATATTTAAATAAAAAAATCCAATGTTCTTGACTTTAAAAAAAATTAGATTTTTATCTACCGTATCTTGAGTGCAACCTGGGAAGAATTTTCCAGTGGTATGCTGAGATAACCAACTTTTTTTTATATACTGCAATATATAGGGTTTGTGGCTGCGTAATATTTTACAGAAAGCCACAAATGTAGTTCTTGATGCATGAATTGTTACAATGGCAAGAAGCCTTAAATGTAGGTTGCAATTACGTTCAACAGCGAAAGGTGTGACTACCAGGGAACGGGGCTGGCTCCATCAAGCAGACTAATCAGATGATTATCAAGGGTAGCAAAATGTTTAGTGTCTGAAATTGTGTTAATGGCTATAGACTGTGAGGGCTTGTGCTTTTTCATTTTGCCTGAGGTAACAAAAAACAAGAGTTAGGCATTGACAGTTACAATATAAACTAAAAAAGTAGAACATAGTCTACAGAGATGTGAGGTTAGGCCATAAGATTTAAATTAAGGGAATCAGATCAGCTGAATGGTGGGCTGCTGGTGGGCACCTAAACTATGGTTCCAGACACTAACCCAAACATCAAGCCCTTTTATTTCTGTTCTAGTGGAATGGCTGTGATATTATTACTGGCTCTTAGAATCTGCCCACAGATGAGACAGTATAGTAATAGGCACTCTAGCAAAACTTAAGATAGCTTTTATTTACAACTTTCACTGCACTTCAGCTGTCCTAATCTTGTTTTAACACTTTGCCTACGATTTTATCACTCTTTTAATAAACAAATGCTCATTACAGAGACCATTTTGTCCCTCCAAGTTCTAAATCAGAGCAACAGCTAACATTTATAAGCTTTCAACATTCAGATATGCAAGCTACCTAACACCATTTGGATAATGTGCTGGTGCTGAGTGAAAGCGATACTAAGCTAATGAGGATTCATTACAATGACTCAGAGAAACAATATTACATTATAAATTCTAGGTAATCTGCTTCTGTTGAGGGCGGATGTGATCTTCCAATGTAATGGTATGAAAAACAGCTATTCAGAAAGTTGTTCCTTCGGGCTACAAAAGCTGCTTGAATTTTTAAAGATAAAGGATACTGAAATATGGGGGAAACGCCTAATTAAAAAAACAAATCTGTTTAATATTCTAGTTACTGTTCTGGTATCTTACTAAGAAAATCTTGTTGTGATCTAATTCTTCATTTGGTTACAAACTGATAAAATGTGGTTTCAGGATGTTGGTTTTTGTAGCTTCTTCATGTCCAATAGATTCTGTGCCACCATGAGGAATCGATTTCCTTTATTCTGTTACAAGTGAAAAGAACACTGTGATCACAGTCACCATTCCATTTGAATCAATGTAGTGGGTTAAGCTCACAAACACAAGCAAAATCAGTAGGTCAGCCCTAGTAAGTCAAATGAAAGGGTCCTACATGCTATCTACACACAAACTGTTCTGATAATACCCCACTATATAATATCCTCGATCCTGTATTTTTGAACTTCTATTAGCAGGCTTCCTAGCAGCAGGCTGCGAGTGGAGTCTGACTGAGAAATAAATTAACAAAATGACAGAAAGTTTCCAAAGATGTAAAAATACAATGATGTACTGCATGCTGTTAAATAATTCTCGATCCGATTCTGCAAGCCTTTGGCTTCAATTGGAATCAAAGGATATGCCTACACTACAACTGGGAGCAAGCCTCCCAGCACAGGTAGACAAACTTGCAATAATGGGGCTTAAAAATAGCAATGTGAACGTTGCAGCTTAGGCTCTTAAGCCCACCCAGCCTCCTGGGCCTGGGCTCAGGTGGCTAGCCCAAGTCTCCAGCAGAGCCACAATGTTTATGCTGCTATTTTTAGTGTGCTGGCTCCAGCCCTGCAATCAGGCGTCTCTCTAGCAGGGCTGGACAGCTCGCTTCTAACTGCCAGTGTACGCATACCGGAAAAGACTCAACACCTTGAAGAACTGGGACCTCTTTTCTGCACGTTCTAAAATTCAAAGCATATACTGTAAGTTCTGATACCACACCCTTGGGATTTCATTGAGCTAAGCCAAGGAAATGACACTTACACTGTGCATTATCTCATCTGATACCCACCTCAAAATGATTTACTATAACTAGTGCATACTGAATATTAGTTAAAGAACACGATTGATGATATAATTTTGAGATATGTACCTTGCTCACCTCAGACCTATTTAATAAAAGCTGAGCAGCAATCTACAGTAAGTATCGTAAATCTGCCATGTCTGATACTGATTGTAAAATAAAACGACCAAAGTAGTGGTTATCAGTATATCACTTACACATAAGCAAATAACTTCTTACTTGGATTTATTTCCACTGATTCAACAGAGAAATAAATTAGCCGAGAGACTTCATTATTATGTGTACTGAAGGAAAAGTATCTATCACTATTGGTAATTTTATCATAATATACTGGCATATATCTTAAATTTTTAGCAGTATGTTTTTACCATCCAGATTACAGACTGAGCTGGTAGTGCTGTTTGTACTTGTAATCCATCTGCTAGGTGATGTACGAAGCAAGAGGGGCTGGGTTCAATATCTAAAAGCTCCTCTTGACAATACAAAACACAGCCAGCTTGAGACCCCACCCAGTAATCTGGGAAAACTAAACACCACCCCTGGGCACCTCTAAGAGGCAATACTTCCTCACTTCTAAGCAGAGTCTGTGTCTAACAAAAGAAAACTTTTAATAAAAGGAGAAACCACAGTATTAATTTGGGGAAAACACTTGAAAGTACACAACCAACAAATGAAACACTGGCCCCAGTATCTTGGGCAGTGTCCCTTTCCTCACCTTGTAGTGGGGAAGTCCAAGGGATCAGTGTCTCTTTAACATACCTTTCTCCTTTTCCCTTTGCTGAGCCCCACTCACAATTTGTTGTCCGCGGTCAGCAATTTCCCCAGAGTCCAGGGGTGCATCTGGGTGGGTTTGCCTCCTACCCCTGAGGGGAGAGGATGGTTGGCTGGTGCCTGTGTCTCTGCTCAACAGTCTCTGCAGTTGTTTGTCACTGTCGTCGCTCTCATCACTGCCACTGCCCACAGCTGCCTCTCGTTGCAATGCTGTGTTCTGAGTTCCACCACTTAGCCCAGTTCTGAGTGATTTCAGCTCGTGAGTGATTTCCCTGGGTAATGGGGACCCTCTCTGCGGCTGTCTCTCCTATATTGTCTTTTCATCACAACACTGTCTCCATACCTGATCTATGGCTCTAGCAATCACTGAGTAAGAACCAGAACTTTCAAATTAGTCTAGTTTGCTTTAAATATCGGAGGGGGAGAGTCAAATGGCTTCTAGGTCCCTTCGAACAGGGCCAGGCCACCAGAAGGAACATCTGAACCACCCCATACCGCCTCCCCCCACAACACTTACTGGGGTTTGGCCTCACTACCCGTTGCTTAGCAAGTAAGGTTGCAAATAGGGTGACCCCCTCTGTCAGGGCAGGCTAAGTACAGTCCTGCTGCCCTTTTCTCATGCAATGAGAATAACAATATTTCATTACACGCA
>ML675616.1:50111158-50152444 GCA_007922155.1 Mesoclemmys tuberculata
CCTCTTTGGGGTCTGTGCCACCTTTACGTCATTCCCCTTAGTTGGAGTAGTTTTCCGCTGGCACCACAAGGGAAACGCAAGCCATGCCCCTGCTCCAAGTGCTGGTCTAGAACCCTATATTATGAAGTGCCTATGCACAGTCAAGCACCAAACTGCCTTACTTCACAAATCCAAACACCTTTTCCTCTGTGTCACCAGCAGGCCTGTGCTGAGACCGTTGCAGGAGTCTGTTCCTGACTCCTTCTCAGCAGGGTTACATTCATCCCTTATTTTGGACCTGACTCTACAGAGCATCAATCAGCTTATCGCCCTCTGCTCCACCTCCCAGAAGAGAAGGAATGCTTCTATAGTCCTGCCCCACCCCTTCTCCAGCAAGCTGTCTTACCTTGCAGTCATATGATTCTCCCTGAGAACTATACAGCCTTAAAGGGCCAGAACTTGGAGCAGGGATAGGCGTGACGCAGGCGTAGAAAAGTCATCCTGTGACATGGGGAAATAAGAGTGAAGCCACCTCTGTTGTTAGGCTTCATTGACACATTTTGGTTCCTATTCTTAAATAGCACATTGTATCACGATTATAAATCATGCACTACCACAACATTAAAAATACCTTCTTTGTAATGTTGGACAAATACACCCCAGTGCAGTGGGCCCGGCACAAGCACCACCTAAACCCTACATTGCATGTGTTTGGCACTGCACACACGATGTATACAGGTCATCTCAAAGACTGGTGTTCTTCAGGTTTGCCAGTAAGGTTAAGAGCTGCTTATAATTCTGAAGGAAATTCGGCAGCAGTGCATTCCTGACCTTGAAATAGCAAGCAAATCTAACTGTTACAAAGCACATGGGTACATTTATTCGTATTTCTCAATCACTAACAAATCTTAGATGCTAATAAAAAGATTTCATTAGATATTAAATTTGCCACTGTAATTGATATTTAGTCTAAAAATCACCTTTCTGCTAATTTCCAAAGTAACATTTCTTGAAGAAAAATAGCTGCACTAATCTAAGACTAGAAATGTGTACCTGAGCTAAAAGAAATTAACTCTCAAATCTGGTGTTTCAATGTATTAAGCAGACAATTGAATATTTTTAAACTACTGACAGAATAAAACATTTGTTTGTTTTCAGGTTAATATGTGCAATGAGCCTTTTATGGGACTGTTATATTTTACCATGCAACATTTATTATATAAAGGGACTACAATACAATCTCACACAACATAGCCGGAGGCTCAGCACATGAGTAATCATGCCTAATTACTAATGGTCCCATCCCACAAGGTGCTGAGTGACTTCAAATAGGAGTCAAGAGCACATAGCACCTCTTAGGAGGAGCCAACAGTGCAATCCACAAAGCAGTTTAGGTGCCTAAACTCTAAGTTAGGCACCTGAGTCCCTGTGCTCAACACTACTGTGATCTGGAAATTGCAGGTTCAATTCCCCTCTGTGCAACAAGGGGAGGAAGGATTTGAACAGAGGTCTCCCCCCTTCTCAGGAGAGTGTGCTCACTAAGCTATGGGATGTTTGGATATAGGCTCAGTCTCTCCTGTTGAAGCTGTTTCACTGTGGATCAATAATGAGAGAGTGTTGAAGTAGAGGGACTGGATCCATTGTCTCCCACGTCTTTGGGGGGTTGCCCTAACCACTAGACCACAGAGTCTCTCTCTAGCTTCTAAAGAGGGTATGTCTACACTGGAACTAAACACCTGCGAATGGCCCACCTCAGCTGACATGGACTCATTGAGCTTGGGCTATGGTGCTGTTTAACTGCAGCGTAGATGTCCAGGCTCTGTGACTCCACAAGGGGGAAGGGACCTAGAGCCTGGGCTTCATCCTGAGTGCAAACATCTACATGGCAATTTTTAGCCCCACATCCTGAACCCCATGAGCCTGAGTCAGCTGACCTGGCCAGTTGTGGGTCTTCTATTCCAGTGTAGACCTACCCTGACAGCTTAAGTATTTATCCGCAGTGAAACAGTCATTTGGGCCAGAGAGTGAGAGAAAGTGACTCTGAGGTGCCTAACTCAGCTTTGTGGACTGCCATGCTTTTCCTGTGATTTTCTAGGTACCTAAGTTAGGTGCTGTGATGCAAAACATTGCGGTGCCCATCTCCCTTCGTGGATGCTACCACAAGTGCCTTGAAGGATCAAGTCTTAACTTTAATCAAGAATTCAGTTCCACACGTGAAATTTTGCATGCACTTATTAGTGTTTTTATGAGCCTTTGCTGGCATAATTCCATTGACTGATAGAATTATATCTGCAGAGGATTTCTAGCTCTCAGACACCTCTTTCAATTTCTGAGGATGACAAAAAACACAATGCTAAGTCAAACTGTCTGGTCACTCTGCAGATGTACAAATAGATACTCCTATGTGCATAAGATCAGTGTGATTAATGCCTCTGCTATAAACATGGGTTGGTAAATGAAAATGTTTGCTTTTTCTTTAATGGAATGTGATAACAAAATGCCTTCTCTCATTGTAGTTTGTAGAGTCCAATTACCAGTGTTACTTCTCAGAGACAGGCTCTCTCATATAGAGCTGGATTTACTTCTGGTACGATGTCCGTATTTTTTTTTCTCTCTTTAATTTCACCAGCATTATTTTAAGTGATATCAAAATCACTGACAGGTATTTAATTCTAATGATTAATGACTGAGTAACTGATAAAACAAATTAGAATGGTTTGTGCTTCATTGATGTAATTATTGGAGAGAGGAGGGAAGGAAAGTGAAGTTCCAAATATCATTCTAACGTGATTTATTAAAAAAATACAGAATCATTTATAATAAAGTTCATAACTTAACTCCAAGTATCCCCTATGGATGTAGAAATTCAGATGGAAGGTCAATATGGCAGTTATGTTTTCTTACTCAGAGTCTGGGTGCTGTTCTTGTCCTAGCAACCTGATCATGCTTTTGAACTGTGTAGTGTTAGTGCTTCAGATTTATTCACCCATTCCTTTGCTGTGAGGCTACTTTCTTTTCTACACTAGGAAATAACATTAATAGAATCATAGAATAGTAGGGTTGGCAGGGACTTCAGAGATCATCTAGTCCAATCCCCTGCTCAAAGCAGTACCAACATTATTTTAATAACTCAGTTAGCTGAACTGGTATTGATCACAGCTAAACCCTGGCCAGCACTGCCTTAGCTAATCTGATTGCTGACTCTCAACTCTTAAAACAGTGCCACTGCCTAGTACAGGCAAAATATACAAAAGTTCATGAAAGGCAGATACCATTCAGTGGTTGCTAGCTCTTGGTGAAAAGTGCATTTTGGAACCAGAGTGAATAAACTGAATAATTTGCTACAGCAGGGTCAGGTGCAATTGAGCAGATTCAACGGTGGTGTTTTATGGCGGGAGGAAGTTACAAGTTTCACAGGAGAAAAGAATGACCTTTTCATATGTTATATCTGCAGCCAAGGCGCTTGGAATTCAGCATGTCTTCACAGTACTCCGGCTGCACTTTTTATAGGATAAACTGATTTTTGTTCTTCAAGACAGTGTGAAAAGCTGAACTTTGGTAAAAGTCGGCATTTTGAATTGCATCGCCAGCACTTCGGCTGTCATGTTTTGAGACTCTAAAAGCAAGTTTTTATGCAGGTCTTATTTGTATTTTGCATGTCTTTCTTAGTCCATTCTGGCCTACAGCCAACTTTGATGAGAGGTACAAGACAAAAATTGTCCTTTCTAGTCAAAGCGTTTTTAGCAGTGGGGGGCAGGGGGAGGGAATTCTATTAACTTTGTTTTGCATTTTTAAGCGCTTGTTTCTTTCCAATTCAAATATACAAACTATGTGTTTACTGTGTGCCTTACTGTTTCTTTCCTACAGCTTGTCTTGTTTTATGACTCTGCAGCTGACCCAGCCTTCCAAAATAGTCCTGAATATCTACCAGCCTAGGCACAATATTTACTGGTTCAACCATATTTTCACTCATCTGTCAAAAAAATTGTTCCAGGTAAGGGCAAATAAAATGTTGCGAGACTGAGTTAAACAACATTTTGCTTTCCATATTAATTAAGCAGTGTGTTTCCAGGGGCCTGCTTTCTCATGCAAAGTGAAGCGGATAGTGGCTATCCTGGCCAGGGAAAAAAAAAGAAGTTTGCTGCCGCTGTTCACGCTGCTTAGTCTGCAACTTGGACATCTGCCCTGAATATGGTGGGATATGGAGGTGCACCTCCCCATGGGCAGACCAGGACAAGTCACACCTTTTGCACAGTTCCTCTCCTGTTACCTTGCTCTCAGGGGGAGGAAGGGGCATGGGCAGTGCTTAATTTTAATGAAAGAGGTGCCGGGGCTCAAGCAATTTGTTTATTTTCATAACTGATGCAGCAAGCCCAGAGGAGCCGGCACTATGAACTGCCAAGAGTAGAGATGCTGGGGCTCGGTCCCAGCAAGCCCTACCACAATTAAGCACTGGACAGAAAGGAAAAGAGTAAGTTACTTCAGCTTTTACATGGCGCAGTTTACTCCATCTACCCACTCTCAGCTAGACTCCTCCCTCTCCACGCTGCTCTCCCTTTGCTCATTTGGCAAGTAGCCCTCTGCTCTCCTCCATGCAGCTCATTGTAGCAGTTACAATCTGAGCAGCCCTCGCGTGGCTGGGAGAGAGCCCTTACTCAGCGACACACCGCAGTAAGCGCCGATGAGGGGAGAGACAGACACAGGGCAAATTCTGGAATCGGTACTGCCAAACCTTTTGATTAGTGCTTCTGATTACACCTGTGCTACTTTGCAAACGTGAACTCAAATTACAGAACTCAAACCTTCCATGAGACATAATCAACAAGTGTTACAGGTGTGAACCGAGCTGTGTTCGTAAAGGCAGTATGTAAGAACCAGCTCTTTTGTGAATCAAAAGGTAATTTTTGATACAACCAACTGCTGCTCCTGGAATTGGTCTGGTATATAAAGTGCAACTGCACTTTACAAAGACATCCCATCTGAGATGATTTCAGAGCCCTTTTGTCATCTGTTGAGGTACTTAAGGGGTGTACACACCTTTTACTCAGTAAGAAGGGTGACAGTTTCTTGGGAGTTCCAGTTACGGTCTCTGTCAACGCAAGACAAAACACCCGTGTACTTGTCGCTGCAAGCTACTTTAAGAAAATGGTTCCCGTTGTTGAACTATACTACCCTGTTTCTGGTTGTTTGCTACAAACTACTTAATGATCAGTTCCTAAAGTTCTACCAAGGCGTTTGTGTGCTTTTTTTGAAGCCAATGACGGTGTCTCCTATGTGTGTTACCTATTACTGCCAAAGTGCAGAGTAAGCTGTAATAGCACCAGCATGCAATGTCTACTTTCTGTGGTTACATGCAGTGACTTGCTGCATGAGTCTTGTAATAACAGTCTGCATCCGCAATGTAATATCACAAGCATAGCACACTTGTGAAAATGAAAAATCTCACTGAAACAATAGATTTGGCCAAGTAACTGAACTAATCTTGTTGTCAAATAAATTTTGGCAAGGTTGAAGTCTTCTGAATGAGCTTAGTGCACTGTAAGATGCATGTGCTAGGAGAGAAGGTGTGGTTAGATGCCTTTCACAACTGGAGTAGTGAATGCAGAATCTGAAGAGGTCAGCAATGAACAAAAATAATTCAGAAACATTAAGCATCATGAGTAAGGATAAAAGTGGAATTTGTACACCTCTTCTGAAGCCATATTGCTTTGGGACCTGAGATGGGATGGGGTTCTTCCACCCAATGCTATGAACATACACATATTTCTGGAATGAAAATTAACGTCAATACTTAAATAGTTCTATGCTAATAAGCTCCTTTTTATAGTTTAATAGGGTAGTTTTTCCCGCTGTCTATGGTGACACTGCCCATACACTCAGTTATAAGGAAAACGAAGGCCCTGACAGTCAGATAGACAGAGAAAGGAAAAACTTCAGGCCTCCATTGTTCCATGCTGCAGTAGCATACATTTTGAGTGATAAAGGCAGGGAGAGCCCCACTTTAACTACCACTATAAACAGTTAAAATGAATAAACAGATGAGCAAGGAGTTCTGACATTTAAATTGTCTTCAGAATTAAGTCCCCTCCACTGAGATGAAGGAAGTGTTTCAACATGCACAGCTGTTGTGTCAAGCTGTCTGGCTGTAGACTTAACTCTCATCTATACTAGGGTTTTTAGCCACACTTTCAATTTAAGTTTAAATGAACACTCCTCTCTGGATGGATCTCAACCTTGTCATGGTGGAGAGGCTTGTGTGGGCTAAGACCCTCAGAGCTATACTGTCTGGAGCTTTCATACTCCAGGTAGGGTCACCCTTGATGAGCAGCTCTGAGGCAAAGTTCCTGATTAAACATAGTCCAAACCATACAAGACCCCAATGGTCTCAATGCAGTCCACACAGCCACACCGAAGGAAAACAAACTCATCATCCTGGGAGATTTCAATGTCAGAGTTGAGCAGGACTCCCAACTCTGGAGCAGCCTAATAGGCAAAGAAGGGGTGGAAAATGTAAACCCCAATGGTATTCTCCTCCTCAGCAAATGTGCAGAGCATGATCTGCTCATCACAAATACCATCTTCAGGCAGAGTAACAAATTTAAGACCACCTGGAAACAACTTCATTCCTGCTGCTCTAGCGCTGCAGCCCGGAGCAAGCTTGGATGGCGTGGCCAATCTCTCTGGCCTGGGGGATAAGGGTGTGTGTGCTGGGTTGGCCCTTCATGACATGCAGTAGGCGGGGGGTGCTGAAGCCGCCAGCGCTACCCCTCCCCTGCGCGTCGTGAAGGGCCGACCCAGCACTCCCCAGCAGGCCCCGCCCTCCTCCTCAGTACACTACTGGCTTTCTGAATTGGCATGCAATGTCCAAGTTTACTGAGAAGTTACCTGAACACTCAGGTGAGGTATATAAGGTTTTGGTTGCAGAAGGCCACATGGTGGCCAAGATTTCTCTTGTTGATGTAGCTGATACTTTACAGAGTGATGGCATCTGTAATATCTATAAGGAGAACATCCTGGTCACAAAACTCAGGCATAGCTACAGACATTTGATAAACTATTGAAGACCTTCCCATTGACAGTCAATCTTTGTTTTCTAACAAAATGGATGAGACTTTACAGTTGTTTAAGTACTCTCAAGTGACTCTTCACTCCTTGGAAGCGTAAACTCCAACACCCAGGAAATGCCAATATAGGTCTCAGCAAGAGCAGTATAATTGGCAGCTGTAATGGTTAGACAATGCTACAACAACCGCTATCAAAATGACTGGTCCTCCTTGTTATCCTGTGCAGAGTTCCTATATAACAACGCCGAACATGCCTTTACAGGACAAAGCCCTTTTTTTGTGAACTACGGGTTCCATCCCTGATTCCATTCTGAACTATCCACAACCTCCCCCAACCTAGCCACTTTGGAAGGAGTACAACTGATCCATCATACCCAGGGGGAGCTAAACACCTGACTGGAGGAAGCAAAACAGGGCTTCAAGTGGTATTTGGATCAACAATGACAAAAAGGCCCAGAGTTTACTCTAGGCCAGAAAGTATGGCTCTCAGCAAAGTATCTCCATGCCAACAGATCATCCCATAAACTCGACCACCAATTCCTTGGCCCATATCAAATCTGCTAACAGATCAGCCCTGTTGCCTTCAAACTCCACCTGCCTTGTTCTTTCAAAATCCGTCTAGTATTTCATGTATTCCTATTGAAGCTATATGTGGCTAACCTTTTTCCCCACCAGAGCCAGCCACCCCCACCCCTCACCAATGCATGTAATGGCCATGAGGAGTTATATCATCCACAATGTCCTCCATTCTAAAACCAAGCAGGGTAAACTGTGGTATTTGATTAGGAGGGGCCTGAAGAGCTTTCTGGGAGCCTGCCAAAAATGTCCATGCCCCCAAACTCATAAAAGCCTTTCACAAGAACTGCCTCATGCCCTGAGAAGTCCAGCCCACTGCCATCCTAGAGAGGTGGGTGATGTGATGATCTAGGTCTTGAACCCAGGCCTGGGAGTCCCCAGACAGCTGCTGCATCTTGCCCTCCACCCAATGTGTGCTGAAACGAAGTGGCACAAAAAACTAGTAGGACGGTGGTCTCAGCCAAGGCACCACCCACAGGAGCCATGATTGGAGGATCGCCTGACTCCACCAATTGGTCCACCCACACTATTTAAGGCAGAAGGCAGCACAGGAAGTTTGGCCAAGCAACAAAGTGACTTTCTTTTGTGGCAGCATTGAACCCTATTTGTGCCTGCCTCCTGCACCCAGCCCTGTTCCTGATTCCTGCTCCACTCCTACCTCACCCCTCCCTTCACTTCTCTTTCCATCATGCTCCGGCTCCATGCTCCATCCTTGCCTTCCTTCAGCGCCTGTCCTTACATCTTGCCTCCAATCACAATTACCAGTCCTGGCTCAGTCTGACCCCAGTCTCCTATTTCTGACCCTGACTCCCACTTGATCCTTGGCTCTGGCATTTGGTATATGACCTCAGCTCTCACCCTCAGCTTTGATTCCTTGTCCTGAGTCTGGCTTCACTGCTGTCTTTGGTAATTGGCAGTTGACTGATGCTGACCCTTCGCTTTGTTCCCTTACCTGGATGTCTGCTCCACCCATTAGACCTGACTCCTGTTTTGACTATTAGGCCAGACCACCTATATGCCGTTCCATAACGGCCTCCATCAATTCCCATAGTTTGCATTTCAGGTTTTCATGCACTGAAAATAGCCAAGAAAAGCCATCTCATCTCAGCCTAATGCTTTCCCCGAATGAGTTACAGGATGGCATAAATATTCCTGTATCTCAATTACTGAAAATTCAAAATAAAGGTTGTTCTTTCATTAAACAGAAACCACTTTCTTCATTGTAGCCCTCACTTGGAATAAGAAGATAGTACTCAGTAGTCTGTTCTGTGAATGGTTGATGTGCTCTACCTAGTGTTGCACGAGGGTTAAACAGTCAACAACATATTGAAGCTAATCTAATATACTGGTATCATTCCTTGCTCCTTTTGACCTTTCACCACTTCAAAAATTCTCCTTTTGACTTTTTGTTCTAAACAACACTTAATTTCTACAGAACAGTACAAAGGAAGCACTGCAGGGCAAGGGGAACCCAGGACCACCCCTCCCAAAGAAAGCACCTTTGGCCCACCAGGATAGATGAGTCAATTTCATGGTCCTGTTGTTAGATGGTGTCAATGTCCAGGGGGCAGCAGAGACTTTTTGTGACCATCCATGCCTAGAGTAGCCCACCTGAAAATGCCAAGAGCAGGGCAGGCTGCAAAAAGGAGAGCATATTCTCCCAAACTGGTGGCTAACACTACAGTTAGTTTCCCCAACCAGTTACAAACAGTGCCTCTGATTCCCCACACTGGTTATCAAGAAGCTAAAACAAAAAAATTACACAGCCCCTTTTACTGCATTTCAGTCTCTGGTTCCCAGTCAGCAACTAGGTCCAGTAAAGAGATATGTTATTTAAAACTCTATTCCCTTTACCAAAATGTTCTCCTGACCCCAAAGGGTCACCCACATTTCCAGATCTTTACTCAAAATACCACGCTGCCGGCCAATCCTTTAGTAACTAAAATAAAGGTTTATTATAAAAGGAAAGAAAAAAATGATAAGAGAAATGTTAAATGGTCAAAGCAATCAGATACATACCAATGATTGTAAAGTCCATATATAGCATATTCTCAGTAGAATTGTGGAGTTTGCAGGCTTGTACAGTCCCTCTGGTGTACATCCAGTACTGGATGGGTCTCAGTCCTTTCTTTCACAGTTTCAGTTATAGATGAGTTGAACCCAGAAGTAAGAAACAGGAATGAAGACAAGATAGGATGATGCAGCTGCCTTTTATGTCCCTTTGTCATGTGGCTTGTCCCAAACACAGCCACACAGCACATGGCATGAAACAGCCCCACAGTCACATGTCCCTGGGCATGCTCTTACATGTCCTAGACTCATAAGGTAGCCCCTGGGTTCTTTCATTGAATTCATAGTACCTTTGAGTTCTCTTGATGGGCCATTAAGTAGGCTTAGTGCTGCTGCCATCCTGTCTGGGGTGTTAATTATCAGAAACACAGCACAAGTTGAAATACAAATATTCCATACATATTTAAAACTTATCATACAAATTTGACACACACATATAAATGTGCTTATCAATCTTAGCACATTATAACCATTCTGATGATACCTGACATGGCATATCTTGTCCGAATTATTGTAATTTTGCAGTATTTATATAACATAATATTATAAATGATCACCCCCAATCCAGAGAGCATCACACCCTCCAGCTCCCCAATATATGTACAGCATAGAAAACAGAGAGACCTGGTAGAAATGGGCGACCCCTCTCCCCCACGAGATAGGGATGAATGTCTGCCCTAGAGTGGGTGAGATATAGCATGGGCCTATGGAGAACCCAGGAGTCCTGGCTCCCAGCCTCCTTCCCCCAATCTAAACCACTTCCTTCCCAGAGGCAGGGATAGAACTCAGGCATCCTATTGGATGTAGTCCTGACTAATCCTGACAGAAAGTGCTAGACAGCTATGAGAATTTGGTTACTTAAAGGATGTCGTTTCTTTGACCAATGCAAGAGGTGAGAACAGGCTCATGCCTGGTTGCTATGGACCCTTCAGAAGGGTCCCACTGTACTTGTATCACGTGTTTACTGCTGTTGCTCAACATACCTTCGTAAAGAGTAAATTGGTGGCGTACTGACCACCACCACACTATCACATACTGTTGTCATTCAAGAAACAAGCCTCCTGTAGTGATATTTTGTTTTGCAGTTGTTGTCTCTGCAGCTGCTAGTGACACTTGTCTTGTACTATAGCATTATTGACACATACCATCTTAATTCTACCTGACTCTTCCTTTGAGCTACCTGTTATCCCCCAGTGCTCATTTATCTGAAGAAGCACTTCCAAAGTCCCCTTCCCCTTAGAAATCTTACAGTTGTCGCAACATTTTGCTATGAAAGTGGATGCTGCTACCTGCTGTAATGCTCAAGAAGATGATTACTCAGGTATGTAAGTTAGTAAGGTACATAAATAGAAGCACTTTTTTCAGTTCTACTTTAAGCCACTTGTGTCAAGTTATAGACATCCAGTTCTTGCAAAACAGAGCTTTGAATAGGTAGGCACACAGGCATTGCAGTTTAAATGCCGACGCTACGTTTACTTTTGTTGCGTAAGTCATCCTTTCCAGCCCATGCTGTGGTAAAGGGGATAGTTTGGAATATATATATCAAGAAACAGCATGTAATAAATATGTGGCCTTTTGTTCCCTGTATTGCTCAAGCTGTAAGAGTGAATTGTATCTTAGAAAAACAATTTGAGATAATTAAAGTATCCATTAACCAAAAGAATTGCTTCCCACCTACAAGAAATCAAAATAAAAATAAGCTATTAAGATATGCATTTACTAAGCTTATGTGTATTCTTTTGTTCTATCATCAATATACTCCTTTTTATTTTGTTTGCTATATTGTCTGAAGCATTTTTCCTCTTGCGCATATTTTTAGTTGCCATAGGAACTTTCCTATTTCCTGTCAGCTGACACAGCTATTTGATACCATTAACTGTATTAAAGGGGGTTGATTCTGGCACTCTAAATGCTGAGAAAAACTTCAGCTAGGCAAAACACACATTTCCGTTTTCTCCCTTTTTTGTGCCTTTATTTCTACCAACAACTTTTTAAAAAAAACTAGAGTATTAACATCTGGAAAATGTTGTCTTTTTCTAATAGCTGAATGTAAGTCCTTTTCAGTCTTGTTACTCTTTGTTTTGGTCTAGTTTCCCACCCATTACCAAAATATATAGATATTAAATACAACATTTGGTCTCTTTGGTTTGTGGTTTTGCTATTCCTCACTTCCCACATACCCACAACTCTTTTTTTCCTAAAGGCAAATTAAACTCTGCTGTTGAAATTAATAGAGTGAAGACAAACTCTGCCATTAATTTCAAAAGCCTGCAAAGATGTTACTTTTTTTTTCAGATCCCCAACTCTCCTTCTTGCAAATACTCACATTTCTAACAGTGATATTGTTATTGACATTTCTAACAATTATATTGTTAGAAAAACATGAACTGAGAGCCACCATACCTTGATCTGGCCACTGTCACCTCCTTCACCCTTTCTTCTATCATTTCTAAAATTTCCAAAGTACAGATTTTCCCCATGGATTGATATTATATTTTGAAGAATAAAACATGCTCAACAGGACTAAAATTACATTAACAGTTTTATTTGGCTATATATATATATAAAATTTTTAAAAAATAATAATTTTGTAGCAATGTTTATATGTAATTAACAGATCATGAGATCAACAGATTCATTCCTTTTACCAGTTCACACTTACCTATTGATCTTCATACAACTGGGCAGAAAGATGAAACTTTGAATGGACCAACCATGAAATACACTCACATTTACAACTTCAGGAAACAGTTCCCCAAATGTGACTAAGCTATTGCAACATCAAGTTAGCGTCTCATTCAAAGACAATTAATGTCAATGGGAGTTTTTTCCATGGACTTTAAGGGGCTTTTGATCAGTCACATAGAGTGGAAGGGACAGACTGTGCCACCTCTACTCATGTAATTATCACCTCTTTGTGGGATCTCTGGAGGGCTGCGGTACCAAATTTTGTTTTGAACCAGTCCTCAGTAGCATACCAGGTGAACCATGGCTGAGGCAAGAACTGTAGGTGCTTAAGCTCTAATGCTCTATAGGCCCCAAAAGCTGGTGGGTCCCAATAGGCAGCCTGACAACTGCCTTCAATACCATGTTCCGAATAGGGCCAAACACCCAGCCTCCCTACCCCCTCCCGGAGAATATTCCCCTTTTACTGCCTTACACCTACTGGAGAAGAGCAGCAGCTAGGCAGCAGTGTGAAGGGAGTCAGCTCACTGCATGGAACCTCCTCATGACCAATGGCATGACAGCTCTCTCTCCTGGGGGCTTCCTGGCCACCAGCTGCTCTGCCTACTCAGTGGCATGCCTCCCCCTGTGACTTGGCCCTCCGGCCAGGTAATTCCAAGTCTTTCCCCTTGCAGGTTAAGCCATAAACAAAACCAAGGGGAATTAAAGCAAACAAACTGAGTTAGTATGAGAGAGGGATAAATGCCTCCCTCTCAGGGGCTATCAGAATCAGACCCTTCCTTCTATCAGAGAGAGACCTTCAGGCAGTTGCTGTTGGGAAAGAGCCTTCCTGCCTTCCCTCAGTCCTTTTCTCAGGACCTGCAAGTTAACAGTCTCCTCTTTTCCCTGGTGTGCCGACCAGTGAGCTGTTCTGCTTCCAGTTAACTCCTCCCCAAGTCTGTGCATCTCTTGCAGATGTGGCAGGGCAGGGCTGGCTGAGCCCAGAGCAGCTCCTTAGCCACTTGTTGCCCTTCTGGGGTTTGAATACCCCACCATAAACACATTCACCACACTGACCTATTACTGCCCAACAGATTAATTATGTGCCAAGTACTATCGTACTCCTCAAGCAATCCTACTGACTTCAGTCAGGCCCTTAATTAATTCTTATAAATGTTAGTGCAACAAGGTTATATAATATGGTTCTGCTATTTTAGTATGATTTGGTACACAGAATGTATTAAACACGTATTTTTTCATCAAGATAGGTTGAAGAGAAGTTTTTTGATAAACTGGAAGTTCATTCTTTAAATAAATTTCTTTCATTATAACTGGATGCTTTAGACAGAGAATGAAAGTTCATGCATGTTTGCTTCATGAAAGTTGCATCTATTAATAGAGAAGGTATTTAAGTGGGCTCCTTCATGGTAAGGCTGCTTTTGGGAGCCAAAGACTTTAAATGTTATTGTATGCATGTGTAAGCAAAGTCTGTAAACCTCCCCTCACTCAGTGAGCTGAAAGGGTGGGCCCTTTATATGCATGGGCTCTGTATCTGCATAAGCCCACCTCAGTGCTGAGTAGCATGATGGGAAATGGCCAGTTTTAGCTGGTATTGGGTTACAAATCACTGGAGTGTAACTGCAGGGGTAATGAAATGTTGTCTCCCTGTTGTATGAACAAATGGCAGCAGAATTGTATTTAGCCTGTTCTGATGAAAAGTTCACTCTCATCTAAACAGAGCTCAACAAGAGTGGTGGACAGATGCTCCAGCAGTGTAATAGTAGCAAGGAAGAGTTGTTGGTGGAGTGTGTGCTAGTTCTGGCAAAGGGCTACCCTCTGGCATAGATTGACTATCTCCTCTCACTGTTAAAAAGTAGAATTAATTATTTTTCTTTGAGTCTTTTGTCAAAAAGCAGGGACGTTGCTTCTGTAGCAGCAGAAATTGAAAGCTGAAATTCACTAAGAGCTGAAATCACTAGAAGAAGTGGGAAACCTTGACTGACAACCAGCAGAGAGTGCTAGCAGCGGGCAGGAGCCAGCAGCGGGGACTCAATGAGGCCTCAGATGGTGGGAGCCAGCAATGGTCAGTACCTGCAGATGGGAGACAGCAGCAGAGGGGACTGGTCAAGCCTGCGTCTAGTAGGAGCCTGCAGAAGTGGACTGGCTGAGTCCCACAACCGAGGTGAACAGTGTAACCACGGCAGTCAATAGGGCAGGGGAAAGCAAGAAGGGGGAGGTGAAGGACATGCCCCCACACATTATGGGGTGGAGTGGGTTCAGCTCATTGTGTTAATGAATTCTGTTTTGCACTGTTTTCCCAAACCAGTGCTGTGTTACTTCCTTCCTTTTATTAAAAGGTTTATTTTCTAGACTCAGACTGTGCTTGTGAGAGGGGAAGTATTGCTTTTTGGGAGCACCCAGAGGATAGTGTGTGATTTCCCAGGTGACTCGGTGGGAGCTTGAGGTGGTTTGGTGTTGTATCATTGACAGGAACCCCTAGATATAGAACCCAGCCCTTTGCTGTTGCCGGCTCTGCCTGGCAGAAAGGTTACACACACAAGTGGAAAGTGAAACTTAATCAAGGCAACAACTTTCCACACTAGAAATCTTTTTAAATGATTTTTCCATGGATAACTTGAATCTTACATTTAGTTATCAGAACTATAAAATATGGTTGTCACTGTTAATAAATTAAATTGTGTTGTACAGTAAGTTGGTATGTTTTAATTTCTTTTTCAAGGACTATCTACCAATCTGATCTGCATTAAAATCCCGGGTATGTGTAGTTATGGTGTGTCCAAACGGTAGTTGAAAATAAATCTCAGCTTAGTTTCCTGACCACAGAATGGCATTTTTATCCCATATTTTACTTTGTGAAAAGCACACATTTAATTAGCAATTACCCTAAAACGTAGCATAGTATACAACTGCGTGAGCCAAGCCATGGCAGGAATTCAGGAACGTAGGAGGCCAGACAAGCAAGCTATCTACAGAGAAATGAAAGTGGAAGGCCAATTTCCTTTACATCCTCTTCTCTGATGCTTTTGTGAGGCCAGTCAATATGCAACAGGATACACATGGAGGGATATCTGAACAGCAAACTGACTCTTCTGGAGAATGTTCTTTTAATAGGAGACTGGATGGAATGTTATAATCACAAGGTTTCATGCCAATTAGATTTGAGCAGTTAGGAGAGGAGAGGTGAGCAGAGAAGCGTGGCAGCAGCTGGATCCCTGTGAGAAGAGGGAAAGTTATTAGGAAGCTGAATTCAGCATATGAGAAGAACAGTATCAGGGAGCTGAATGGACACAGAGCGAGAGAAAAAACAACAAACAAACAAAAAACACAGAAAGAGAAGGTGACAGGAAAAAAACAGACCAAAATCTCTTTGAAATAGAAAAGCACGACAGTTCCTCCTCTTCCTCTCACTGCAATGGGGAAGGCTTAAAATGCTGCCTGGCTTGCCTTTTGGGTAAAAATTAGAACATCATTTATTTTCTCCACTGAATAAATTCTGGCATGCTAGTAAATTCAGAGATCCAATGAGAGGTAAACAGACTTTAGGGGCCATATTATCAATATTGACGCCATTTAATAATACGGTGTGGAGAGTGGAGTTACATGCATACTTATGAGAATATGGGACTTTGCATCATTCTTTCTTGGTAATACATGTGAAGGCAGGGTTTAAGTGTAGGCTAGTTAGTACTTTGTCCAACAGACAGCAAGTAAATGTTCTTCAACTATCCATACTGAGTTTTTGGTTTTCCTCAACTGACTAGCTTACAACTGACACCTTTCACATCAGAAAGCAACATGAGTCATCCCTGCCTCCATTAAGATTTCATAACCTCTCTGTTTTTAACCACACAGATATATATTCTGGGAATAAAAGTTTAATAGGAATTATCAAAAAGAGGGAGCACAACAATATAAAAACACTTCATACAGATGTTGAAGGACCTTCTCTACTAGATTAAGACCCAGACTACTTGGCAATATACTGTTCAGTAGATTATCCTCCTACTGTAAAGATCAGAGAGAGAAGGAGGGAGAGAGCAAATTCTAAGCAAACACAGAGAATGCAGAAGGGCAAAAATATTGTAATTAAAAGTTGTTGCAAGTTTGACTTCCTGGATGTTCTAAATTTCATCTATTCACAGTGCAACTGTGATTTGCAATAAAATTAAAGTTTAAATGGGCTAAGTTAACAGGGAAAGCTCTACAAAAATATTAAATTAAAATCAGTATTTTAAACTACATTTATATAGAAATTGTTGGTATGGCTGAGAGACTCAAATAATGCTTTCAATTTGATATTTCATTAGAAACATAGATAGCTGCCTTTGTGATGACCAGCAGAACCGAATGGTAACTATCCTGCTGGGAGTGAAGGTTGCAGATCTCTTGAGACACCTAGACAGACTTATGTGCAGTGCTGGGGAGGAGCCAGTGGTTGTGATACATGTAGTATCAATAAGGATAAGGCAGAAGTCCTACCAGCCAAATGTAGGCTGCTAGGTAAGAGATTGAAGGCTAGGAACCTCCATGGTAGCATTTTCTGAAATGCTTCCACAAACAGGGACAGTTAGACAGGCAAAACTGCAGGGTCTCAATGCATGGATGAGATGATGGTGTAGGGAGGAGGGGGTTAGATTAATTAGTAACTGGAAACCTTTTGGGGAAGGGGGACCCTATACAGGAAGGATGGGGTCCACCTAAACCAAAATGGAACTGAATTGCTGGCATGTAAAATTAAAAAGTGTCGTATAGCAGTTTTTAAACTAAGGGTTGTGGAAAGCCGACAGGAGCATGTAGTTCAGACAGAGACATTCCTTAGGGGACGATTTATTAATGGAGATTCTCTATCCTAGTAAGGAGGAGAATATGGAAGAGGATAAAATATGGATAGGATCTGATGAGAAAAAGTCAAAAGAAAGAGTCCCTTTCAATTACATCACATAATGGCAGACAGATACGAAGTGACAATATGTAAGTACTTATATACAAATGTTAGCAGTCTAAATACTAAGATGGGTGAACTTGAGTGCCTCATATTAAATGAGGATATAGATATAATAGGCAACACAGAAACTTGGTGGAATGAGGATAGTCAATGGGACACAGTAATACCAGGGTACAAAATATAACGGAAGGACTGAACAGGTTGTACTGGTGGGGGAGTGGCACTACACATGAAAGAAAGAGTCAAATGAAATAAAAATCTTAAATGAACCAAACTGTGCCATAGAATCTCTACAGATAGTAATTCCATGCTTGAATAATAACAGTCCAGCAGTAGGGATATACCACGGAGCACCTGACTGGAGCCAGAGATTGTGTCTCAGTTGTCTACGCTGCCAAAAAGAATGCTGAGGTAAAGGGTTGCAGAAAGGTCTTGGAGGGGGTTTCAAATTCTGAAATTAAATAGTTTGGCTGTTTGGGTAATTAAAAAGTGGTATCAGTGTCAAAACATGTTGCAATATTTAAAATAGTGATTAGTTTTAGAATAAAGGTTTTATTTAGGTAGGGATTAGTAATGAGAGGATCCAGCAAGTGACAGTTGAGAGTGGCGGTTGGAAGGGGATTCCCTCTTTCCACCAACCCCTCCCCTTTCTGACGCAACCCCCTTCCCTCTCCTTTTTTCTCAATGCACAACCTCTCCCTTTTCCACATAATTTCCTTCCCCTCCCTTTTTCTCTATGCATAAATTAGCATAGAAGGCAAGGGTAATTAGCATAAGGGGTGATGCTAATTATCATACTAAGTAACTGACTGGCTTAAAGTGATCCTACATCAGAACCTAATTAACATAACAAATGCAGCTTAATTAGCATATTATGAGGGGTACCTAATGCAACTCCCTCCCCCTCTCTTTTCCTCCTTATGTAACCCCTCCCCTTCTGGATGATGTGCAAACTGATTGGCTAAAAGCAACTGGTATGCAAATTATCTCAAACCAGGTTGGCTGAGTTTGGGTGACCAAAATTGTATATAGGCCCAACAGTCAGTAATCTGCGGCACGCTTAGAAGAAGGCGGGCATAGAAATAGCTGAGGAAGAAAGAAAGAAAAGATCAAGAAAGGAAGAAGAATAGCGAAGGAATTGATGACAACGGACAGCAATGGCAGAACAGAAGGCTGTACCCTATAGGCAAACAGAGGTATAAGAAGAGAACTTTGTAAGTCCCAACCCCTTATATTCACCCAAAGAACATAGAAGTGTGTGTGTCAATAAAGCTGAATGTCTGTGGTGAGAGTGAACCCCCTCTTCCAGCAACCATTCAGCACTGTTTGGGCTAATGCTTGCTGAATGTTAGATTATTAAGGATTTTAGCATAGAGTAATTATATTGTTAAGAATATCAATATATAAGATTGAGTAGTGTATTAAGTACATTGTTCTATCTATTTCTATCTCTCTATTAATGTAACCATTCACTTCTGAATAAACATAGTATCTGTTTTCCAAGTGTCATAGCTTATGTATCCTATCTTGATCAGAAATCTGTATCTGGGTCCTTCCAAGGGAAGGCAATTTATTTTTCCCTAGAAATTCCTTTAGAGCAGATCACCTGACAGGCAGTTTTTAGGGTAACACCATACTCTAAATCCTGCTGTAATATGACCAGGATGCTGATAGTGACTGTGAAATGCTCATGGAGATTAGAGAGGCTATAAAAATAAAAAACTCAGTAATAATGGGGGATTTCAACAATCCTCCTATAGATTTGGTAAGTCACCTCTGGCTAGGATGCAAAGATAAAGTTTCTTGACACCTTAAATTACTGTTTCTTGGAGCAGCTAGTCCTAGAAGCCATAAGAGGAGAGAAAATTCTTGATTTAGTCCTAAGTGAAGCACAGAATCTGGTCCAAGACATGAATATAGCTGAACTGCTTGGTCAGAGTGCCCATAACATAATAAAATTTAACATCCCTATTGGGAGGAGAGGGGGACACCAAAGCAGCCCACCATAGTAGTATTTAATTTCAGAAAAGGGAACTACACAAAAATGAGGAAGGTGAACAGAAATTAAAAGGTATAGTGCCAAAAATGAAATCCCTGCAAGCTGCATCGAAATAGAGGCTCAATTTAAATCTATATCCCAAATTAAAACTATAGTAAGAGAACCAAAGAAGTGTTACCGTGGTTAAACAACAAAATAAAAGAAGCAGTTAAAGGCAAAAAGGCATCTTTTAAAAGTGGAAGATAAATCCTATTGAGGAAAATAGAAAGGCAAATAAACTTGGCCAAGTGAAGTGTAAACATATAATTAGGAAGGCCAAGAAAGAATCTAAAGAACAGCTAGCCAAAGACTCAAAATGTAACAGCAAAAAACAAAACAAAAAACAAAACACATCAGAAGCAGGAAGCCTGCTAACCAACCAGGTATGTCACCTGGCTACTGGATGATCAAGATGCTAAAGGATCACTCAAGGAAGATAAGGCTATTGCTGAGACTCCAAACGAATTTTTTGCTTTGGTCTTCACAGCTGAAGATGTGAGGGAGATTCCCAAACCTGAGCCATTCTTTTTAGGTGACAAATCTGAGGAATTGTCACAGATTGAGGTGTCATTAGAGGAGGTTTTGGAACAGATTGATAAATTAAACAGTAATAAGTCACCAGGACCAGATGGAATAAATGGTCTGTTTTCATAATGGAGAGAGGTAAATAGTGGTGTTCCCTGGGAGTCTCTACTGACCAGTACCGTTCAACGTATTCATAAATGATCTGCAAAAGCGGGTAAATACTGAGGTGGCAAAATCTGTAGATGATACAAAACTATTCAAGATAGTTAAATCCAAAGCAGATTGTGAAGAGTTACAGAGGTATCTCACAAAACTGGGTGAATGAGCAACAAAATGGCAGATGAAATTCAATGTTGATAAATTCAAATTAATGAAAATTGGAAAACATAATCCCAACTGTGACACTCTCTGAATTAGGGGGACATTAAATTTAGAATATGATTTAATATCAATATTGCAAAATTACAATAATTTGTACAGGACAGGCCATGTCAGGTACCATTAGAAAGGTGATAATTTGCTAAATATGATGCTACTGTTTATGCGTATGTGTCATATTTGTATTGTAAGTTATGGATATGTCTCATATTGCTGTATTTCAACTTGTGCTATGTGTTTCTGGGTGACACCCCAGACAGGATGGCAGAAGCAAAAGCCTGTTTAATGACCCATAAAGGGAACTCAAAGGTACAATGAATGCAGGGAAAGAACCCAGGGGCTAAACCTTATGAGTCACTAGGACTTGCGCAGGTGACCCTGGACACCATCTTTTTCTGTAAATTTCCACAAGCCTCATGGCAAAGGGACATAAAAGGCAGCTGCCCCAACCCATCTTGTCTTCATTCCTGCTTCCTTCCTCTGGATTAATTCATCTGCAACTGAAGCTGTGAAACAAAGGACTCAGACCCATCCAGGATCTGGATGTACTCCAGAGGAACTGTACAAGCCTGCAAACTCTACAGTTCTACTGAGAATCTGATATATATATATGGGAATTTGAAGTCATTTGTATGTATCTGATTTCTTTGAACATTTAACATTTTTCTCATTATCTGTTTCTTTCCTTTTATAATAAACCTTTAGTTTTAGTTACTGAAGGATTGGCTGGCAGCATGGTATTTTGGGCCAGATCCAAACTTATATTGATCTGGTAATGTGGCTGACCCTCTGGGGATCAGCAGAACCTTTTTGGTAAAGAAAATAGAGTTTTAACAACTTATCTGTTTACTGGACCTCGTTTCTGATTGGGATCCTGAGACTGAAATGCAGTAAACGGGTCTGTGTATTTTTTGTTTTAGCTTCTTGATAACCAGTATGGGGAATCAGAAGCACTGTTTGTGGACGGTTGGGAAGTCTAACTTCAGTGTTACCCACTAGTGCTGGGAGAATCTGCTCTTCTTTCGCAGCCTGCCCTGCTCTTGGCATTTTCAGGTGGTCTACCCTAGGCACAGATGGGTCACAATGGCGTGGCGGGACACAGAACCAGATCTTTTGGGTTTTGGATCAGAACCCCACCCTATTCCAAATTTTAAAATTTGATACTGGGGGTGTTAAAGGTTAAAGTTAGTCACAAAGGAAGCTCTGAGGTTGCTAGCCGGCCTTAGAATGCAAGAGGAGCTAGCCTACGCCCAGCTGAAAAAGAAGCTGAAGAGAGTCTAGCGAGCTATAGAGTGAGCCAAGCAAGCTAAAGAGAGAGAGAGACAAAGTATCTCACGGGAGGTGGCTGGAACTGCTGCAAGCTGAAGCAGAAATGGGAATCTGTCCAGTTCATATGTTTGATAATAATATGGTAACTATGTTTAACCAGGTATTTTGTGACAAAGAAGAAAATGTCTCTAGCCTTGGGATTGTAGAAAATAGTGGCTTGCCTGTTCAGAAAAGCAGTGTATCTGCTGAGAGAGAAACTGTCTCCAGGTGTTTGCTAAGAATAGCAGTTTATCTGCTGGGGGAGAGTTTGTCTTCAGTGTTTGTTCAGTCTGTGGAGCAGGCAGAAAGTACCTCTCAGCTTATTCTGATTGAGGTTTTGTCAGTTGTACCAGGGTTGGCTCTAGACTCAATTAAAACCCAGGAAGGAAGTGTTCCTAAGCCTGTGTCTGTTGGGGGTAATGACTGTCCCATGGAGGGAGCTACCCCAGTTTCCATATGTTTGTCTGTGAACAGCCGAGGGCTGGGAGAAGGGGGACGAAATTTTAAACTTTGTGAACATTAAGAATAACAGTTTATCTGCTGAGGGAAAGAGTTTCCAACCTTCTGTCTGTACAGCAGACAGAATGTGCCTCTCAGCTTATGCTGACTGGAATGTCAGTTGTCTCATAGTTGGTTCTGGACTTAACTGAAAGCCAGAAAGAGTCTGTTGTTGCTCAGAATGTTTCTTTAGAGCAACCCCCAGCGGAAAAGGGTAAAGGCAAAATTTCTGTGGAAGATAGCTTGTTGCTTTAAAAAGGTTCCAAAAGGACTAAAGCTTCATGGTATGGTAGCTTTACTTTTGCAAGCAGTTTGCTGCAACTGAAGGGTATGGAAATAAGTTGATTGATAGCTCAGGATGAATCACTACCTTTAGCAAGGAACAGTTGGAAGACTTGGTTCAGTTTCTAACTGCCAGAGTTTTTCAAATGCATATGGATCCTCTGACTTTGTTTTAGAAAGATCCAGTGTGGAGATCTTACAGACAGGTCCAGAAGGAGCAGAAATAATTAGGGTGTTTGTTTAGTAAAGTGGAGAGACAATAGTGTTGGCACATGTCTTCATGCTGAGGGACAAACGGGAGCTGGACCCAGTATCACTGCTGCCCAGAGTTGTACGGGGCTCTGAGTACTGGGGCCTGTGACGTTGCATTGGAATAAGGAGGGAGGCTGTAGCTAGTTACGTGGGAAGGGTGTCGCTCTGTGTGGTTTTGCAGAGAGCGACAGAAGAGGGCACCAGAGGGGTTTGCAGGGGAAATTTACTGATGCTGAAGACGACCAGGAGCACCCAAAACTCACCCCCAGATTGGAACTTTGCCAAGGACTCCTGAATTCTTGAGTGCAGACGCATTGCTCTTTGTCTGCCTTCTCAATCTGTGATAACACTGAGCCTGTGCGACTTTGCGTTGAATGCAGCCGTTTTACTTCTCTCCCTGCTCATCTTTCCCTCTGTTGTGTTTCTCCATTTATCTCTCTGTAAATAAATATTTTCCTTTCCTATATTCACTGTACTACGCCAGTGTGTGTGTGTTCATTCTGGGGGGTTGGAACAGGTACTCCTGGAGTGGAAGGGACTTTCCCTGATGTGTTCCTGTGCATGCCTTTTCCTGGCCAGAGCTGTCTGCAGAGCAGACTCCATCTTGGCCATGAGGGTGTTAAAGTTACTCTAGTGTGTGTGGTAATGAAAGTTACCTGCCTGGGATGGGCTGAGGGAGGGAGAACAGAGAACACACCTGGCAAAATCACATAAAACCTGCAGTCATTATGCAGCAAGAACAGATCCAATCCACTACTGATCTAACCAAATCCATGCTAATGTTTGGAAAAAATTCAATAACATTTATACCTCCATAGTGAACCTTCCAAAGAAAAGCCAAACATGATTTTGATGTTAATATTAATGCTAATGTTAACGCTTGTAATTAATTTGTTGATAATGCCAAGAACTGTAAAAATGTGTTGTGTGTGTGACTTTTTACAAAACCCTCTAATGTGTTAAAAGGTGTAATAATACAAAACCAAGACTGGAAAGTTTATCTCGTGCATTCAGCAGTGTCTAAGTACATCCCTTTATGCATCAATTTTGCGTGGTGGGTATGACGCTATCTGGATTACAGGAACATTTTAGATTATGATTTAATATCAATATTGGAAAATTACAATAATTCATAGGGGATAGGCCATTTTAAGTGCCATTAGCAAGGTGATAATTTGCTAAGTATGATGCTATTGTTTATGTGTATGTGTCGTACTTGTATTGTAAGTTATGGATATGTCTCATATAGCTGTATTTCAACTTGTACTGTGTTTCTAGGAGACACCCCAGACAGGATGGCAGCCACAATCAATCTTCTTAATGGCCCATTAAGGGAATTTAGGAGGTACAATGAATCCAGGGATACACCTTATGAGTCACCAGGACTTGGCCAGGTGGCCCTGGACTCCATGTTGTTTCTGTGAATTTCCACAAGCCACATGGCAAAGGGACATAAAGGGCAGATACACCATCCCATCTTATCTTCATTCCTGCTTCCTTCCTCTGGATTAATTCATCTACAACTGAAGCTGTGAAACAAAGAACTCAGATCTATCCAGATACCGGCTGTACTCCAGAAAAACTGTACAAGATTGCAAACTCCACAGTTTTACTGAGAACCTGATTTTATATATATATATATATATATGGACTTTGAAGTCATTTGTATGTATCTGATTCCTTTGATCATTTAACATTTCTTTCATTATCTGCTTTGTGGTAAAGTCAGGCCAGATGGCTATGGAAGGGTGCTCCAGGGCCGATATGTGAGCCCTAGAATGCTCAAAGCCCTTTTCCCACTATTTGAAACCGGGGTAGGTGGGTGGGCTTGCGCCCCAGCCTAGGGGAGGAACCACTGGACCCGGGTCCAACAGATTACGGGGGACAACAAATGAATAAAACAGGAAAGGGCGTGAAGGTCACAGGGTCAAACGTAGGAGGCCAGAAGGGGACACCGAGCAGAGAACCCCGGACAGCGCCCACTGCTCCTCGAAGGTGTCCAGGGAGCCAGCGGACGCTGCCCAGAGGAACTCTGCCCAGAGACGTGAATTGACAAGGGAACGGAAATAGGCCCCACAGTTGCAGGGAGCCTCCCCTGCCAACCTCCTCTCCCTGGTCTTGTAGATGGTTAGTTTGGCCAGGGCTAGGAGGAGGTTGACAAGGAGGTCCCGCGACTTTGTGGGGCCACGGATGGGGTGTGAGTGGATGAACAGGTGCGGGGAGAAGTGCAGCCAGAACTTCAACAAGAGGTTCTGGAGGAGCCGGAAGAGGTACATGTGCGCCAGGGTCTCCCTCATGCCGCAGTATGGGCAGGTGTCAGGGTGGGAGGTGAACCACGCCAAGTACATGCCCGTGCTCATGGCTCCGTGAAGGAGCCTCCAACTGATGTCCCTGGCGGGCCGTGGGGTCAAGGTGGAATACAGACTGGCCCACCGGGGATCCTCGCCCTCCAAGGGTGGTAAGAGGTCCCGCCACTTGGTGTCTGGGTGGGACGCGAGGGCGAGGAAGTGAAGGGTGTGGAGCACGAGCACGTACAGATGTTTCCTAGGCGCGGTCTGGAAGAGAACCGGCTGCAGATTGAGCAGCTGGCTTGGGGCGTGAGGATGGGGGGGCCGAGGGGGTTCGCGGGGCCGAGGCCCGATGGTAAGCACCGGAGGGCCGGGGCTGAGGGGGGGCGGGGAGTACCCTCCTGCAAGACCCGCTTGAGGTACATCAAAGCAGTAGGGGGCAAGGCTGCCCTCACGTCCTGGAGTACACGTTGGGGGGTTCGAGGGGTGGAGAGACCCATATGCTGAGCCAGCACATGGGGGTCCCCACAGGCCCCCCAGGCGTAGTCCAGGAGGTCTCCGACCCTGATGACTCTTGCCAGGACCAACTGCTGTCGCACCGAGGGGGTCTCCGCCACCTGCACACGTAGCTGGGGAAGGTACCTCCCTGGGCCACCGGCACAAACAGACTAGCTGCCCTCCCGTGGGGTTGGGTGACAGCCCCCCAGGCCTGTAGTAAGGCCTGCACTGGGTTGCCCTGTGGGAGAGGTGCCGAAGAGAGGGCAAAACCCAGAGACTTGTCTAGTTCGGGGTGGGATTACCTCAGATCCCCACTGCCAGCAGAGACTGTTGCCAGCAGGCAAGCGCCAGCAGGGGGGCTGGCGTACCACAGCTTCTTTCCTTTATTATAAACCTTTAGTTTTAGTTACTAAAGGAGCAGCTGGCAGCATTATATTTTGAGCCAGATCCACACTTATATTGATCTTGTACTGTGGCTGACCTCTTGGGGATCAGAAGAACCTTTTTGGTAAAGAGCATTACTTATTAAAAACTGTCTTTTTACTGGACCTAGTTGCTGACTGAAATGCAGTGAAGGGGCCTGTGGTTTTTAGTTTTAACTTTTTGATTACCAGTCTGGGAAATCAGAAGCACTCTTTGTAACTGGTTGATGAATCTAGCTGCAGTATTATCCAAATAGCCACCAGTTTGAGAGAATCTGTTCTCCTTTTGAAACCTGCTCTGCCCTTGGCATTTTCAGGTGAGCTACTCTAGGCACTGACAGGTCACACCAACTATACATGTAAAATTATGGGGTCTAAATTAGCTGTTACCACTCAAGAAAGGGATCTTGGAGTCAGTGGATTGTTCTCTGAAAACATCCACTCAATGTGCAGTGGCAGTCAAAAAAGCTAACAATGTTGGGAATCATTAGGAAAGTGATAGATAATAAGACAGAAAATATTGTATTGCCTCTTTATAAATCCATGGTACACCCACATCTTGAATACTGTGTGCAGATCTGGTCGCCCCATCTCAAAAAAGATACATTGGAATTGGAAAAGGTACACAAAAGGGCAACAAAAATGATAGCGGTATGGAAAAGCTTCCATATGAGGAACGATTAATAAGACTGGGACTTTTTAGCTGGGAAAAGAGATGACTAAGGGGGGAGGGATATGATAGAGGTCTATAAAATCATGACTGGTGTGGGGAAAGTAAATAAGGAAGTGTTATTTATTCCTTCTCATAACACAAAAACTAGGTGTCACCAAATGAAATTAATAGGCAGCAGGTTTAAAATGAACAAAAGGAAGTATTTCTTCACACAATGCATAGTCAACCTGTGGAATTCTTTGCCACAGGATGCTGTGAAGGCCAAGACTATAATGGTGTTTAAAAAAGAATTAGATAAGTTCCGGGAGGAGAGGTCCATCAATGGCTATTAGACAGGATAGGCAGGAATTGCTGTTTGCCAGAGGCTGGGAATGGCTGATGGGATGGATCACTTGAGGATTACCTGTTCTATTCATTCCCTCTGAAGCACCTGGCATTGGCTACTGTTGGAAGACAGGATAGTGAGCTAGATGTATCATTGATATGATCCAGTATGTCTGTTCTTATGTTCTTGATTATGCCACCCTGCTTTTCACACAAGTTGCAGGAACATTTAATATATTCATTCATGGAATTTTTTAAAATGTATTTTAAAATTTTTTTAAAAATACATTTGTTTAAGAGGCATATGTATTTCACTTCAATGTAAATCATCTGTGCTGTGAAACCATCAATAAACATACAGTTGTGATTAAGGTATGAGTGTTTGGCATCCCAGAGTAGGTTAAACCAATTTTTTTTAAAGAGATTAATTTGGCATTATTTTGCCCATCATGGGATCACTACAGGGCAGAGTTAAGATTGCTTGAGAGCCTAATTGTGCAGTTTAGTATCTTAATATATTTGGATTTCTTTTAAGTTTAACCTTAACTCTGAATCTCTGTGTTTGCAATACTTGATTTGGGATAATTACAACATTCTTGTGATAGTTTTTTACCCTTGAGGTACTGATATGTACTCTCAACATTAACTCCAGCCTAACATGGAGTTTTTTTGGTTGGGAATATTATCCTAGGACCAACACAGCTACAACTACACTGCATAGTTACGTAAGTGACCAGAATGAAAAAAATCTTAAAGTAACAGCTGTTGGCTTAATGTTTCCAACCTTCAGGTGGAAAGCCTTATTGAAATGAAAGATAATTTGAGCATATTTGGTAGTATATTGCAAAAGGTGATAGGAAATATCCTTTCAGTTGCTCATAATATTTTTTTGGTCTAAAATTTTCCATGCCTAGTCACATCCCAAAGATAATTACTATATTTGAAAGTTTAAGCAAAATCTGTTCAACCATTTTTGAGTTCTGTATTTTAAAAGATAATGAGAAAAAAGAACTTCATGTTCTGATCAGAGGGGCAGAACACATCCAACTCAAGAGGGGTGGTGAATTTTGTTTAATGTTGCCATGTTTTGTGGATCTAAGCAACAAGCCACGTTTGAAGAAAACCAGTTCAGTACTTTTGCAGTTATGCAAGTTGAAAGTTTTTAGTGAATATGCAGTAACATTAGCTACTGGAACAAAACTTCTGGCACATAATGTTGAAAGTGCCCATGTACAGTGGACTTTGCTATTAGGTTTTTGCTCCATCTAAAGAAGCTTAAACTTTAGAAGCCACATAGCTGGCTCAAAAACTGATGCAACTTTTGAAATCTACAAACTTTACAATACTTTATGAAGTCTAGCTCAGACACTGATGTCAGGAGGCCGTTATGGCAACACATAACAAAAAAGGGCTGGAAACCAAGTCTCCTCTGTCACTGAGTTGCCTTTATATGGTGTTAAATTAGACAGTCAAGAATCACACTCACATCCTTACACATTAGGTAGTCATTTATATCAGTGTAAAACAAATACAAAGTTGATTCTAAATGCTCCCATTCTGATTTGGGATAAGCCCCACACAGCAGTGAAAGTCATTTTTTTTATACTAGCCTGCACATCTATATTTGGAATTTGAAGCCTATGTTGGCTATGCAGGTCTATAGTCGATTTATCTTCCTGTGGTGATTATTGATGTTCAAATACCTCAGTGATGGGCACAGATACACACAGACTGGTTTAGAATGGTCTCTTGTCTTTAGCAAGTGATCTGAAAGTTAAGATCAACTTGAACTCAGGATTAGCTCAACATTAGGAAACATTAACATGCATAGAACTTCTAAAGCTGTTAATTACATTTTCTTTAAAATTTGTCTTGTGTGGTAGGACTCAAAAAGAGATGGAAAAAATATCAAACCAAGAACTTATGGTATATAAAGGCTGTTTAAAAAATCGATTATGTATTATATTTTTCTGCAAACTTTGAAATACTAAGTGGCAAAGTTAAGCTTGATCTTTAAAGTTTAACTCTGCATTTCCTTGAACAATTGATTTCTATCTATCCTAGGGTTTTATACAGTGATCATCACTGTGGTATTCTGCCTTTAGTATTGCATTATCCCTAGTTTGTGTGTAGAATTCTCTCTTTGTTCCTTCAAAACTGATGTTAAGATGTATCCTGGCAGTCAAAAAACATGCATATTAAAAAGAACAACATAACTGCTTCTTAAATTCCAACATTTTCCCCCAACAAATGAAGTAATAGTAGCTCAAAATATTACTATTCAAGAATGTCATTTTAATTGCTGCCAAGGTACGTTTTCGGAGTTAAAAAGCCTTACGATTAGCATCTACGATACACCATAACTATTAAAATTCTGTGAAGCATAAATCCCTCTAGTGTCAATGCTCTTGGTTGTTATCAGAAGTTTGTTATCGGAAAGTAAAAATTCATATGAACTAGTTTTACAAAATAAAATCTAGTAAAAGAAAAACCACTCTTGTGCATAGGGGAAAAAAAGTAGTAAAAATGTTCACCCACAGGCCACTGTGGATGCAACAAACTGATTCTTGCTTATAATCTAGATTAATAATGACCATTATGAAACATCCCATTGCTATGAAACTGCTTAAAATCTATGGTTGTTTGCACTGTTGCTTGTAGCAGTGTGGCTCCAGAATATGAGAGAGAAAAAGTAGGAGAAGTAATATCTTTTATTGAACTAACTTCTGTTAGTAAAAAGTACATGCTTTCAAGCTACACAGAACTTTGAAGAAGTACCTGAAGAAGAGCTCTATGCAACTCGAAAGCTTGTACCTTCTCCTGAGAGAAGTTGGTCCAATAAAAAGTTGGTCACCTACCATGTCTCTCTAAATCCATTGTGCCGATTTAAAATAAGCAAATGTACCTGTAAAACTACTTTCACCATGTGTGATCTCCGTTAGAGAGACATGAACGATCAATACGGCAGCCACATTTTCTTTAAATACCCACAGACTTCTTGCTTTTTACAATTCTTCATCAACTTCATTCTGAGCTTATTGACACCGAACGACTTGATTTTTTACACTTTCCTGTCTCTTGTATGTTAATGCTGAAGTCACTAGTTTGTGCCTGCCTTTGACTGAAGAAGACCTTCAGGAACTGGGCCAACTTTAAGCTATTAAAATACAACATGCCAAAAAATGGAAGTCTGGTAACATTTTTTATGCCGTTCTAGGAACTAAGTTAGTTCTTTCTCATTTTCCTAACAAAATAAAAACACGGCATTAAAATTATGGCAAAAAGTGTCAAAAGCAAAGACTGTCAAGAATTAAAACACAGAAGCCCGTACTATGCAGTACATGCTTAAGCATAGTGCTCCATGTATTCTTACCACCTTAGCTCTTGACTCTTGATACAGCTCCTCTATTATCTCCACTTCTTGAAGTCTTCCTCCCATCCATTTCAATACTCCAAACACAGGACCACGTCACATACTTTCTCAAGATCAATAAACACTACATAGCAGTTATAATTCTTTCAAACTTCTGACTCATTGCAAACATTACATCTATAGTACTCCTTTCCTTCCTAAAGCCATGTTGCTCCTCTCCTATATTTTCATCCAGCTTGAACTTCATTCTGGCCTCCAAAACTGTCTCAAGTTTCAAATTTGTATTAAGTCAATGTTCAGCTGTAAAATTTTGAAAAAACCACCAAAAAGTTTTGTTCAGAGTTATGAACTACCTCCATTCCTGAGATGTTCGTAACTGAGGTTCTATTGTAGGTAGAAATGTGGAAGGCTCATTCTTGAATTCAGCAGGGTGATGAATCACCTTTACTCTTTCAAAGAGGCACAAGCAATCCCATTCTCCAGTCATCTGGTATTCTAGCTCGATCCCAACAAACACATAGTAATCAATGAAGCCACTTTACTCCAGTATCTCCAACTGCCTTGATCACATTAACTGTTATCTCATATTCAGCAACTGCTTTACCATTCCTCATCTTATTCAGTGCAGCTTTTACCTCATCTACAGGTATCTTTTAAGGCTTGCCCACAACTATCAGAGGTGCTTGCACTTGCAAATCTGTCTTGTCATTTAACAGCCTTTGGAAATGTTTTTCCTGTCTCTACTGTGTTCAAGTCACTTCTTGATAAGCTAAACAGATTGACCTCTTTAAGTCTTTCCTGGTAAGGCTTTTTTCCCCAGTCCTCAAATCAATTTCTGGAAGTGGGGGAAATTTCCAATGTACACAAGGCCTTGGATGAAGGACCTTTGAAGTTTGGCCCCACATCCACACTAAATTTTGTTCTAAGCCATTTCAATTGCAATGCCCTCTGAGAATACCTCTCAACTTTTAAGCTTGTTAATGTACAACAAAAATCATAAAAATGTGTGACACCTGTGTTTTTTTAGTCATGCCATAAACAACAGATTATCCTGTTTATGAAGTATAAAAACTATGTTAAGGATATTTTTCACTGTGTGAATCAAATAAGCTATTTTTGCAAACGGTAACAAATTAATGTAGGGAGGAGACGAGATTGGCACATTGACTTGTAACAGGTGCCAAACTAGCTTATTAAATTCGCCCAGCAGAAAAAAATCCTCACAATGATTTTAAGCATAAAACCTGTTTGAATCTGTCACTTATGGCACAACGCTTAACAAGACACAAATATCACACATTTTGGTCATTCGGAGCCTAGCTGGGTCAGTTGGAAGCATCCTTGCCTTGCCCAAGATGCTGAGAGATATAAGGAGGGAGAGGAGCAGCCCATGCAGCTCCAAAGACAATTAATAAGCCCACCTTTAAAGCAGCCCTTACATAAAGTTTATACTATTGTCATATTCTCCCCCATCCAATTCATAACAACCACCTTCAATTGATGCAAGATTATCTTTCCAGGCTCCCCAAAAACACACACGGCACCTGTTCCCCCCCACTCCCTACAATTAATGCCTTCCAGGCTCTACCTACCTGAAAGTGAGGAATGAAATCCCAGTTACGCCCAGCTGCAGCTCTGGTTCATCTGCTCTTTTCTTTCCCCCTCCTTGGAGGGAAAGTGGGAAACTACAAAGGAAACAAACCACCTGTTTGACAAGGGGATGTGTGATGAGGAAGTGGTTCTGCGGCCTGACACACTATTCACAGAACAGGTAGGGAATAAACAGAATAGCAGAAAGAGCCCAGCAGCTCAGGGCAGCTCTGCTCCCTTCTTCTCCACCCATCCTGTAAATAATGATTAGTACAGCAGAGCTGCTCCTTTCTTGCCCCTCCCCTCTCTAAAAATCTATTGGCAGATCTGACACGGCTCTTTAGACCTCTGTCTAACCCAAGGAAGGGGCAGAGGAGCAGGGGAGAACCAGAGCTGCAGGAGGAGACTCTCCTTCTTCCTCTTCATGCCAGTCAGCAGCACTTAGCCCCAGACAGAATGTGATATGTCTAATACAAACAAATACAGTTATAGTCTGTGGCAGAATATTTAGCCTGTAATTCCTGGACCAGCTCCTGGAAGCAGTGCATTGTGTGTGGGTTCAAACAACCACCCGCGCCATGTGGGACAATAGTAAAACGATTAGATGAATTGTTCAGCTAATTCATCTCCATGCTGACAGTAAAACAGTTCAGAATGAAATGGTCCTTAGACCTGCTGAAAACAAGTATAAGTTAATGGTTCTTGGAATTCATTAATTGGTTGGATTAAAATGCTTTTGCATGTGCACATGAAGTGCTTAAAAAGCATTCTGTTAGAATGGCTTTTTGAACAGTCAGTTTCTCTCTAGTAAGGAGAAGGCCAAAGGGTGGAGAACTAGAGACTTCCAAAAGTTACTTCCAAGATGTCCGAGCCTGCAGGTTGCTTCACACAGCGAAATAATAAGAAGTTTTTTCTCTGACTTCCTTCCTTCCATCTGATCTCAAAGCGCATTTTAATATAAATGAAATCTCCCTCAGAATATCATGGAGGTGTGAGTATCAGCATTTCACAAATGGGGAAACTGAGGCACAGGTGACACAAAAGCCTATGGTAGATCTGAGAATAAAATCTAAATCTCTTGATTCTCAGCCCAGTGCCACTAAGCAGCTCAGAGCCAGAAAGATTTTGTTTTGCATCTCATGAAAATAACGCTCCACGAAGAAGTCTCTCACTGACAGGAATTGAGGGTGCTGGACAGTATTTGTTGAGCCCTCCATCCAAGTTTCAAGTTGACGAGCAGCAATTTGAAAAGGATGGAGCTGTCCCAGTTCAATAAAGGCAAGCCATTTCTACAGACTCCCATCCTGTCAACGGCTTCTACCCCCTCCACAAGACCATAGATTCAGTGAGCTTGATACATGGTGCACGGAGGGAGCAAGATACCTTCACTGCAAAATAACCTTTAAGTCCATAAATACTAATTTAAATGTATAGCATCCATTTAGATTATTTTGTTGCACTATTATATTATGCCTGATTCTTGACTGCTCTAACCATGAATTAACTGCATTATTCCATTAACATTCAGTTTTACACTAACCTGCCATTTATTAGTATTATTTATGTAAATGTTCTATACTTTGTCTATAAATAATAGTCAGCACCTCTCATAGCAGTCTCCATGGCCATAAGTAGTATTTTTATATAGCCAAGTTACTGCCTGCAAGGATCTTTTCAGGGACTGGAACATTGCATAGGTTTCTTGTTGGCTTGTTTTTAAGTTATATCACAGGCTTTAAAGTATTTCTTAAGAAGTATCTTGGTGACTGTAGATGCAAAAAAGATGCCTGTCATTTCAAAGTTCTCATAAACAGAATGCTTTCTCGAACAAAGGGGGAAAAGGAACACTAATTAGTTAGGGCTGATTTCCTTACTGAGTTCTTGTAACTAACATGTTTGAGTGGTAATTACTGTATTATTAAGTGCACTGCAAATGTATGCATTTTGGATCAATGGAACCTCTTTTAAAAGAAAATTAAAAGGCAACGTCATCCTTCCCATAACTTTTTTCCCCCCCCATTTGGAAAACCTTGTCTCCCTCATGTTTCTAATTGCATATGAGCCAACCTATGTCAGTCAATTAACTGCGGTTACAGTAGTTAAGGAGGGAGCAAAGGACTCTTGCTTTAACTATTTTGCCACATAAATGGAGGCTATTATTTCTTAAACTAAAGATGAAATACTAGACTTAAAAATAATCCAATTAACACTTCCATTTTCAGAAGTTAAGATATGAAGTTAAATAATAATTTCCTTCAAGATAATGGCCCTAGTTCTGCACTGCCTTACACCTTCATAATCACTTACACCTGTGCAAGGTGCTACCAACTCAGAAAAGTAGCTTATTTTAAACAGTTGTAAATGCATACACAATCTGAAAAGCAGTGGAAAATTGGGCCCTGTATTCCTTTCAAGTAAATGAAAGAATGTAGCATGTTTATGAGAGTCATAGTGGGACATGCAGTAGATACACTCTGCTCTTATAAAAATATTTACTTTTTTCAATTACTACCTTCTTATACGGAGCTTTATCATGGTCATATGGGGATAATGGACATTTGTCCCAGACTTTACACTTAGAATTTACAAACTTTCTTGCAAGAGAAGATGTTGTTATAAGTCAGCATTTTCATTTTAAAAAATTCTCCTTGAAATGCTTAATTGCAAATACAATCCTTTATGGATGTTAAATTATTCAAAAGAGTGATTCCCACAACAGCATTCTTATTAAGTAATTTCATAAATACAAACACTGAACAATGGGTGACAGGGTGATGGGTCACTTGATGATTATCTGTTTTGTTCAGTCCCTTTGAAGCAGCTGGCATTGGCCACTGTCAGAACACAGGATACTGAGTTAGCTGAACCATTGGTCTGACCCATAAGTTCTTAAATTAAGCATGATGTTACTGAAAGCAGAATACAGCATGAAAAGTACACCTTAACTATTAAGCAAGTCCCCTACAGATCAACAATACCCTTCATTAAATTCCACAAATGATTTCATTAACCCAGTGCCCATTATTCTCACAGGATTTGACCACCCCAAACTACCTGCCATCTGCTACTTTCCCCTTACTCCTAGTCTCTCACAAAGACAATGGGTAGGTGAACATCCCTTGAATTGATCCCAATTAATCATCCTCTCAGATCTCTCACTTCTTCAGAAGAGAGCACTGAACCGTGAGGATAAGCAGACAACTTTTACCTATTCCTCAGCCTTTCAAAGTTCTATATTAAATTGTTGCTCCCTCAGACTACTGCTCCTTTTGAACTTTGCAGGGTTGCCTTTTAGGCATAGAATATAGCCCACTAGTCTCTTTCAACTACAAATACTACACTGTCAGATTTAAAGCGTTCCATATGTAGGGTTTGTAGCAGAAAGCAGGAATATAGTCAGAGGGACAAACACTACTACTTCATATAAGTACACGAGAAGGGATGTTTTAAAATGCTGTTTTTCTCTTGAGTCTCTCCAACCACACTACAGCCCAGCTGTGGTTCCTCTTACACTTTGTCAAATAGCTTCACTGGGAGCCCTGAGACGTTGGTTACTTGTATTGGGATAACAAGACACCCCACTTAGTCCTATTTTGCTGGGCACTATATTACATATGTAAAGATAGTCCCTGATTATGTGCTTACAGTCTTAGCACCTTATCCTTCAAACACATATATACTTAATTTTATGCATGAGTAGCCCATGATATCAGTGAGGTTACTTACGTGTACAGTTAAAGAGCTTTTTTGTAATGTTTACAAGTTCAAGGCCTAAGCATGTGAGAAGAGTAACAGGTGAATAAGACAGATAAGTATGAGAGCAGGACATGGTATAAGGTAAGGAATTATGTTTGGTGCATACCCCCTATTGTCTAGCTATTTTGAGTGCTTTTTAGGCATTACAACACATACAAGTTTAAGGAGGTATTTGCAGGAGGATAGTCACTTTATGAGTTTCTCAGCATTTTAAGTAAAATCAAAAACTTGAAGAGATTATCTGCTTCTGAGGCACTGCTGACTGGGTTTGAGGTCAAACCACTGTATTTCCCTTCCAGTTTAGCAATTGAGATGCATCTGGCTCCTTTGATTTTACTTGCAGTGCTGAATGGGGAGCAGTTTCAGAGCTCCTACTTCAGTTTCTTAAGAAAAAGAAATGCATTTATAACACCTACCTCCTTAAAGAGTGCTTTCCAATTTCTTGGAAAGCACAGCAGCTGGGCTGGAGGACATCAGTTTTGTCTTTGGAAATGAAATCTGTAAAATTGACTTTTAAAACAGGGATAAATAACTTAAAATTTCCTCCTTCATTTTAATTTCCATCTTTCCCTATCCCCTGCTCCATTTCACATAACGAGCATTCATTTTTTGTGATAAGTTACATTGGAAAATATAAAACTAATTAATTTTGACTGCTCTAGGCCCACCCTGACCTGCTGTCCATCGCTTCCAACCCTACATACTACACTTGGATAAGCAGGCTTTAGAGTCTATACTCAATTCAAATATGCACAGAGCTCATAATGCACAAGATTTAAAATGTAAAGAAACTCTATTGGGCCTGCTGTGTTCTTTCATGTGAATTTTGACATATAAAAATTAAGGCTTAGCTTCCACTCCACAAAAGCCTTTAAAGTGTCATTGGACAATGCCCAGCAAGTATGGCAGCCTGTCTCTAAGCTCTACCCCTCCCAGGATGGCAGATGTCAAAATTTAGGTGATGTGTGTGACCTGTCCGTGCGCAGAGTAGCCCACTGATAATGCCAGGGTCAGGGCAGGCTGTAAAAGGAGAGCAAATCCTTCCAACACTCGTGGGTGACGCTGAAGTCAGGCTTCCCAACCAGCCACGAACAGTGCTTCTGATTCCCCCACACTGGTGATCAAGAAGCCACTGTGCAAATACACACAGCCCCCGTTACTGCATTTCAGTCTCTGGCTCCCAAACTGCCAGTAAAGAGACCAGTTATTTAAACTCTATGCTCTTTACTCAAAAGATTCCCTCTGATCCCAAAGGACAAGCCACAGTACCAGTTCACTATAAGTTTGGATGTTATGCAAAACACCACACTGCCAGCCAATCCTTTAGTAATTAAAACTAAAGGTTTATTATGAAAGGAAAAACAAATAATAAGAGAAATGTTAAAGGATTAAAGCAATCAGATACATACAGATGTATGCACATACATACCATATACATCAGGTTTTTGAAAGAATTGTGGAGTTGCAGGCTTGTATAGTCCCTCTAGTATACATCCAGTACCTGGATGGGTCTATGTCCTTCAGTTCAGTTGCAAAGTGTGTTGATCCAGAAGTGTGTCCGCAGCTGGACAGGAACAAAGACAAAATGGTTTTTGTGTTTGATCTTATATACCCTCTGCCTCTGGTCATGCAGCTTGTAGGCCTTACAGAAACTAAAATGGAGTCCAGAGTCACATGGGCCAATCCTGGTAACTCTTCAGGTATGCCTTCAGTTCTTTTCTGGGCCTTTTGCTTCTGTAAAGGTCTTGATGGGCCATTAAGCGGGCTATTGTCCTTCGGCCTCTCTGTCTGGGGTGTGTCTTGTGCAGCATAATTTGAAATACAGGTATATCACCAATCTCCATAACTTCCCTCACACATATCATTCATGAACACAAATATAATCATCTTATTCAGCATATTATAACCTTTCTAACAGTACTTGACATGGCATGTTTTACATGAATTGTTATGATTTGGACATATTAATGTCAAAGAACACAAATGCCCCCCTCAATCCAGTCCGCATGACACTGTGTAATAGGATCACGTTCTGGGGTGTACAGCCCAAGAGCATGCATAGTCTGATTTGAAAAAAATATAGTAGCGATTAACACTGTAGCCAAAATATTTCCTCTAATTTCTATATATTCTCTGTCCATCCCACAAGGGTCTTGCACTTAAAATGAAAGCTAGCTTTCTACTTCAGTTTCATTGTAAATACCACAGAATGACAGTTGTATCCCATATTGCTCTGAAGGAATATATGCACAGTTAGCTAGCCAGCCAGGTGCACCCTTTCTAAAGTACAGCGTGGGTTGTGACTGGCCAAATGGAGCTAGAGGAAAGAATGTAGCGGAGTAGTGAATCAATTCATTTCACCACCCTCTTTGATGGTATTAACCAGGAAACTGTTGCAGAGGTGCAGAGAGGGTGGCAATTTTGTTTTCTGCTTCAAGTTTCTTGGACTGATCAGCGTGCCATAAGATACATAAAAAGTAAAATTTTTGCCCCTCTCCATCACTGTTTGAGCAATAAACAAGTTGTTTGGGTGATGACTCTTTAGAAGAAGGAAAAGGAATAATTGTAATGACATCCAGAACCCCTGGGGTACCACCTGATAGAGGTCTGTCTGACCAGCTTGGACTCCCTCTCACACTGTGAGGCTGTGACAGGCCACAACCCCCTGGTAGATTTTGCATTTACACACCCCTCCACAGGCCCAGACCACACCCATCTTAATTCATTCAATGCTTTTCAGCCATTCACAAACCAACAATTGGTAAATTGCAACCCAGGACCGCACCCTCTAACCTGGTCAAAAAGCCTGACCAGTGGAAATGTTTATCCAGTCTGCCCTTCCCTCAAAGTGGAAGTATTATGCATCAGCTTTTGTTACTGAGCAGTTTGTCTAAACACCACTCAAAGACACCCTGGTTAAGATAAAACAAACAAGCTTATTAACTACAGAAAAATAGACTTGAAGTGATTAGCAGTGGGAAACATACAGAGATCAAAAGTAGTTACCAAATGAAATAAACATAAGATCACAGTTTAAATTCTACACACGATTAACATTTGAATTAGCAATGTCTCATCCTTGTTAACTGGTACAAGCAGTTTCTTAAATGCAGGCTGGGCAACCTTCCCTGCTTGCAGCTCCCCTTCCCACTTTTAAAGTCCTTTTGTCTCCCAGATAACCCTTCAGGTATTCAGCTGAATGAGGGTGGAACCAAGTGATGTCACATGCCCCCTTCTAGTCTGTTTCAGCTTGCTAGAACAGACCATGTTTGTGATGTGGCAGCTGTTTCCAATTGGTCAAGCAATCCCATTGAGAACATGTATCCTACAGTAAAGCCTTGCTGTAAGCAAACCCCAGTAGTGGAATCTTTCTTTGATGGGACATCAGCACATCTGGCCACTTCATTATTGTACCTTAAAAGCTGGTTTGGGTGGTTCCCTCCTCACAACATGTTCCAGTAGCATTTACAACAATATTTTATACGTCACATACAATCCAACAGGATATTAATGTTTAGCAGATCAAGACTTAAAATAATACCATACAAGGTATACTTTATACAGAACATATAATTATATGACATTGATGATATGGGGTTTTTGGGGTGTTTTCAGACACAGGGTGTCACAATAGTATGTTGGAATAGGAGGGTTCCATGGCCGTTGGAATTGACTGTTGAGAAGAAAAGTAAACAGAAGTGAAATGAGAGTCTTGGCATGGCCTTCTGTATGGGGGAAATGGAAAGTGAAGGAAAGTGACTAGGCAGCAGGGTAGAATGTATGAGGACAATGTCATGGAAGAAAGAGTGAGCTGAATAAAGAAAAACACAAAAGAAGCCAACTACACAGGGAGAACTGAAATACTCCTGAAAAGATGTGAGTACTGATGGTTGATATTTCATTGTACCAAGAATATAAAGGGTTAACTGTGGCCTGACAACTTTTAAACATGAAAATTCAATCTTTATGCCTAGCATGTTTTGGTGTTTCTGATGGTGCAGCATCAGTAGACTTGTGACCTATGAATCCACTCTTCCTAGGGTCCATACCACAAGTAGTTGCCCCAGGCACCAAACTGCTATCACCATTTTTCCATCCACTGTTCTCACCCTAGTGGCACAGCTCCAGTTCCCCAAGGACTCTCCCATCCTCTCTGCTGTGAAAGCTGCAGATGAAGGGTGGGAGTCCCCACAGCCTAAAAGGAGTAGCTTCATGCACACAAGAGACTGATGGTGCCTCCTCCCTGGGTATGAAAAGGCGGGGAGATCCCAGAAGGGGAGCTGCTTCTGTTACTTTGTCTAGAACCAACCATATCAATATTACAAATTCAAGGGCCCGATTTTCTGAAGTGCTCCTCCCACAAACTGGAAAACCAAGTCTTCGGTTTCTTAATCCCACATTCAAGTTTTTCTACCAAATTGTCAGTTGGTGTATCTCCACTGAAGTCTGTAGAACCATGCTGATTTACAGTAGATGATGATGATCTTGCCCTGCCTCAAAGACTATAGTTAATTCTGATGAGTGGCTAAAAGGATTCAGAATGTGTATGTATGTGCTGGGATTTACAGGCTGTAGCTTTGGCTCCCAGAATAGAGATCTCTGGGTCATCCATGGATTACCACTGTACTCATGATCTTTAAATGCAAGCAGAAACTTGTCTGGAGATCAATAATTCACAAGTTTCACTTTGTGCATGTGGAGATCTTGGTTGTCCCAGGCTTTCAGACAATATATTGCCTAGCCAGTTGCTATAAAAATGTTTAGAAGTAGGTTCAAAAGAGGAAGGGGGACAGTGTGTTTGTAGCAAGGCACTAGAGCCCGGGCCCGAGCCGGAGAGGGAGGAGCGCTCCCCGGGGCCCCGGTGGAGAAACCCTGGCCCTGCAAGCCAGGCCACCCGGAAGCAGAAGGGCGGGGCCAGGAGCCTGGGGGGAAGTATAAAAGCTCAGCCAGGCAGCTCAGTGAGGAGGAAGCTGCCGACTGAGTCAGACGTGCCTCGCCGGAGGCAGCAGCCTGGGCCTGACTCCGAGCCAGCGGACAGGCCAGGCCAAACCCCGACCGACGGACCCGGGTGGGAGAGATCCGACCCGCTGGACCTAGATGACTGGGGGGAGCGGACCGAGCCCCAGGACCCACTAGGGTCACCGGGCCGAGGCAGGCCGAGGGGGCCCCCCCGGCCCCTGGAGGGGGGCAGCCCTCCCCGCCCCCGCGGGTGGACACCGGACCCGTGGCCCCGGGAGAGCGAGGGGGCCCCGGAGGCCGGCCCCGACCTTGAGGAACTGCCGGACGCCGACAACCCCTCTTCAGCGTGGCCAGAACCCGACCATCCCCAGGAGACCCCCGGGCCCTGCGACTTGGAGGAGCTACCCCTGGCCGAGGACCGCGAGGAGTGGCCAGACCTCCCGCCTGCCGACGGGGAAGGCTTGGCCGGACTGCCCCTCACCGCCTCCACCCCGGCCCCAGGGAGTAGGACGTGGGCTCAGGTACTCCAGGGCTGGTGGGGAGGAAGTGGCCCAGGGAGGCCACTGCCTGTGGCCGAGAGAGGGACCCCGCCCATGTCAGCGTGTTGCGGGCGGATCCCTGCTGACCCAGTGGCCCTTGTCTCGGGTCACTGGTAGGGCCCTGGGCTGGGACGCAGTGGAGTCGGGAGGGCCTGCGTCCCCCTCCCCCACCCCCTTTTTTCCATTCCCAGAAGTGCCCGAGTACCCCGAGACCCTAAAAACTGCTTGCCTGCCCGCCCTGCTAGGGGCCGGGGCAATAGACTG
>ML675616.1:50152454-50239746 GCA_007922155.1 Mesoclemmys tuberculata
CGGGGCAATAGACTGCTGACTCGCCCGCCCTGCCAAGGGCCGGGGCGATATAAACTGCTTGCCTGCCCGCCCTACTAGGGGTCGGGCAATGGACTGCGGCCTCCGTGATCAGGCACGGAGGGGCGAAGTTTCCCCTAACTAACCCGACCTTGGGCACCCGGACAGGTGCCGACGTTTACAGTGTTATACAAATAGAATTCAAGTGGCTCTTGTGGTATGATAAAGGAAATCTACTTTAAAATTATGAGAACTAGATTACACAGTCCATTTTTAATTTCCATTTTATTAGCTGACATGGAAGACCAGAAAAGCAACAGAATTTTATGTACCAATGTAGTATTAATTTTAAAGAGACACTAGCTTCTTCAATCCATGTTATATTAACTATGTATTTATCTTTTGTATTCCATAGGACTACTCACATGAATAATTACTCAGACGTGTGTTTGCAGGATTGAGACATTGCGGAATATTATAGGCACTGCCACCAGCTCTGCCTATAGTTCAGGTTGCTTGACACTTTCATTATAAGAACTGGTTTTCTTTGCTTATAACTTTGACAAACTTTAACCATTCTACCTGAAATCTTCCAGTGCCTGCACCAGGCTGAATTGTTTTGGAATATTTTAGGAAAAGGGGTTGAGTCATTTCTAAGAATGAGATTAGAGAAAAATACATTTTGCCCATGTGAAAAAGATTCTTATAACCTTTCACTGAGAAGCTCTATCACCTCCATGCTTTGGAGTAGGGATTTGAAATTTGATAGGGGGCTTGCCTTTATGTTAGGGATGGGCCTTTTGGGCAGTTTTTCCACAGGAATGGCAAATTAGGCCAAATTATGAGCCTTAGAATAAGTTTCAGTCTGCACATGGTCAGCAAACATTTGTTAGAAGGTAGCAGCTAAATTCTCTGCGAATACTGTCTCCACTGAGCATGCGCTAGCCTGCAGCTGTGGGGCCTGAGCAGGACTTTCCCTGTAATTGCCTATGGTGGTTACTGTGGCACTGGGGACTACAACAGAAAGCAGGAAGATCATCTCTTCTGGGCTCTCAGTGCTCCCTCTACCGGCATCCAGGGAGCATGGAGAAGGATACCTGACTGGAATACAGAAGAGACAAAGAGCTGGATTTTTGGGGCGTGAGGTGGGAGTGAAATGGCAGGCATAAACTCCCACTGGCAGAAGGAGTCTGGGTGGTGGTGAACGGGGGAGTGAAATTGGGAGTTGTTGGGGAGGCACATAGCAGAGAATGAGATTGGCTGGGAAAGGAGGCTGGGTCAAGAATCCTGTGGGGAAGGAGGAATGGAAGAACAGAAAAAGTACAGTTTGGACAGTGATTTGGGGGATGAATCAGGGTTGTACAGTGAAGAAGGCTGTTTTATGTAGGACCCCTACCTCATTTGTTCTAGATGTTAGAAGGTTTGTAGGGAATGAAATTGGGAGACTGCAAGAAGAAAAAGAATCCTGCTACTTTGTGTGTTTTTGGCACTCCTATTATCAAGGTGGAATGTGCTTACTATTGGTTTTTCAGGGTTTGGTTTGAGCCTCTATTTCCAGAAGTACTGTTCTATAATTGAGGGGTCCTCAGTTAATGCTTTCTCACTGTGATGGAAGTTTAGTGCTTGGATTGTCTCAGCAAGATCATCTGCATGTCTAAATTTTCATGGTTCTGCAAGGAGGCATGTCACTATTAAAAAAGGTTGACACCAGTACAGAGTCTTGTAGTAGCCCCTTGTTTATGGTACGGGGTGGGTTGGTCGTACTACCCAGGTCCACCTGTAGGTATCTATTACTCAGCATAATCCACAACAAGCTAAGTGTTTGATGCAAAAATTATATCTTGATAAGTTTCAGCATCAGGCCCTTAATGCATAGTGTTATATGCAGATGACAGACTGACAAATATAGCACCAATCTTTAGTTTTTTCCTGGCTGTTCGGCAGGATCAGTTGGCTCAGCAAAAGGTCATATTCTTTTGAGGATGGTTCAAGAAATTTATAGGTCATGCATAGTAAAGAAATCGGCTTATAGCTTCCTGCTTCATCAATGAGGGTCCCAGGCTTTAGAATGGCAATTACCATTGCTTCACACCATATTTCAGGGATCACTGTCCTTAAGATACCAGTACAATGTTGCTAGCCACTGGAGTCCTTTGGGTCCAAGATGATGGAGAAGTTCTGGCAGAATACTGTCAGGACCTGCAGACTTCCTTTTTTTCCCCCCCATTGTGACCAATCCTTCTTTTACTTCCTCAATACTGATAGTGGCAGGTTCTCCTCAGGGAATTGATGCAAATGTCTGGTAACGCTGTTGATACATTTCTCTTCTTGAGTGGTCTTTGTGTGTTCTCCATCAGTTTAGAATCTCTTGAGTTTGGCCACATACTCTGTGGGATTAGCGGCCCCAAGGCATCGCCATAAGGTCCATGCTCAGCAGCTTCAATGTGTAAAAATCAAGGTTTTGCATGCAATGAAATGTATGTACTAGAACAAATAGCCTTCAGAGGGTTCATCCGTAGACAGCAGTATTTCACTTTTATGGTCTTAAAACACAAGTGAAATTTGTAGCATTAAAGAATTCCCATTTGTATACAAATTAATAAATTAGAGTAATCTGATCAAGGATGAAGTGACACTAAAAGCAGTTTCATCTGGAGAAAGACCATATTTTTCAACTCAAGCTTGCCAAAGAAGTACTTCACAATTCTATCTGCATCATGGCAAATACTATAGGTAAGTTCCTGACATTCCTCCTGCAATCTGGGCTGGTGTGTACCTGTGTCACCCTGATCCCCAACCTATTCTGCTTTGCTGTGTGAACCACCCACTCCTGGGTCAGCCCATGCCCAGCCTTCTGCAAGTAATCACTCCCTGACCTAATGAAGGAGCACTTCTGGCCAGCCGCTCATGGGATTGACCCCCAGCAAACACCTCCAGTGACAAATGCCATCCCAGGAACTGGAGTCTTATGGCTGCTGTGCACTGAACCCTGCAAGATCATTACACTAGTCCATCAATTTATTAAAGAAATTGATTGCATTAGCTCTGTCACTCTAAGTGAAGTCTCTGCACACACACTCAACCCACCTGCACTGCTTTAGATAAAAACAAATAAGTTTGTTGATCGCAGCAAGAATGTAAGCCAGAAAAAACACAAATCAAGGTTGGATCACAATTAATTAAAAAACAAATCGCATTCTAAACTCAACACTTTAGTAGCCTTATAGTCCCACATAATGCTCACCACAGTCTGGCTGACTCCTTTTCAACCAGGCCCTCTCCCCTCTGTGAGCAGTCGGTCAGTTGCTTCATAGATGGATTCCATGGGAGAGCCCCAGAGACAAAGATGCCTCTGCCTTTAACATGTTGCCTCATTATCCCTGGGGTCAGGTGACTGGCTAGATCCGGCATATTTCCTCCACTTGAGTGAAATGGGCGTTGCCTTATCGGGTGCTAGTCTATTGTTCCTGTATTCATGCTTCTGCAAGGCATGAACCCTCACTTTGCCTGGATCTATTCAAGCTATGTGAGACACACAATTGGGAATATTACGTGGCAGAGTTTCATATCTATACGTATGTGACATTGCAGGAAACATACTACCATAACAATAGTGTTTAGTATGCCATAAGCATTCCAAAAACACTTTACATGACATACTTTGCATTAGACAATACACAAATCACACCATAAGGGTGTGCATGGGGTACGGTGTGTCACACCTGTTTAGTTTGTGATTTGGGGACATTAAATTTGCTACCAGAAAGCTGTGCTCCAGAATCTAAGTTACAACATTTACAACTGCAAAAGAGGCCTTAAGAACATGAATCAACCATGAACACCTGAAGCGCTGGCTTCCTGAGTCCACAGAGAACCTGAGACAATAACTAACAGCATCACCAAATATACTCAGATCTACCCTTTCTTCCAATCCCTCCACCAGCCTGCCTCTTCAGCAGAGCTGAAACAAGGTCTCAACTCCAGTCCTGAGCTCCTTCATTAGACCTGCCACAGAGTCTCTGGGAGTGAGCAAGCCCCACCCTAGCTTCCATTGCTCCTTAGGTATGTGCACAAGCCTGGGTGGAGAACAGAACTCCTCCTGTCCATGGGTTCCAGTTGCCTCCTGGACCTGTTTAGGGGGTAAGAGAGTGAAGGGGGCTTTGTGCCCACCATTTTCAAACAAGAATTCTAAGGGAGACACCCTTCTGGCTCAAAACTCAGAAATAGCAGTGGCTGATAAACACTCATGCAGTATCTGGATAACACTGTGCCCATGTTCCCCTCCCAGAGCAGTGCAAGAGAATGATGCCATCATGCTAGTAGTGCACAAAAGAGGAACTGAAACCGACTATACATAAAGTGCTATCAAATGTGCAAAGTGAACAACCTCAAAGAAAAATATGTTTTCCATTAGCTTCTTTCAGTTTTAGTAATCTTAAGCATAACTTGTAACTCTAGTTAAGTACAATGTTTTCAGACAGTGTGATTTTCAGGTTGCATCCCTTTAATATCTGACCAATGAATACATTTGAGATTTTTCCTTAACTGAAAATACTGTACCTATAATACCACATTATTCAGGTAAATACAGTAGCCTGCTAAGCAGCATCTCCAGTGAAGCTTGGTTCACTTGCTAATAGTTAATATCACCTAATCTATATAAACTTAGGCTAATAGTCAATAGTTTAAAGTCAGTTTAAAAAAAAAAGTAAGTGCCCATAGGTAACCACACAGTGACACTATTTTAAGCATTTCAATCAGCTTGAACAATGGGAGTGGACTAGTTAGTCTAATATTAAGTTGGCTTCTTGTCAGGTTTGCTTTCAGGTTTCCATTCACTAGCAGTGTTTTCTTAACTGTTTTCATAATGTGGCTTAGGCTGACATTCATCAGTTGTCTCATTGACCACCTGCCCTTGTATTTGTGCTTGCAAGAATCACTTCCCTTTTCTTCATTTACAATTACATAAAATTCCTCTGCTTACCAAAGCAACTGCTTACTCAGAGAAGATTTCATGTACTTTAGCTGTTTAATAGCTGGAAATACAAGAATGATCCAGGACCACGTGACCAACGTTTTGTGGACCACTAGTGAAAACCTGGAGAATCCACCCACAATCTTGAGATTCTTTACGTTAGCAGGAAGTTGGAACATCCAGACTTCAAACACTATAGGATAAATGTTTGTTAGTTTTTACAAAAATTACAGTGGACTTTTTTTTCCTTTCTTCAAATGACAATATTTTATTGGTTTTTAGTATTGTGAAAGTTTTCTAAATAAAGAAGAAGCCTTAAATTTGGTAGGAAGGTTAACCAGAATAACCTTTTAACATTCAGCAGAAACAGTCAGCAGCATGGAATCTAGCTCAGTTTCACATTTCAATTACACTTTCATACATGCAATAAGAAATTAGTCCCCTTTACAGCACTGTACAGTACTAGCATGAAATTTAAGTACAGCTGTTATGGCTGCAGAAATAGTACTACCAACCAATTCATACCAACACAGGTGTAATCATAAAGCAATGCTTTCACAGTCGCTAGTCATGCTTACCTTAGAGATATAGTATTTTGATTGCTTAAAGCAACTTAACATTATTTTAAGATTTGGTACCAGTTTGCCATCCCATGTGCAACTCCCTGAATTCTACTCTTCCCCAGATATATTTGCTACAGTATCACCACTTGCACATCATTCAGAGCCCCAGATTTAATATCTTTTGTGTTACAGTAGCCTTGAACTTACTGCAAGCAATTTTCTTTGCTTGTGTTGGGGGGGAGGACGACTTATGTAGGTCTGAACATTTGGCATTTACTATTACAGAATTGCCAACCCCAAGAGTTCCAAAATCATGATTTTGATGCCAAATGAAGTGTGGGGCTCTTTTTATTTGACTTTTAGTTTCTATGCTTGTAGGGTTCACTTGCTTCATGTTTTCAAGCTTTTACAACTATGAGGGCTAGAAACTATTTTTTTAAAATGAAAACAAAGTTTCTCACACAAGTTCTTGATTCCAGCAACTGGGGGTTCAGGAAAAACACCAATACCTGCAAGACTCATAATATAATTGTGAGGGTTGGCAACACTTCTATTGATACATATAACACCAAAGAATCTTTTAAAAAGTTTACTTGTATGAGACAACACTTTGTATATAGTCAGTTTTACCTTTTAGTGTGTGTGTGGGGGGTGTCCTATACAACAACACACTGAAAAATGAAGTTGTTTTTTTTTTAATAAAGGAAAGTAGAAAACAGGTTAGGAGAATTTAGGAAGTGTAATTCCTAAACTCACTTCAAGCCAACATTTTCAAATTGACTAGTTCTGAGATGATGGTATTTGTCGTTGACATTACTTTAGAGCGGTCAGTTCTGCAAACCCATATTTGTGTGAAGAGACCCACCATCTTCAGTCAGACTACTCATAAGAATTTACAAACCTACCATAATATTGCAGGTTCTTTTCCACTTTAAATATGATCAAACAAGCATGGTACATTAAAACTGTGCATATGCTAAAGGGCCCCTATGGCACAGTTACTACTTATCTTGCTACTGATCAATGATCTGCATGTCTTTAAGAACGTCTTCTTTAAAACAGCGTAATGAGTTAAGCATTAAGGAGGGAGAAGGGAAAATGGCAGGTATTCTATACTTTTGCTGAGTAAATACCCTTTATCAGACATTATACGCTTTTCAGTCATTGTGAGTTGTACAAACATAGAAGTCTTGAAGTCAATTTGTGTTGTTACTAAAAATGCTTGAATACAGTTTTCATGAAAATTCACTGTCAAGTATCTGAATATTTCTCTTCTAGACAAATGCTCAGCTTACAATTGTTGTTACAATAGTTCTTTCCAGGATTTAATCCTCTACTGCACACTACTGTGTGCAGAGCTTAAGAAATGCACTATATAATTGTCCTCTCTAGCCCATGTAACAGACCACAATTACCAAAAAATACTAACAGAAAATACACTACTTCAATTTAAGAATTTACAAATTACTGTTAAAAGAAACAGTAGTTCCTATCAGCATTTGGCTAGTAAAATTACATTTTTGATTAGCAGTGACTAACATTTCCAAGAAGGAAGAGTAGCAAAAACAGGGATGAAAAGGGCCAGTGGGGAGAAGTGAGCAACATTTCATCCTCAAGAAAAGGAGACACACATGGTAGTGGCATGCCAACAGCAGCAGCTGTGTGGCTTGGCCTCTAGAGAGCAGCAGTTAGACAAATAGGCTGCAAGCATAAAGCAGTAGTGGAGATTCAGACAAAACTGGAACTATGATGTACAGCAGTGAGGATTGTGTTTCACAATTAAATTTATTTTACTTTTAGGATATAAATAATTATAGATCAATCACTAAATCTGCATGGTCTACAAGAACATGGATCCACAGATAGCACAAGCATGAAAAAATTAAACTAAAATCAATTCCCTTGTACATTAGCTTTACATTTAAACAATTTTAGTAGTGTAGCTTTTATTTTCTATTATACCAATTTGTGATTATAAGAACCATACAATAAAAATCAAGGGAAGCCACAGTAAAAGATTTGTATTTTGTTCTTTCTACCTAGGTTTCATCTATATGACTTTTTAATATGCTACATGGGAGAAATTTCATAACCTTTGAACACCACATCTTTCAAGTACTTACTATGTATTTACATTTCCAATTACAAACAAATCTTTCTACCATCGGTAAAACAGCATCTGCATTTCAGAACCATATGCCAAACAAAAGTCACTTTTAGAGAAATTGAGTAAAATCTTAATTCCATAGTTCCTCCTCCAACCTCCCCTCTCCCCGAAAGAGGATACACGCTCTTACTACAAGAAATAAGAGCACTGCAATATTAGTTACAAAAACATAGCAAATGGAGCCCATATCAAATTAAGGTATAACCATCAAGCCATTGTTTAAATTTAAAACAGACTGTCAAGATGGCAGGGTCACAGGGGTTACAGTCTAATACAGACATTTTGTACCTGGCTGTTAGCTAGTGTAAGTTGAAGCATCAGCCTAGAAGAGGGCTGGTTCCTAAGGCACGCATGCAGCAAACAGTAATTAAGTGCTGGAAGTGACCTAATTAACTAAGAGCCTAGATCTTCCTGTAACTCTTTACACGGCTGCTAGATTCCTACAGCAACAAAGTTACACACACGGGGCTGCCCAACCAGGGCACGGGCTGAAGAATGGGAAGGTTTAGGAGGAAGGAGCGAGCCCAGAACACGGTCTCCACGAGACAGCGAAACCCGCTCCCATCCCCACGCGCTGCCGCCCGCCCCGCAGTGCGCACCCAGGGCCCGAGCCGAGCCCTAACGCCCCTCGGGGAGCCTCCCCGCCGGCGAGCTGCGGGCAGCCCCTTGCTGCAGGGCCGGCCCATCGCCCAGACAACGAAGCCGCCGACCCGGAGGGACCCCGCCGACGCCGAGCGGCAGAGCCCTGGCTGCCCCGGCCGGCTTGTCCCCGCTCCCACGTAGCCGCTCCGCCGCTGCTCGCCGCCTCCGCGCAGGCTTTAGAGAAAGTCTCTTCTCGGGGGCGGGCGGGCGAGGGGCCGGCGAAGTCCCTCGCTCCCCGTCGCGCCGTTTCGCCGCCGCTTGCTGCTTCTCTGCCCCGGCCGAGCCCGTGTTTTATTGACAGCGCTGAGGGCACAAAATGGGGCTGCCGTCGCGTTCATGGGCGCCGCCATTTTGTGAGGAGTCGCGGCTCGTAGCTGCAGCAGCCGCAGCCTCAATAGCGGCGGCAACTGCAGCCCGCGCGCGTTGGAACGGCGGCGGGGGTCTGTGTAATGGTTGAATACAGTGACCCCCTCTAGGGAATCCCCAGCTGACAGTTACGTAAGGGACCGTGCGCAATTGCTGCGCTTAGCACAGAAACCCACCTAACCCTGCTACGCAATTTGACTATCCTCCCTCCTGCCCTGGCTGCACACACAGGCTAGGAAAATGAGTCACCTCTGCCAAGGCTCCCTCGCTGAGGGGAGACCCACCCACCTCCTGAGTTCAGAGGCATTTTTTTAAGGCATGTTTAAACTGTCTCTCGTGAGGAAGGCGTTTGCTGTGTATGTGTCAAAGAGAGATTAACCCCCCTAATTCGCTATGTTTCCCCTTCATATTATCTCAACTTTGGCAGCCTGGTAGCTGCTATGGTTGAAATAGCAAAACCCCTCAAAGTATGATAGGGGCTGCTGATCTGAAGCTGCTTCTTTCTGGGATAAATAAAATGAGGGACATTAAAAAACAACAACCAAGGCTGAGGGATACTATATACATTTATCACACAGAAATTCTCCATTCGAAGAGGGAGAGGCTTGAACTACTGCCTGAGATTTAATCCCCAACTAAGGGATTTCTCTCACCCCATCTTCCCACCAGCGTGACCTGGAAGGCAGCTTTTTCCAACCATCTTCCTATACCTCTGTTTCGGTAGTTATTCAAGCTGAAAGAGCAGTCAAGTTGCAAGGCAAAAACTCACATCTGAAAAAAACGTTTTATTCCCTTAAGTAAGTTAGTACAGCATATAAGGGCATTATAGTTTTCCTTGAAGTGCTCACTTGAGGCCATAATGTGTCATTGATTTTAAAACAGAACTTCTAACTGACTTTAAATGAGGAATTCTGCTTAAAAACTGCTGAATATGGCCTTGGATTTCAATGTATTGTATGAGAGGGACAAATGCTCCTCTGGAGTCTTATAAACTAGAACAAGTGCTCACCTGGAGTTCTGTTTACTTTATGAGAAGGACAAGTGCCCACCTGGATTACCACTTACTATAAATGAGGGACAAGATTTAGGGAGGAGGACACGCCTGGGATCCCACTTACTGTATGACCCCATTCTTGCCCTCACTTACTTTAATGGGAGCAGCATGGTGTCCTGATTGGAAAGCTATAAAAGCATTCACGTGGGTTCCCCCATACTGTATGATAGGGACAACAATTTACCTGGAGTCTCATTTACTGTATGCCATTTACGTGTGGTGGCCTGGAATCACATTGTAAGCGAGGTCCCGTTCTATGTCAGTGAGAGACGAGTTTCCCACCTTATGAATTGTACGAGGACCAATACTAGAGAGAAGCGTGCAGGTGGAATCCCATTAACTGCTCACAGCCAGACACCTGACAAGTGACTTTGACGGAAGTGTAGCTTTAGTCAAATTCTTTCATTACAAAGAATATCACTTCTTAACCGGAGAAAATATTTCCCTAGCAAGACAACGCTCTCCCCTGGTGGCATACCTGTTTGAGCTTCCACTCATTTAAGAAAGGGGTCGGACTTCCTCACTGGGAAGATTTTACAATCTCTAACCTCTTCAAATGAGTTGGGGGGCCTCTCAGTGAAGCATGCCAAATCCCCCTTCTCATTCCAAATGCCTCAGCCTGAGACACCCAAAAGGTTTTTTTTTTTAATTCAAAATCCCCCCCAGCCCCTTTCAGTTTGTTTCACTCGGGACATTTGATCTAGGCCAACGTAATGCAGGTATTCCAGATCAAAGTTTCCTGTCTCCTCGTCTCTCCCGCGAGTCAGTCACTCACTGGAGTGATTAAAAGCCTGGGAAGAAGGGCACATTTCCCCTGCCCCTAACTCTGGAACAACCGGTAGTAGCCGTTTTTCCCCTTCCCTCTTCTCCTTCTCCCTCTTCTCTTTCCGCCCGGCTTTGTGTGAAGTTTGCGCACATTGCAGATGAGCCCTTAGCGGCGAGAGGAGCCTATTGTTCCCCGCCAGGAACTGCTTGCTGGGGCTGTGCTGGCTTTTGCCTTTCGAGCTGCCTTTTGCAGTCCCCGGGCCGGCCTCTGGGGTTCGCTGTGTTGCGCTCTCGCCCAGGCAGCCGCACGGCGGCCTCAGATCTTTTTGTCTGAGAGAGAAGAGAAGTGAATCCCGCTGCCGCCGCCGCCGCCGCTGCCGTAGCCGTACAGTGTGTGTGTGAGAGAGGGAGATTGCATGGAGTCGCGTCTGTAACACACACACGCTCGCACACACACACTGTCAGCACCTCACGCCAGCTCCCCGCGCCCCACCACAACACTAACCCAATTCATTGTGTGATCCAGCAGCACCATGTTGAGTCTCATGTGCAGGCTGGCTCGGTTGGGTTCGTGGTGCTGAGACAGGCAGCGGCAGGAATTGCTGAGAGGTGCCCCTCTCCCTCCTGTGTGTTGTGTGGAGACGGGACTCGCAATTACCACGCTCTCGGGGCGCCCTTATTCCTTTTAAACTTTTTTTTTCGGAAGCAAGCCCCTCTCCATGGCTGATCCTCGGCCGAGCACGGGCACCTGGGTCTCGTAAAGACGAGGAGGAGCCGGGGATTGTTGTTGTTGTTTTTTTTTCATTGGATTTTTTTTTTTAAACGAAACCTTTTTAAACACAAACCATGGCAAATTCGACGGGTAAAACCCAAGCCGAGCAGCGGAGAAAGGGACTCGCTTTCCTGGACGAGCTGCGGCAGTTTCACCACAGCAGAGGGTGAGGAAAATGGGGAGATGGACGGGGAGGGGGGGCGGCTTTTAAACCGGCCAGATCCAACTTCCAACCCCTTCCCCGAAGGACACGGCGGCCCCGGCGAGGGGGGAAGAGGGCGCCGAGCTGACAAGTTGTGTTGTTTTGTGTCGATCTCCCCCGGCAGGTCTCCTTTTAAGAAGATCCCTGCGGTGGGTGGGAAGGAGCTGGATCTTCACGCTCTCTACACCAGAGTCACCACTTTAGGCGGATTTGGGAAGGTGAGTGGAAGTTTTAATTTGGGTTTCCCTCCCCGTCACCTCTTCCCAAAAGTCTCCTCTGACCCCCAGGGGCCGAGGGGGGAGGTGGGGTGGCCGGGAAGCGTCCCATTGAAAGCCGGCAAGGGGAGGTGGGGGGTGGAAGAAGGAAGGAAGCAGGCAGGCAGGTTGGTGGCTTGGCCTTGTTGGCGGAGAGATGAAGGGGGATCGTTGGGGTGCAGCGTACACCCTGCCCCTGCCTCCCTTTCCTCCTCCACGGCCCCCTTGCCCCTTCCCCTCGTCCCCGGGAGCAGGAGAGGAGAGAGCAGAGCGCGTAGGTCTGCTGGAGGCAGTTTCTCTCGCTTGCGATCGCCGCTCTCTGTTTCACACAGGCGGAGACGGGAGAGGAGCGTCTGAGTGCAGTTTTAGTGCAACTCAAAATTAGCGGGCATGTTTAACATCGATAATCGGCACGGAGCATGGGCTAGGAAATGATCCTCGCAGCCGGGGGGGGACCAGGCGCTGCCCTCCGAGCCCTTCCCGGGGAGAAATAACAAAAGGGGCACCCAAGACGGTGTGTAATCAAATAGCCATCTTTAGGCTTCAAGGCTAGGGACAGAAATGTAGGCCTCAAAAGAAAGGCCTCTCTGTGTCTATGGATCTGTCTTGGGGGGACTCACCGGGACGGCTCCCCTGCTCCCCTGAACCCAGAGACCAGTGGGCGCCCCCTCCAAGACTTTCGTGAATCATTTAAAACTTCTTTGGGTTTTTAACGGACCGCGTTAGGATTTAAAAGGGGGCGACAGAGGGACTCCCGATTGGTTATTGTCCAGGCAGTAAAAACAAAAACAAACAGCCCCCAAAACAATGCAAGCCCCCCGTTCCCCCCAGAATAACCAAATACGTTAAACAAAATGTAAAATAGTGGTGAGAAGCAGGATTATACCTGAGGGGTGCTCACCAGGGACTGTCAATGAGAAACATAGTCCCTATATCCCATATACCTAGATCTCTGTCTATATATAAATATATATACATATTTATCATATATTTATTTGTTCCATGGCAGCCCGTGTTTCCTTGTGATGTTCACTATCAACGATGTGTATGTGTGTGTGTTGTGTATCTCTGTCTTTATGTTGTTTTTTGACAGGTTTCTGAGAAGAATCAGTGGGGAGAAATTGTAGAGGAGTTTAACTTTCCCAGAAGTTGTTCTAATGCTGCCTTCGCTTTAAAACAGTATTACTTGCGGTAAGTGCTGATAAGGACTCTTTCACTAGTGTTGCTGAGCGTGGAATAGCATTTTATTTTCAATGTGTGCAACAGTAAAATCACCCCCACCCTCTAAAAATACTCCAAAATAAAGCACTTCCTAATCCATTTGAACTGGTTCAGTGGTCAATTGAAAGTAACTCTCTGTTGTGATTGTTTATATTTGTAATCTGTTTTGTTATGGTTTATGTTTGTATTTTACATCTGCCTGCCTTAAACCTGTCAGGTAACCCCAAGTATGTACATAATAGTAATAAGAGGCATTTTTATTGATTATTTTAAATTGACAATATAGTAAAGCTGATACTAACCAAATTAGTATAGTTATTGAAACTCTGTTTCATTTCAGAGCAATAATATGTCTTTATTGGTAGACTTGCTTACCTGTTTATGGAGTTGGATTCTGGTTTAAAAGCACCTCTTCTCTGGAAAGATGGTTTGCTTCTCAACAATATATAAATACACAATTATCAGCTGTTTGTAGTATACAATATTTTCAGTTGATTTTATCATTCAGAGTTGTTGAATAGGATATTTTAATTTTTTTCAGTTACTTCAGAATATCAGTTTCCTGCATTTTTGTTTTGTTTTGTTTTTTCAATGATCAGATTAAGGTAATGCCAAGGGTTATTTTCCTGACCTTTTATGAAGCTTATAGTGCATCTTTTGGTTTGATGTATGTGCTACTGTTCAGTTACTAAATGTTCATTTATTAATGTTAATTATAACTTTTATCAAGTATAAATCTGTATGAAAATACTCTAAATTTATATATGTTCAAAAATAATAATAGTGCCTATCTTAATATAAAATGTTTACCATATGTTTAAGGGGCCCAAATATATGTTTCTAAATTGCATCCATAGTATTTATGTTATTACAGTAGTTTTCTCATTGTTTAATGACAAAATAGACACACGCTGTGCTTTTTGTATGTGATAGGTCCTGTTTGTGTTGTTTTAATTGTTGATTTTGTTTTCTCAGATTGCACAAAAGCTATATCTGTCTCAGGTTTAGCATTCTGAATTAGAAAATGCAGTAATTGCACAGGTGCACTTTCTATTGGCTGTCCTAGATTGACTTCCAGCTTGAAGCTGTAGAGTTCACAGCACTGTGTTAGAGCAGTTATTGAGTTACAATGAAGTCTGGAAAACCTTAGTCAGATATCTGTAGCTACTGGATTTGTTTTGTGATGGCATGTTATTTCTTTAAAATCCACGCCAAGTAAAGAAATAAACTTTTCTAAAAGTATGTTCGATGTTAATGGGTACTAGTGGGACTAGGAATAAGGTGGGAAGCGCATTTTTGGTTGTCTTGCACCTATTTTTGTTTGTTTTATTAATGTGCAGCATTAGGAAAATATTGCTAAAGATGTGTTGGATCACGGGAATTGATTTTTGCTTTTTGCAGTTTTCCTAATGGGCCAGGAGGTCTTGAACTGGTGAAAAATGTATTAAAGTTGTGATACGATTGTTGGCTGACCCCTCCCGTCTTCCTTGTCCATATTGTCAATAAATTTCAGAAAACCCAAGCTTATTGCAGCAATAGGTTGTATACTCTTTGGAACAGTTACTGTGGCTTCTTCTGTGTTTTGAAAGTGTCTTGCGCACTGTGGCCATTCGCACAATCCAAATAATAAGTATTTTAAAATATATAATCAAAAGATGATTAATATGTTGTTTCTTATTTAAAAATAAATTGGATTCTTAGACAAGATCACTAAACGTTTGAGTGTTGTTACTATAGTAGTATTGGCAGGGTATTAAAAATACCACCATTTTCTAAAAGTTTTACATAAATTATCATAACTTTAGAAGGACTGGAATTGATTTTATTTTAGTGAAAATAAAATTTTAAATAGTTAAAATTAAGAACCTTTAAAAACTGATTATATTTTTCATAGATTTCCATCTTTTAGAAATATACTCTCCGTTATATTTTCATAATTTCTGCTATTGTTTTACTCATTGTTCATAATAATCCTATTAGAAGCTGGTAGCTGAAGTGTTTTCTTAACTAGTTTTCACTCTGCACACATTGATTTGTTATTGCAAGATTTGTTTTGTGTTGTTTTGTTTCTCAAGGCTGTTTGATGGAAGGAGTTGAGGAGAAGGAAGAAAGACACCAACACACAGATTTTCAAAAATAATTAGTGAATTTTGGTGCCTCATTTTTGGGGGGTGCCTAAGGAATAAGGCCCCTGTAAGAAATATTAAGTTAAAGGGGCCTTATTTTCATGAATTGCTGGACATGCTACGTTCTGAATATCAAAAGGTTCAGTTGAGGAACACAAAATCACTAGTCGCTTTTCAAAATCTTGGCCCACAAATTTTAAAAACTTTGCGAACTGAGCTGGTCAAAATTTGGGCCTATCAACTTCAGAAGTTTTTCCCAGTCTGTAACATTGGGCCTGGATCTTGTAAAGAGATCTGCACAGGCAGCTGTTTATAGGAGTCCTGCTGGACTCTATGGCACTCCTTGCTGTTCATTCTCATGGATACTTTTATACATTTGGAACATTGGTAGTTTGTGAGGGTAGGAAGTTATATCTTTCTGTGAAGCATCTGACACTCCACACTGTTTGAGATAAAATCTCAAACTACATGGACCATTGGCCAGTTTTTCTATGTCATCTCTTAGGATAGTCTAATTTTGATTTAAAATTATTGCTTAAATAGACAGTTAAGTATTTGTATGACACAGTAGTGATCCATTTGGCTTCATCAAATTGAATGTCTCGTTGAAGATACACCATGCCCTTTTTCAGGTAGTAAGGATTGTTGTTGTTTTTAAACTATAACTATTTTTTCATGTTTACTGTTGTGAAATTTTGCCTGATGACTGTAAGAGTGTGTTTTAGTCTTCATTAAAAACATAAGATTAAAATGGGATACACCCCTGATCCCAATATAAACAATTAAAATAAGCTGCTGTTTTTTCGGAAAAATTGTGTGAGAGATTGCCTGAATCACACTAACTTATTTGACAACATTTGCTTTGAGCTGTCTGATATGTACAGCAATTTATGCGCTACGATTCTGTAGTAAGCAGTCAAAAGCCACAATGCCAATAACCATTGATAGACTTTATATGTTAATGTAGTAGTATACGTCTACAGTAGCAGTTAGTGTAATTCCCTGGGACCTTAGTGCAAATTAGATGTTTCATGTCAATTGAGAAGAATTAGTAAAGCGTTTTCCAAATACTTTTTTGCAAGTACTTTTCAGTTTTAATGAAAACATTTTACTATGGTGCAATACATGTAAATGTTGGTCATAAACATGATTTTACATTTCTTTGTCTACTATGACTTGGTAAACAGGTTGGCAAAAGAGAAGATTAACAAAAAAGAGAAGTTTATTTCATGTGATGGTTGGGTAGGCCCCCAGTTGTACAAACAGTTGCACTGATGTGGCCCCTTCCATCAGTGTGGACTCTTGTTAGTGGGACTTCATGTGGGCATAAATCAACAGGGCTGTATTTATTTGTAGTTTCTAGGCCTACAGTTGTATCTGTAGGGGTGGAGAGGAAAAGAATTCAAAACCAAAAATGCAACTGAGTATGGGTAGCTGAATTAAAAAACCACTGATACAGAGACATGAATCCTTTCTTTTCTCTAACCACAAAAATACGTTGTTTTCTAACGGGAATAGCAATATCTGGCCTGTCAGGTAGAATGATTTTTAATTTTCAGTCATGTAAGTAATTTTTTAGAACTTGTGAAACTAGTTTGTAAGTAAACTCTATTTTAAAGATAAAGGCAGCAAAAAGTAGAATGAGTTAATGTTAGCTAAAGGGGTTAAGAAGAATAAGAAGGTTTTTAATAAATATCAAGGGGAAAAAAGTAGTAGTAAAGAGAAAGTAGGTCAATTAATAAATGAGGAAGGGGATGAAATTAATTATTTTAAAAAGACCATCATACTGAACTCCTTAAACAAATTATATCTTTAATGAGGAAAATAAACAAATAGAACAATTAAGATCTGAGGAAAACCGTGTAAATATAGCAATTCATGAAGAGTAGGTAGAATACTTGAAAAATCTGAAAAATTTTATAAATCAGCTGGATTTTGAGGTACTACAGGATTGGAGAAAAGTAAATGTAGTTCTGATTTTCAAAAAAGGAGAGTGAGCCTAGCAATTAGACCTCCAGAAAAAAAAAAAGACTAATCTCGATCCCTCATAAAATAATGGAACAAATATTGAGAAAATTAGAACCATCCACAATAAGTAGCCTAGTAAAGAACAGATTTTTGCCAAATTAAGTTGTTTTTCCCTCTTTAAAAAAATGTTCAAAATTAGATTCTATTCCTGCAACTGGACCTGCACAGACATCAGTGGATTTTGCATGGATGCAAAGATTCATCTGCCTGCTGTATTTCATTGTAGGATCAAGACCACAGTGGATGTAGGACAAGTTATAGCTGAATTTATTTAGATTTGAGTAAAACATCTGAAATATTGTGTCTCAATCTCATTCTCAAATTAGTTCAAAATGTGGACAGTTTTGTGGATTAAAAACTGGTTGACGGACCATAAACAAAAAATGATTAACAGCAAAGTGTGGGGACATGTGTAGTGAGGCAGTGCAGAGAACTGTTGGGTCCCTGTTGAAGGCCTCAGTCGTGTAAAGAGATCCATTGGTGCAAATACATAGTCACATAGGCTCAGTTCCATTAGAGCTTCAAGGCCATAATTATTGTCCTTATTAATGATCTTTAAGAGAAAGTGAACAGCATACTAATGAAATTAGCAGACGATGCTAAACTGGAGAGAGTTGCAGATACTAATGAGGACAGAGAAATAAAAGAAATAGACCTAGAGAGATTAGAGACATTGGCAGCAAGTAACAAAATGAGATTTAGTTTTGAAAATGCAAGCTAAACATCCGGGGTACGATAATTCAAAAACAGGTATTCAGTTTGAAGGAAATAACCTGGAAAGTAGTAATGCTGAAAAGGAGATGGGAGTGATAGTGAACAGCAAATGAGTTATCAGGGGCCCGATCATTCTGTCAGTTGCTTATGCATACAGCTCCCATTGATATTAATGGGCGTTCTACATGCTACTGACAATGATCAGTCCCCAATTTGCAACGTGTTATGGCAGCAGAAAAGACCAACATAATTTTAGGCTGCATACACAGAAGTGTCATGTCACGAAACAGTGGGGTAATAGTCTGTCTGTGTATGACTCTAGTGTGACTACATCAGGAATGTTGTTTTTTTACTTTCAACGCCTCATTACCAGGTGGAACAAACAGACAGGAGTTTAGAGAAGAGCAACAAAATGTTTAGAAGGCTGGAGGGGTTGATTTTTAAGGAAAGACTGAGATAAATATGCATTGCTTGACTAAGCAAAGATTATAGTGGGCCTCATGATATCCAGCCTACAAACATTTAACAGGTTTTAACATTTAGGAAGTGGAGGAATTATTTAGAATAGTGTAAGGGGCTGAAATAAGGAATAATAGGATTAAATTAAGAAATGAAATATTTAAACTAAAGAGCAGGCCGAACTTTTAAAGTAAGATATCCTAGAGTGTGGAATAGTCTGCCAAGGAAAATGGTGGAAACCCATTGCATGGCTCATTTAAAAATAAACTCTTTGGAATAAGGGAGAAAACAACATTGATGTGGAGTTGGAGTATATGATGTTATAAGTGTTGTCCATCCTTAAATTACACCGTAATGGAGGCTGTTATTTTACACGTCTACAGTTTTAGCTAGAACACTCTGTGCTTCATCTTAAAAATCTGTATCAAGCTTAATTTTATCACAGACCCTGAAATGATTGTAAGAGCAGAGATCACATATGGCTGTTAATTGTTCATGGATTTTTTCTTTCTTTCTCTCATAAGGGAAAATAGTTTATAGTTTGTGTTTCCATAATGCATTTGAGGCCTTGGTTTGAAGGCTCAGGGAAATACTTTAAGTAGTTGGATGGAAAATTTTGTTATAGTTATAGTAGTGCTGTTGGCACCTCTATCAAGACTATTGATTTTTTGGGATTAAATATCTTGGACATTTCAAATCTCAGGGTATCTCTTGATAAGAATTATTTATTTGCATGGATGTTGTCTCCCCCACCAACTGTACTGGGAATCTGCTCAAAATACAAACTTGGTATTGCAAAACTTGCACTTGAGGGGGTTTCTAGAGGCAGCAGCAGATGAGGGAGTCAGTGGCAACAAGGCCATGTTAATATTGTTCTGACTGAGAACTCAACTAAAAAAGTCTCTGAAGCCAGTGTGAAGAAACAGGGCCTCTATGCAGATGACCCTGGCCTCCATCAGATCTCTGAGATCTTCAGTGAAGGGGCAAACTCCTCCTTGCTGCTGAACAAGCTTGTGAAAACTCTGTGAAGTGAACTTAGTGGTATTTTCTTTCTCCTGGTTCCTTCCTGTGGGCTTTTCTGTTGGAGGTAATGATCTGGATTCTTTGCAGCTAAACTGAAAAATATTAATTCATTTATATATTTATTTTTGGCAAGACTCTGTCCTTCAGTGTTTAAAAAAAAATCAGAACTAAGTACTTTAAATATATATTTTAACTGACAGTTATGTGCGGTAACTAGTAATTTACAAAAATACAACCTTTTGTACAGCTTTACTTATTGTGATTACACTAAGACCTGTTAAGTCTTCTGCTAACTGGTGAAAGGTTATGAAGGCCATTTTATGGTGTCAAATTGAAACAATACTAAATGGAGTGTATATTTTCAATGATAAAAATAGCTATGGTAACCATTTAAGTTTCAAATATATGATAAACCCATGAAAACAAGACTAACAGAATGGTTGGTAGTACAAGGCTCATGCTTCTCCCCTAGCCAGGGGCATGCCCAGAAATTTAACTCGGATCCATTTTGGAGGGGCAGTTCTGTGCTCTGCCGCAGGGAGCTCACTCTTCCCCTCTCCACTCCCAAGACTCCAGGAGGAGCTTGCTCTTCCCACTCACCCCAGCTGTGGTGCCAGGAGGAGTTCGCTCTCCTGCCCACCATTGCAGCTTCAGGGCTGGAGGAGTTCTGCACCCCCAGCGATTATTGGGAGGCCTGTGCCCCTGCTTGCCCCGCCTTGTGCATGCCCCCGCCCCATGCAAAGTGGAATAAGGCTGCTTGGGATGAGAGACAAGTGATTCAGATCTCCTTTTACCTTCATCATCTGACAGATTTTAATTCTTTGCACTTAACATATGAGTAACACTTCCCACCTCCACAGTGAGGTAGGGAAGTATCATTTGCCCTCATTTGTAGATGAGGTGCCTGAGGACAGGTCTACACTACAAAATTGTTGACTTAAATTACGTCGACATAGAGCCACCGCAGCTATTAAATTGCTTTTGCATGTCCACACTACGCTTCTCGTGTTGGCGATGCAAGTGCTCACCTGGAGCACTTGCACCAGTTTACCTGTTGATGTAAGCAATGCATTGTGTACACTGAAACTGCATTGTCCTAACTACATCAAGCTAAGCGCTAAGCCTCTCACAGAAGTGGAGTTATTAGGGGGTGTAGTCGGCGGGTTACATTGGTGAGAGCTACATTTTTGTGTAGATATTTCCAGAGTTAGGCTGATGTAAGTTGCCGTACATCAGCCTAACTTTGTAGTGTAGACCAGGCCTGAGACACACAGAAGTTAAGCCAGTTACACTGAGAGCATATGTCAGGGCTGAGAATGGAACCCAGATAGCTGATGTGATAGATCCTTATCTTATCTGATAAATCACTGTTCCCATCAGGCAAACTTCTTCCAGTCTCTGAGCCTTAGGTAAGCTATCTATGAAATGGGACTGCTAATGCTTACTACCTTTGTAAAGTCGTTTGAAATCTGTAGCTGAAAAAGCACCATATTAGTGCAAAGTAGTAGTATTTCCTATGTATTGCAGATGGGAAAATTAAGACACAGAAAAGTTAAATCAGTAACTTCGATTGTAAGCTCGTTGAGGCAGGGCTTGTCTTTTTACTATGTCTGTATATCTGGTCTTTGTTTGGTATCCCTTGGAGCTACTGCAGTACAAATAATAATCATTTTGGAGGACACATGAGAATACAGTGAATTGGACCAGGGAGCCAACCAAAAGACCTGGTTTCTAGTCCTGGATGTGACGTTTATTTGCTATGCAAACTTAAGCAAGTCACTTGGTGTCCATGTTTACCCATCCATAAAATGGCACTGCAAATTCTTTGGGGCACGGACTGTGTCTCTTCTTTTTTCTGTGATGTTCCTATCATGCTTTTGGGTATTTGAAAATAAATACTAATGAATTAGGACTATTAGAAAAGATAAAACTATTTTTAAACTACCTATGTCCTGCCATGTGGAGGAGCAAAGAGCATGGCATAGATAAGAGGGAGAACAAGCTTCCCTCCTTAGGGAATATGTTAACTGGAATACACACATAGAGAAAGAATAGAAGAGATTGGATGATATTTGGTACAAATATTTCTGAAAGAGAGAAGCAGATGTTTAGAAAGAAAAAATGATGAGAGGCTACCCAGAATAGTGGTGGAGCTTTGGACTCTGCTTGTCTGCTTATGGACTAAACACTCAGTTTCAAATATAGTTTCTCTGGAGCAAAAAGTTCGAATTTAGAGTGAGTTGGCTTAGATTTTCAACCTCAAGATAGTTAAATTGAGGTTGCTGCAATTCCATAATGCTCTATGTATATAGGCCCAAATTCTGCAGTGTATTGACACCTGCACATACTTTAAACATGTGAGTAGTGCCACTGAAGTTAATATGTAAAGCGTTTTGGTATATATAGATGTTGCAGTATATGCTTAGCTTTGTAGGGACATGATGTATTGGGGTGTCTGTTCTGTTGGGTTATTTCCAAGGAAACTGATTTGGCTGAATACTAATGACCTTCATTCAAGAAAATGCCAAGTAGTTTAATGGTGATTAAGATGGTAAGAAGGTGTAAAATTGTAAGCTCTGATATATATATATATATATGTATATGGATAGATAGATTGTCAAATAAAAATGGAGTTATACTTTCAGTACACAGTTGACTTTAGTCAACTTGTGGCCTTGGTCAAGTATTATAGAAGCCAGGTGGTGTCCAAAATAATCAAACAATTCCACTTTATGGAATTCACAGGTGCTGTTCGTAATTTTTGGCAAGACAGCAGAACTTTGAAGCACTGGAAAGTGAAGTGCTTTCTTCTGAGCATGTTTCTCTTCTGTACCCTCACCTTTTTACTTCCAGAAGACCTAGGAAATTTAAATGTACCTATATTCAGATAATGCTACATTTGTACAGTAAAGACGTGAAAAGTCAGGATTGACCTAAATTAAGGCTGAATGTGCAACCTTATCTCTTTCCCTAGAGCATATGCTTTATGATCAGGGCCTTGTATACTCTGTGGCACAATGGGACTAAAATCCACAGCAACATTAATCTCTTGTATCTCCATGAGATACTCTGAATTCCCATTCTTACACAAACATGCAATTGTGGCTCATAGTTGAAAATACTAATTGACATGAGATTCATTTACTATTTTTGAGGATGGATTTTTCATCTTTGTGTTCTCTATCCAACCTGGCTGTACTTCTCAGGCTTCCATCATGTTGCCCAATTGGTCTGACTCAGAAACTTCTTTCCTCTTCATTTGTGCCAGGGAAGGGCTGCCCTCATAACGAGCTTCAGCAGCTCCTCAAACTGGCTCCTGAGGTCTTCGCTGCTGTTCTATTTTCCAAGTTGCCTAGCTCAGTTCACCAGTCAGTGCTTCTGGTTTTCCCCTCACCAGTCGTGCCCCCTGGCTGGAAGTTGGATTCCATCTCTAGTTCACTGCCTCCCTGCTGTCTGTCTCTAAGGAACAATTCAAGGAGCATTAATTCCCGCATGTGGGAAAGACTGGAGGTAAAGGAAGCGACAGGCCGGTCCTGGCAGGGTAGGGAGACAGCCAAATATCAGGGTGCCTGGCTGCAGCAAAATAGCAAATTCTGCAACAGAAATGTTGAATTCCATAGTGTCTGGGGAAAATTCTGCAGCTGTGGAATTGCAGAATCCATAGGATCCAGACTGAGATGAATGGGGCAGTTCATGTGTCTTAGAGCTGTTATTTCAGGGTCTTTGCAGGCCTACGCAGGCATTGCAGCATTGGTTTACATTTGGCTCATGTTTCCAAGGTTATTTCTTCGGCCATAAGGGCTAGAAATACAATATTTTAAAATTGAAAACTGTGCTTCTAGAGCAGATTTCTATGTAAAGGATGAATTCCACAGCAAATTGGAACAGTGGATTTGTGGAATAAAGAGAGCCCTGGCTATGATACAGTTTTGAAGACAGTTTCTTGAATAATACAATGTAATATCATACAATTTTCTTCAACCTTAGGTAAACTTGTTGCATATTTTGTACTATATGCTATTCTCTGTATGCCATGAAGATCGTTTAGTTGAATAGTATGCAGTAAATGGTAATTAAACACCCTATTGATAAACACAATAACATAGAGTAGTAAAAATGTGCTGGGTTCCAAAATTAAATTACAGCACTAACTGTATCAGTGACTGCATTACTGTCTGTAGTGCTTCATTAATACACCTCACGGTCAATACACTTATTGCTTAATACAATTAAATGTTTAGAAACATTAATGCATTTTTATGTCATCTTATAGAAGAACTCATTTTTAGTTTACTTGTATTCATTTACTTGGGAACATATTGAGAATTTTCAAATAAAAAATATACAGCTATAAATTCTATATGCTGGCTGTCATTCAAAATAACTATATTTTGAAGAAAGTTCATCTAGCAGTGGGAGAAAGAAATAGTTGAACACTATTGAGACAGTTTGAGGAGAGGACCCATTTAAAAAACATCAGCTATAGTTCTACATAAGACAAGGTAAAAACCCCAACTCACACAAAAATACACTAATACAATTCTGTAGGTGCTTTTGGGTGAGATATCTCTGGTGAGATAAATGGTTGTTCAGAAATGTATTGGTCTCCAATGAGAAGCAAAAATATTCTGTTGGTTGTATAATACATTGATGTTCGTAAAGGTCTTGATCTTGTAGTAAGGTATGTATATGTGGAATTGTGTTTGGATATGGATAGGCAGCCTACTGTACCTACTTGGAATTCCATTGAAATCAATGGGACTTTCTCCACATAGGTAAAGTGGCCTGTTTGCTGAACAGATTGTACAATCTGGACCATAATTATTAAAATACATATTTAGAGAAAAGTTCATCTAAAAAGTGGAAATCAGGAAAGCTATACTGAACACACATGAGAATAAAATTAGTGTAAAGTGAAAACCCACAATTTCCATTGTCTCCAGTAGAACTTGGTTGATAAGTAAGGGCTGCAGGGTCAAAACACATTAGAAGTAATTTTCTCAGGGATAGGACTTGTATTTGGCACAGTGAGTTCAATTTAAGACAGTTTAGTGTCTGATCTAGCTAGCATGGGGGGTGGGGAGGAATCTATTGAAAACTGGGAAAGACCAGGTAATGGGGGAAAAAGTTTTAAAAAAATATAGTTTACTAAATTATTTTTTATACTGACTGTTCCACACAGGATCCATGACAGTTCAAAATTTAAAATTAAAAAAAAATCTAGAAAAAGTAGATTTCACTTAATGGTTGGTACAGAGTAGCTGCTTAGCTTTAGTTCTTACAGTTTTCAAAATTCTATCAAAAGGACTTTTTGTTTTACCTTTGCTCTCATCCTTAATTTCATCAGTATATTATATGCTCAATATTGCTGATTTTCAGTGCTCACTGTATCACAATAAATACAGACAATTTAAAAAATTTTTTATCTAGATGAAGGGAATAGTTGTTAACATAATTTGAGAAATGTACAGAGAATGTGAATATGAAAACATCTTGATTGCTTAAGGTATTTTAATTAGGATGTTCTAGGTCACTGAACTGAATTCTGGTCAGGATGCTGCGTCACTAGGGAATTAACATTGCTATTATGTTATAAATGTTGGGTGGCCTGTGGACTTGTTTGAGTTCCACCTTCTAATTCCTACAGGCTAGCTCTTCCAGAACAAAATTCAAACACTCTTGTGCAAGACTTCCCATGTTTCTCTTGCATCTTTGCTTGTGTTACGAATGTTCTGTGAATAGAGGAATTCATTTCCAGTTTTGTCAATCTGTACTTTCGTGAACATTTTTCATGATCATTCAATTTGCCATTTTTATTCACTTTAAAAAAAAAAGTGGAGATGTCATCTGTATGATTACTGTTATTTTATCATTATTTCTACAACATTGTAATTGTATATGAAAATTACAGGAAAATAAATGATAATGTTCCTGCCCTGAAGAACTTATACAAGTGTCTGATCTTCTAAATGCTTCTTCATGGGAGTCACTGTCCCCGTGAGGAAAAAATCAATGGGACTACTCACCCGAGTCAGGGTGTGCTGGACTGGACTTTAAATTAGGATACAACATGATGTAGATGAAAACAAATACTGAGAAGTACAGGGCTAAGGAAAGAGACAGTTATCACAATAAGATTTTACATTTGCTTTGGTTAGTAATGTCATCTTGAGGGGTTATTTTTAATGATACTGTTACTATGAGGAAAAATTAGTAAATTTCTTTCATGCACATGTAGCTGCCATAAAATCTTGCATATACATTTTGTATGTAAATTATATATGTAGAGAGTACGTGATGGGATGATATGGCATCAGAGTTTTGTCATAATTTCATATATCTCTTCTACAACTGAAGCCAGATTTCAGTGTTATCATGAGTCCAACTGTGCAGCGCACAGATAGAGAGAGGGAAATTAAAACCTGTAAAAATGACCTATTAGCTTTCTATACATAAAAATGTGAAGACTTAAAAGTATGTTATCTTGGGACCTTCTACTTGGAACAAAGTGCTGTGTTACAGTACTTCTGTTTCTAGCTCTGATGGTTCATGAGATATCTGATGAATATCCTGTTTCTAGTGTGGGACTGTTTATTGCCTGCCCTTGTCCTCACACCAGTGTAATTTTGGGGATGGAACTTTCACATACTGGAGAGAGTAGGAAATCTTCCTGTAACAAATTGATTTTAAAAAGTGGCTGCTGTTTAAAGCTGCTCAGAGGTTTGGAATGCAAGTAGTCCTGACAAAGATGGATAGTGGGCAGGGGGCAGGTGAGGCAGTCAAAGGTGTATGAAATACGCAATTTACCACATGATTCTGCAATTTCCACTGTATCATATAGCTGTAATATCATTACAGCAACATAGTTTTTGTTTCTTCAGTAATTTGAATTATTGTTTCCAGTGAAGATTTAATGGCTTCCAGGTGTTGTGGGCAAAATCTCATGTAATATTAGGCTAACAGGGGCTTTTATGCTTATTACCACTCTGTTCTCATCTCATCAGAACAACACTGATAGATCCAGAGAATAAAAGCAACAAATGTTATTTGAAAGAGGTACTTCCCTCCTTTTGCTTGTACCACACACTCCAACCCCTGGGTTGGAGAAAGGACATAAGTTGTTGTGCTCTTTCACCCCTGTATGTATACAAATGGTTGCTATTATCTGATGCAGCAGCTTCTTGTGTCACTTTCATGTGCCATCCTGTCCTCCCTGGAGTGACTGCTCTGCTGTTGGCTTTGCCCCCTGATAATGACATACACTCTGATTTTGTATTGCATCAGGATCAGCTAACATGGAATCCTGCACCTTTGCAGAGTTTCTTTGATTTCACTGGATGCGTGGAACTGATTTACAGATCCCAATGCAGAGTTAGAACCATTAGTAACAGGGATGGGGCTTCCAAAGCAGAGAGGGGAAAAAAGGGAGCTGAGCCTTGAGATCCCAAAATACCTCCAAATCTTAAAAATAATAAATAATTATTTTCTCCTTTCTTAAAGTGCAAAATTGGTAATTTTTTTCATGCATTTTGACACTTAGTTTTCTAAAAAGTAAGATTTGTGTTCCATTTTCCCTTTCAATTCTATGAAGAGCATCATGGACATCTGGGGAAATCTCATTATAGATAAAGAAGAAGAGGAATACAGGCTGGGTTATGCGTCACCTGTATTTAGGCAGGTATATATTCTTCATTTTTCTTTTAGTATAGTGGCCCAAGACTTCTCCCTCAGGTAACTTCCATGGCTGAAAGGGTGAAAGGCAAAATTGAAAGATGTATTCAAAAGGAAGAACACTTTTTCAAATGAGATTTGAAACGATTTGGACAATTGGTGAGGCAGTAATATAATAGGATGACTATTCGGATGATGGAGACAGCAGAGCTGTAGGTTCTCACACCCGTGAACTTCTGGTAGGGGGCTGAAGTGTGCAAGTACTAAAGAAATGGATGGAGTGAGGAAGTTAGAAGGTTATGGAGTGTTTTAAAGAGGATCCTAAAATGAATGAAAGTCAGTGAAGATGTTTGAACAGGGGAGTGATATAGCTGTACTTTTTTATGTGCAAGAAAGCAGGCCTGAAACATTCTGCCTTGGACTTGAAAGGCCATAGGAGAAGGCGCTGCATTAGCCAAAACAAAACCAGGTGGTGTGTGTTTGTGTAATTTAAAAAGTAGAATTAAGAGGATAGTGTACACAGGCAATGTATGGGACGCAGTGATAGGCAGATTAATTCATATAAGCGATATCGGAGGCAAGAGTGAGTTCAGAGACAAGGGTGATACCAAGGTTGTGGACTGTGAAGCAAATAGGAGGTCTGAGTGGAGCGAGTATAGAAGAGACACAGTTATGCTTGAGAATGTTTCTCTTGACCATGAAAAGTACTCATGTATTCATGACATTTAGTGAAACAAAACTGTGACAAATCCACAAGTATATTCGGTAAGACAGGCAATGAGAGTGAATAGGAAGGAACCGTTCCAAAGAAATGTACATTTGCCTATCAGCAGCTTAAAAGGGATAATTAAGGTTAAATGTAGAGAAAATATTAGAGAGGAAGAAAGTAGTTGAAAAAAGGCAGAGAATTGGATTTTGTGGGATTCCATAAGGAGGGAGGAGAGAGAGGCTTTAGTATAGATGTGGGGCTGTTGCCAGAGAGAGCACAGTTTGATAGGTATTTAAAAATAAACACAATATTAAATTAAATTGTGTTGAGGTCATGATATTTTTGCATCTCCTGCAGTGAGTGCTGAAACACGTGAAGTAGTTTGGGGTAATTTTTTATTCCCCCTCTGGTTTTGTGGGCTGTACTTCATTTTTTAATTTTTGATGTATGAATACCGTATTAATACAATTATTTTTATATTAATTATAATGTTTTTAATCTATGTAGAGAATGCAAGACTTTAAAAAAAACACTAATGGAAGCTTTAGGGACCTTAGTTAGATTTTTTTGTTGGTGCTAATCAGTTCAGAGATCACAACTTGGTGTCTGGCAATAATCCAGGTCCTGATACACAAGGCAAGGAACATTTGCCCTCAGAGAAAGGAAATCCCATGGAAGTACGTCTCAGCAAGATGTCAATGAGCAACAACAGTTACTTGGTGGTTGACATGGTTGCTTTTATTTTTTTTTCCCTTTACATGAGAGCCTTCATCTCATCTGCTCTTCACTGTTACTGACCAGAACATCTTTTGCAGTCACCAGTAGTGTGTTGCTGTGGACAGTGATCGTGAAGAACAATATGTAGACTCTGATATAGAGAAAGTGGTGTGGTGGAGGGAGAAGGAATACATTTTATTTTGGTATGCAGAAGGAGATCATCTTAAGAATTCACTCTGTACCCCAAAAAAGTGGATTAGGAGAGTTGAAAAATGAACAGCATACTAAGAGAGAGGGCTCCTTCGGAACAGATTGTTAATTCTCAATCACTAGTGCATGTACCCATATTGGTCCTTCAGAATTTTTAAACTGGTTCTTAGCTGTCTAACCTCTTCTTTTTTTTTTTTTTTCCTTCTTCTTCCCCGCCTTCCTTTTTTGGAACCTTTGCAAACCTCTTCTTGTCTTAGTGGATATGAGAATCCAGCCTCTGTACTCAGTCCCAGCATGCTGCCCCTGCTACTCCTATTCAACTGTGCGTGCCTGTAACCCTTAGTGGCGTTTGGCCATAAGGAAGGGAAAGGATGGAGGAGGAAAGGAATAGTCAGAGTCTGGTGAACTGGTACAGTTCAGAAGAGGTTGGGAACTGCTACTTGAGAACTGTTTTCTATTTTTATGATAAAATATGCATTTAACAACTTACAGAAAATGTACCAGTATTAATATACAGGAATACTTTATAGTAGGTACAGGTTATCCCTACCATCTCTGTTTTTTAGTAAGAATATCTGATTGTTAGAATAGGAAAAAAACTAATACAATTTGGTAGAGGTGGTGGTTGTTGTGTTTTCCTCTGAACCTGTAAGTTAATAAATTAGCTATGTTTTGGCACTGGATTGTTAGTGCATATATTTAGTTTGCAGCAGTACAGTAAGTATAATATCAGAGACCTAAATATTATTTAATTTAGTTAAAAATATCACTGTTGGAAAATAAGTAATTGATATTTATTAATAATGTAAGAATTTAATTCTTTAGTCCAGTGTTCCAAGCTGTTCATTCCTCTAAAAGATATATTTGCAAACGTGCTTAACCATCTTTTTCCCATATGGAAGCAGTTTCTAAAGTAAAGGGTGGGAAATTAATTTTTTTTTATGTTAAAGTATTTTGGAGGCTTAGATCATAACTTGCAGGCTTTTACTGTTTACAAGATCATTACTGAAGCCACGGGGTAAATAAGCTAAAGCTCAACTTGAAGGTGTTTATTAACCTAAAATACACTACCAAGTAATATATTACCATATTTTAACAAGAAGTATCCTCAGGTATTCGTTGTTTTCAAATAGTCTTTTCTTAACCCTTCCCAAACCTGTTCATCTGAACCCCTTGCTCTGATTTGCTGTTTAGGTATATTAGCTGTAATCCCCAGAACATGTACTTTATATTGGTACCATGGGGGAAAACTGAAAAACAGTCTGTCTTGGTGAACTACTACAAAAGTAGGGAAGAGCTTCCATTAGTTCAGAATTTTAAGTGCTGAAGCTCACAAACTGGAGAAGTATGTTGACTTCATGGTTGTTGAGAATTATAAAAGAAACAGACTGTTGAATAGCATTCGGTCCATTTTACGCTTTGTCTTGCAGACAATAACCTGAAATATAAACAGAAAGCCATTTCACCTACAGTTAGAAGAGTGGATCATCAACAGCCTCCAGTGGGTCATTGGTGAGCAGATGGAATTGGTGTTCTTCCACAGAAACAAATGTATGGGCCACCTTTCATAGCCCCAGCAGTTTTACTGCTCCCTATGACTCCATAAAGAGGAAGGCAGAAATACTCAAAAAAAAAACAGTCATTGCAATGCTAATGACAGTGGTACTGTTGCATGTTATGTTCTAAAATAGAGAAGTAGGGAGGCGGTTCAATTATTAATGTTAAATTTTGAATAGCAAAAAGGCCCTCAATAGTTCATCCCTTACTAGACCTTTTAAAGACTGGTGGAAAATTGCCTTTTCCCTTAAGCACTTGAATATCACTGTTTCACACAAATTTTTGAATCACATGTATTCTCTGGGTATGGTCCTGCAAGATACTGAGTTTCCACTGAAGAATCAGTTTGTGATCAGCTAAAGCTATATGCTACCTATGTGATTTGTTTAAAATCTCATTGTGTCACACTTCATGTTTAAATAGAAATCGTATGTTCTGTGACCTGGAATTGATTCTGCTAAAGCAACACTGAAATATAATAAACTTATTCTATATCTCACTACAGTTTCAGATGTATTGTGCTGAACTCAAGGTTTACTTTTGTATTGTATGGTAGAAAATAGAACTAACCAAAATATGTAGATGTGGGACATTTCTGGAAAGTAAGAATCAAAATATTCTCAAGATATACATTGTACTTGAACAAGTTTAACAAGTAGTAGAGAAACATCTATGCTAAAGTGAATACTGTAAAAAGACATATTATAGTTTATAGAGAATGACCAGATTTAGCCTATTAGTGGAAATTTATAATAATATAAGTTTCTTTGCTTTTTACTGAGAAGTTGTTTTATAAAGTAGCATGGGTTGAAAGTGTTCTGATAGGCTATTAAACTATTTGAAAAGAGTAAATTAACTGTTATCAATTGTTTCAGAATTGAAAGTCCTTTATTTCAATCAAGGACCAATTTCTTGGACCCAGCGTTAGTTTCCTATCCACCTTCATATGGGATAATAGCCTTTTCCAGCTGCCAGCTAATCCTATAGCTCAAATGGTAGACGCTTGTGCTACAGTGCTGAGTTTGTTTTTCTGTTTTTCCTTTTTAAAACCAAACTAACTAGGAAATGGTATAAAAAATTAAGTTGCAAAGTCAAGCTCTCAAAAGTTAGGAAATGCCAGATTTATGGTGGTTCATCCAATCTTAATTCAACCTCCTTGTGCATGTGCATTATGATAGACTTTTTTTCCACAATACCCTCAGACTTTTTCAGTGGCCTGGACGGACATATCAGAGATTCTTTACTTTTGAGTACTTGACTTTGCAACTTATATAACTTTAACACAGATTTTTAATGTTATTTTATATAGTGTGAAACAGTGTTACAATATAAATTTAAGTACAAAGGCTGTGTACTTTATCATTCTATCCATATTTTTTGTACCCCACTCATTGTTGTATCCCTCTCGTTGTTTCCCAGCAGCATATCTATACACAGAACTTCCTCTTGCATTGGTGCACAGTTTTAAATACTGCATAAAAGATTAGTCTGTTTCACTTTTAAAAAAACAAAACCTATATAATAGTAGTGCTTATATAATATTCAGATATTTGTGCTTTTCACTGTAACTCCAGCATACAATCCTTTTATCCAAATTTAGGAACTGATGCTGCCACGAAAAGTTTGAAATAAATCATTTTATATAAGTCTCCCCCCAATTATAAGGATCATTTGCGTAAAAACAGGATTTTTCCTAGTATTCATCTATTCCTGTTTTTCTTATCTGAAGTTACAACCCTTCAGTGATCACATCACATGTGGCTGTTGTGAAAAATGTTATGATGTGACAGTTTAGGATTATGATTTAAGATGAGAAATAAACAATAGGAGGAGCAGGTGAACTCACAAGAGACAAAGGTCATGTTTTATAAAAATGTTCCCTTTAATTAAAAAAACAAACAAAAAACCTGAGGTGGGAAACTTTGAAAACTATTCTCATATTACTGCTCATATTTCCTAAGTTTTCTGTTAGCGACTTTTTAAAACATTGGACTAAATTCATATTTGGGATAAGCTGGTACCACTATATTCTTTGGGGCTTGGACTGTCTTTTTGTTCTGTATTTGTACAGTGCCTAGCACAGTGGGTCAATGCATTGGCTTCTTAGGCACTATTATAATATAAATAATACATTGAGTTGTACCAGAGTTATGCCAGTGCTGAATTTGATCCTTTGTTTATAAGTTTTGGGTATAGCTAATATGATAATTTTAAATATTTTATTTCACAAGGATTCTCACAACATTTTTGTTCATTTAAATATTTCAGAAATTAAATTTTGAGGTGAAGTATAGTTTAATTTCCTTCAGTAGTTTGTCTGCATAGAGTAGTTTCAATAATACTGTAAGGTTTGCTCTTGTGTTGTGATATACGATAATGAATACATAACATAACATAAAGTCACATTATTTTCTGCATTGGGCTCTGTGACGGAGTGGACTAGACCTTGAGGCCTTCTGCTGGAGGCCTTGTGGCCCTGCCACACTCTGCTCCAAAAAATGGCAGTGAAAAGGGTCCTCCAAGCTGTCTAGAGAGAAGGCGTGGGATGCAGCCAATTGGAAAAAAGCTGCAGGGATACAGGCCATCAGAACCAGCAGGCGAGTATAAAGAGAGCTGCAGGGCCAGAGTGAGATCAGTCTCTGGCAGGACCATGTGAGCAAGAGCTGCTCCTGGCTGGTTGAAAGAGCTGGAGTGATCAGTTGCTGGCAGGGACTGGAAGAGCCCAAGAATAGCTCCTGGCTGGCTGCTGGGATTAAGCAGGTAGTTACTGGCATGGACTGGGGGAACGAAAGAATAGCTTCTGGCTGACTTCTGAAATTCAACGAAGATGGGCTATGGGGATATGGCTGAGGGAAATATAGAGCAGCAGTTAGTAAAGGGACACAGCACGAGGCTGCTATACTTAGAGGGTCCCTGGTTTGGGACCCAGCACAGTGGTGGGACCGGGTCCCTCCCACCAACCACTAGGAGAAGTGGCTATGCCCTAGGGAGAAGAATTAGAACTGTGGCACCTCAAAGAAGGGGCTGTACTACTGGCACTGACTCAGCAGGGAGCTGGGCTCACCAAACTAAGTCCAAGAGGGGTGGCTCAGCAGAAAGTCTGGGGTCACTGAGGACTCTAGTAGAAGTAAGGAGTCCCCAGGGAAGAAGGCCTCAGGGTGCTGCTCATTACCAGAGTAGGAACCTTGCAACTGAGGGTACTGTGATGGGCCCTGTTGGACTGATAGAAGACTGAGTCCAAGGAGGGCTACAGGAAGATGCACCAACTGAGAGGGTACTGTGATAGGTCTCTATTGGACAAAGTAAGAGCCTGAGTCCAGGGAGGGCTGCCAGGTTGATGCCAACGGAGATGGGCCCTGTTAGAAGACTGAGCCCAAGCTCGGCTGCAGAACATTTTGGACTTGTGCTCTGGAATATATTTTGCTGGTTTTGCACATGGACACAGTGTGACTTGGCTGGAGGTCTGAGTCACCAAAGACCTGACTGATGAACGCAGCGTCTGACAGGGCATCATGAGTGGAAGAAATTGAAAAACTTCAGGAATGCACACACTCGACCAGGAGGCACTCGCGTGAGATGAGTGCGCCCATTACGGGCTCAAATAACAAGAATTTGGCCATGTCTACACTAGAGAGCTTACAGTGGCACAGCTGTACCAATGTGGCTGTGGCATCGTAAGATCTCTCATGTAGCCAAGCTATGCCGACAGGAGAGAGCTCTCCTGTAGACATAATTAAACCACTCTTAATGAGCAGAGATAGCTATGTTGGCAGAAGTCTCGTGTCGATCTAGCACTGTCGATGCCAGTGCTTATGTTGGTAGAACTTATGTCTCTCAGGTGTGTTGTTTTTTTCCCTACACCCCTGAGGAACATAAGTTATATTGACATAAACGGCAGTGTAGACATAGCCTTAGCTAAACCAAGATTTAGTGATTGATGCTCGTATGCAAAAAATATTCATTCAGGATACAGCTAATGAGATGGATAGATGTTGACTTGAATTGTCCATTTTGCTTGTAATGGATCCTGATGGAAAGTGCCAGTTAATGAATTCTCCTGTATAGTGCCTGATTCTGCTCTCACACGGAAGTGCACCTTCTACTGTTTTCAAAGGGAATTGCATCATTGTGTCTGAAGCTGAAATTTGGCCTTATTATGGACAGATCCTGAAATCTGCTCCTATGAGTGAAATAATTGGACCTGTCATATCATTAATGTTGGGATGTGGTCTTACTCTGGTCTTACTAATTATGAATAATTCTTGGTATAGGACTCAGATGCAGGATGACAAAAGTGTCTTTCAAGCCACTTTTATGCTGCCCCAAATCCTGGGGCCAGTTTCCAGTATAAGATACAACATCCTCCAAGCTTGCAACGTCTGTAGAACATGTTGACCAATGATACTCAATTTTTATGGCTGTTCCATGAGTCACCATTTCCTGATGATATACTGTAGATTTAGACAGCACAGTTGAGGAAGAATAAGGAAATTCTGCTGTCTTGCCTCTGAAAATGACCATTTATTTGTTGTGATTTATTAAGTGCCTATCCAAAGATCTAAATTTTTTTAATTTAAAATATCTATTATGAAATGGTAAAAATCTTCGACTTATCTAATGAACTAACATAACATATCATCAACATATGTTATCAATAACATAATATTTAACTGCTAGAATAATAACTGCAGATATAAGTCACCATATAAACCAGCTTGAACCCCTCGTCTGCCCACCCCCTCCCCCCAATTACCTTTGCAGCTTTGGCTGTATGCCTGGAAAGATAACAGATATGGGCTGAAAGGTTAACAGACTAAAATATGACCTCAGTAGTGTAAATGTGAAATATACACATTAGTGAACTTTATCTTTCTCTCAGAAAAGATATAAAAATAGAAAAAAAAATAGGGGGGGGTGGGACTCTGTAGTGCACAAACCTAGTGGATGCAGACTTTTGAAATGCCTTTGGCTCACAGTAGAAAAGCTTCCAAATCTGTTGGGGTCCTGTCAATTCTTACATGGTGGGACTAGACCAGGGGTCGGCAACCCGTGGCTCCGGAGCCGCATGTGGCTCTTCAGCCGCGGTAAGCTATGTTTTGCAGCTCCAGACTATTTTTCTTTAGTGGCTCTTTTGATAGTAAAGGTTGCTGACCTCTGGACTAGACCAAGTCAATGCTTGGATGCTAAACATGTAATAACTTTTAGGTTCTGTAAGAAATGCTGCTGATGAGTCAGATCAGTAGTATTTGTCCTTCTTACTCAGTTGGGGCATAATTCTGAAGTCTCCGTTTGTATTTATAGCAGTGATGCTCATATTTGTATCTATTACTTAAAGTCTTTTTACCTCACTAAATTTCATATCTTCTAGAATGTTACTAATAGCTTCATGAATGTCTTATCTACTTATACTTTCAGTATAGATCAAACCAACAAATGTCAAAGATTTACTTGCTTGTATGTACCTAACACAGACTAAGTAATTTTTCAACAACTTACAGGCGTTACTCCCATCTGCTATGACATATAGAAACAGAAACCAACCAAATCCCAGCTGTGTCACCAGCTTCAGCAATATGATGCACAAACTTCCTGACACCATTTTAATTTAGGTAATGTTGTCCTCATGCAACTCAGTCATTTATATGAAGGTCACAGAGCTTTTTTTTTTTTTTAAGTTACAAAGATAATTTTTTTTTTTGGCAGTGAAATAGTGTTCATTTTTAACAATTTTTATATTTGCTGAGCCATACATTTGTGGACTGGTGCTTTCATATTTTCCACTGGTGCTTTAGATTATGCTTTTTTGGTTTGTTTGTTTTTGTTACATGCTTGTGTCTCTGTTGCACATATTCCCTCATCCTGCATATCAAACTTCATAAAATAAGCATTTGTTTGATCAGCTGTTTAAAAAAACAGATGTCATATCTCACACCACATCATTGTATGTTCTTCTTTGTAGCCACATGAGCTCTTGCAGACATTAAAATTGGATAGGTTAGTGCTTTTTCTTTTTTATCAAGCATGGTTTATCATGTAGTACTTCACCCAGATCTATGGTCTTACATGATCCCAGAAAGAGTTGTTACATTGGACAGGATATTGGACTGGACGTCAGGTTACCTGGACTCTGTTGCTGATCTGTTGGGAATAAGTCACTTAACTTCACTGGCTTAGATACTTTTGTAAAGCAATTTTGACATCTGTGCTAAGTATTATTATTTATCAATTATGATGATTCAGTGATAGAATTGTCTACCCATGATCAAAGAGTTTGCACTATCCATCTTAATCTTTAAACATTCCTAAATAGTCCTTGTTTGTTCCTTTCACTAATCCATACTGTAACTCCCTTACCTTTTGGAATCAGGAGACAGGATGTTTCCAAATCAGTTGCAGGCAGATGCTCTGGGATTCCGAAATCTGTTTTTGTCTTGAACTTTCAGAGTTTGTTTAATGTGATTTGTAGAGGGGAACACTTAGGTTGCTGTATTTTCCTGAGAGAGGGAGAGAGGCAATTCATAATTTTTCTCCATACCCTCATGATTCCCCCCCCCACGCCCTCCCCTCCACGCTATATGTTTTGCAATATAACATGTGGGCACTGTTCTGAGCCAGTGTTGAATTATTGCTGTAGCATGTTGGGAGGCACTATGCTGTTTTGTACATAAAATTGAGGTCCTTATCACTTGGTGTTCATGATTCCTTGGTGTTCTTTTGTGGGCCAGATGCTGTGATCATTAAGGTCACTTCCATTGATTTTTATGGAAGTTGGATTAGGCTTCATAAGAATAAAGCTTATAAGCCTGGTGTACTGGCCAAATTCCAACTCTGATTCTTTCTACCTAACTTCCTCTTTTTTCCGTTGGTTAAGTTATTCATTTTCTGTTCAAAACTGGTGGATGCATTTTAATATTCAGTGGCATAATCTGCATATAACATGTAGACCAGTTTTTAAAGCATTCTGGAATCCATCAGGATGATAGATGCTAGAGAACTGTTACATTATTATTACTATTTTATTATTGTTATTATTATACAGTACATATTGCTGTCATTTTTATTGGTTGTTTGAATTTTATTTATTACTTGTTTTGTGATGATGCCTAGAGATCCTAAATGAGATCAGGGCCCCTTTGCACTAGCCACTGCACAGATATCTTAAAATCCTGTCCCAGAAGAGCTCACATTCTAAATAGATAAAACAGACAAAGGGTGAGAAGGGAAACAGATTAGGTGATCTATACACGGTCATGCTGTAAGTCAGTAGCAGAACCAGGAGTACAATCTTTGTCTCTAAAGTGTCAGTTCGGTATCCTATCTGTTGGAACAGGGTTCCTTTCCAGTTGCTTGGACACTTGCATAGATTTGTAATGCATGATATTAAGTCACGATATTAAACTGATTGATTTCAATGTATATAAGTTGTTATAATGAACACAACCATTCAGCAAACATCTGTACAGTCATACATTCAAAAAGTCTTCAGAATTTTAAAAATATAAAAAGTATAGATATTTTATCCAGTCTGTACACACACTCTCAACTCATATCTGGTTAACTACACTCTGTATGTACTTCATTTGGTAAATAAAATTAACATACTTAGCATCTAGTGAAGCATTTTCACTTATGTCATAGCTTATGTTTTCTCAGTCTAGTTTTTATTTAATACGTATCAAAGTGTTAAGTCTTTTATTGGACTTGCAAATGGGCTACCTTTTGAACTTTTAAATACAAATTAATTTTGAGTTATCAAAAAAAAAAAAAGAATGTGGAACAACTATAAAATCCGTTTTTAAATAATTGTTCTGATAACTAACAAACAGCTGAGTTATTTCCCTGAGCTTCCCCTCTCCTGTCTGAAATGGGAAGAAACATGAACAATTTAGCCCCAAAGGAATGGTTGGGGTATTTTTGTTTTGTTTTGAAAGTCATAAACCATAGAATCATAGAATATTAAGAGTTGAAAGGGACCTCAGGAGGTCATCTAGTCCAACCCCCTGCTCAAAGCAGGACTAATCTCAGCTAAATTATCCCAGTGAAGGTTTTGTCAAGCCACTGTTTAAAAACCTCTAAAGATGGAGATTCCACCACCTCCCTACATAAACCATTCCACTGCTTCCTAGTGAAAAACTTTTTCCTAATGTCCAACCTACACCTCCTCCACTGCAACTTGAGACCATTGCTCCTTGTTCTGTCATCTACTACTATTGAGAACAACCTGTCTCCATTCTCCCTGGAACTCCCTTTCAGGTAGTTAAAGGCTCCTATCAAATCCCCCCTCATTCTTCTCTTTTGCAGACTAAACAAGCCTAGTTCCCTCAGCCTCTCCTCATAAGTCTTGTGCTCCAGCCCCCTCATCATTTTGGTTGCCCTCCACTGGACTCTCTCCAACTTGTCCACATCCTTTTTGTAGTTGGGGGCCCAAAACTGGACACACTACTCCAAATGCGGCCTCACCAATGCCGAATAGAAGGGAATAATCACATCCCTCAATCTGCTGGCAATATGCTATTAGCTTTCTTGGCAACCAGGACACACTGTTGACTCATATCCAGCTTCTTATCCACTGTAACCCCCAGGTCCTTTTCTGCAGAACTGCTGCCTCGCTCTTCAGTCCCCAGTCTGTAACTGCATGGTATTCTTCCGTCCTAAGTGCAGGACTCTGCTCTTATCATTGTTGAACCTCATCAGATTTCTTTTGACCCAATCCTCCAATTTGTTTAGGTCCTTCTGTATCCTATCCCTACCTTCCAGGGTATCTACCACTCCCCCTAGTTTAGTGTCACCTGCAGACTTGCTGAGGGTGCAATCTACCCCCTCTTCCAGATCGTTAATGAAGATGTTGAACAAAACTGGCCCCAGGACCGACCCCTGGGGCACTCTGTTTGTGACCAGCTGCCAGCTAGACATGGGACCATTGATCACTACCCGTTGAGCCCTATGATCTAGCCAATTCTCTATCCATTTTATAGAATATTGTGGGAGATTGTATCAAAAGCTTTGCTAAAGTCAAAGTATATCATGTCCACCCACATTCACAGAGGCAGTCATCTCTGCATAGAAAGCAATCAGGTTGGTCAGGCATGACTTGTCCTTGGTGAACCCATGTCGGCTGTTCCTGGTCACCTTCCTCTCTTCCAAGTGCCTTAAAATGGATTCCTTGAGGACCTGCTCCATGATTTTTCCAGGTATTGAGGTGAGGCTGACCGGTCTGTAGTTCCCTGGATCCTCTTTCTTCCTTTTCTTAAAGATGGGCACTATATTTGCCTTTTTCCAGTCATCAGAGACCTCCCCCAATTGCCACGAGCTTTCAAAGATAATAGCCAATGGCACTGAAATCACATCAGCTAACTCCCTCAGCACCCTCGGATGCATTGCATCTAGCCCCATGGACTTGTGTATGTCCAGTCTTTCTAAATAGTCCTAGTTCCTTCAGCACTGCGGGACGTTCACCTCTTTCCCATTCTGTGCCGCCCAGTGCAGTGCTCTCGGAGCTGACCTTGTCTGTGAAGATAGAGGCAAAAAAGGCATTGAGTACCTCAGCTTTCTCCACGTCCTCTGTCACTAGGTTCCCTCCCCTATTCTGTAAGGGGCCCACACTTTCCCTAATCTTCCTCTTGTTGCTAACATACCTGTAGAAACCCTTCCCGTTCCCCTTCACTTCCCTTGCTAGCTGCAACTCCAGTTGTGCTTTGGCCTTCCTGATTTCATTTCTTCATGTTTGAGCAGTACTTTTATAATCCTCCCTAGTCATCTGACCAAACTTCCACTTCTTGTTACCTTCTTTTTTGTGTTTAAGTTCACTAAAGACTTCTTGGTTAAGCCAAACTGGGCACCTACCATATTTTCTGTTCTTTCTGCGTGTCGGGATGTTTTGTTCCTGCACCCTTAGTAAGGTTTCTTTAAAATACAGCTAGCTCCCTTGGATTCCTTTCACCTTCATATTAGCCTCCCAGGGGATCCTGCCCATCAGCTCGCTGAGGGAGTCAAAGTCTGCTTTTCTGAAGTCCATGGTCCGTATCCTGCTGTTGTCGTTTCTTACTTTTGTCAGGATCCTGAACTTGACCATTTCAAGGTTACGGCTGCCTAGGTTGTCACTCACTTCTACTTCCCATACCAAATCTTCCCTGTTTGTGAGCAGCAGGTCAAGAGGAGCACAGCCCCTAGTTGGTTGCTCCAGCGTTTGCACCAGGAAGTTGTCCGCAACACTCTCCAAAAACTTCCTGGATTGTTTGTGCTCTGCTGTACTGCTCTTCCGGCAGATTTTATGGTGATTGAAGTCCCCCATGAGAATCAGGTCCTGTGAACTGGAAACTTTCCCTAGTTGACTGAAGAAAGCCTTATCTACCTCGTCCTCCTGATCTGGTGATCTATAACAGACACCCAGCACAACATCACCCTTATTGCTCTTGCTTCTAAGCTTAACCCAGAGACTGTCAACTGGCTTATCTCGAGTTTCATGCTGAAGCTCAGAGCAATCATAGTGCTCTCTTACATAGAGTGCAACTCCTCCATTTGGTTATAACTATGCATTCTTGCAAATGATAACTCTTTTTATTTTTCTCATGAAATTCTGTTTTGTTTTATTTCCTCCTTGGTATTTTCACTGATTTCTAGAGCATAACTGAGCAGTTATGCTATTGTGCACTTCTTAGCACCAGCCTACTTACTGGCTGTTCATGCACCTGTTGGTGTGCAAACAAAAGAGCAAAATATAGTAAAGTTCTGCAACCTGTCTGCCTTGCTTTCAATCAAAATGCAACAAAAAGGCAAAAAAAAAAAAAAAATCAGGATGGAAACATCTTAGGTACCAATAAGTGGGTCACTTTTTATCTAAAATGTTTTAGATGACCAGATGGTTACCAAGTTTTATCTGCATAATTTGTATTTGGTTCATATATCTGAGATCATGCAATAGTTGTGAATTGTGAACATAGTACATTCCTTTTGGGACCCAAAGTAGAAAAGCCTTATAACAGGGAGCCAAATAGTCAGGGAAAACTGAATTTATTGCTTTCATGAGCACCTGTGCATTGGTTTTTGTTTTCCTTTTAATTTATATGTATCTGAAAAGTGATGTAAGCAGCATCTGGTTATGCTGCTTACTCAGTATGTCTATGCTGCCAAAAAAATTGACAGATTCCTACTGTACTGTGTTTCAGAACTAATGAAGACATAATTATATCCCTGAGCAGGAAGAGGGAATTATGTTTTGTTGGGGACTAAACCAGAAGAGACAGAGTGTGTATTTTGAAATAAATAAGAAAACTGATACTTTCTGTCAAAACTCTAAAATGTTACATTGGTAGCAAGATGACTGAGAAAATACTTTTACTGTAATGGGTAAAATACAATGGTTAATAATAAGCAATGGCGTTTGCATTTCATTTGAAATTTATATATATATCACTATTCTTAACATTTTCTCCCTTTCATTTTATATAGTTATTCTCCATGTTTTTCACCTCCTGCTTGAAATTAATATGTTGATTTAGAATCTCACTGAAGATTGTAAGAAATCTGAAGCTAATAATTAAGAGCAGGGTTATAAGACTTTATACATGAAAATAATAGTAGATGTAGAAACACATTTTGAGATTCTGTGTTTTTAGTTCACCTGTTTGTTAAATTCATATTTGAAAACTATGAGAGAGACAAGTGGGTGAGTAATATATTTTGGTCCAATAAAAGATATTTTCTCATCCACTATGTGTCTCGCATGTCCTGGGACCAACACGGCTACAGTGAAATTATTGCCGTTATTATTTTAATGAGTATAAAAAGTCATTTAACTCCCATTCTAACTTAAATAATCACAGCTTAGTTGATTTTTCCTTTAAATATATCCATCTTAATGGAAAAAATGAACTAAAATACAACAAAAAAGAGGTGAGTGACTGTATGAAGACTGCTAGTTTACAATGAACAGGATTAAGATTATACTGGGCTGTACATTACTACTGTTACAATTTTATGTTCTCCTTCAGATAGTCAGCATTCTTATACACACCTGTAGTGAGTCACACAACTTCTAACCATTGCCTATCACTTTCTCCTTTGGATCATATAATAATATGACCTTGAGAACGTTGTTGGAAGCATTATAAACACAAAGTTCATCTCATCCCTAGAACCAGCCATGTGACAAGGGCGAAGTTAACTCTTGCAGTGGCAATATACAGATCCTGTGTACCATTTAAATTCTCTAAATAAGCTTGAGTGGTATTTAAGCAAATTGCGCCCTCAGGGACTGTTAGGTTGGGGTTCCCTCGCTGGCCATGAGGTCCAGATCCTAAAGACTTTTGTCTGAATCTTCCTCTGCTAATGAAGACAGCAAGAAGAAATGGTATCTTTTTCAGAGGCTATAGTAATTTTTAGAACAGACTGTTCCATGTAGACAATTTTTCAACTTTGCACACACATTTTTTAAAATCTTGTGTAAAAAGAGTTTAAAACTATAGTGATGACAATAAATTTAACATTTAAATAAAAAGGGTTTTTTTCTTCTTTTTCTATTGTAAGCTTGTATGCTAAATTACAACATGGGGTAGAAAACAAAAGCCTTCTTGAGCTGCCTCTCATTTACAGTCTTTTGGGGGCTTGGATTTATGCTGTGGGGCCATGGATTTTTCAGAGTCAGTACAGCTTCTTAAAACAAACACATATGTGCCTACATACAGAGAGCTAATAAGAGGCCAAGTCCTACTGGCCTCTCTAGTGCAATACCCACATTTGTAACAATGTTTTATACTATCAGGTCAATCAGTGTTTTTAGATATTTGTCCAGTTACACTTTGAAGTGTAAACTTGTATTCAGTTTTTTTCTGTTTCTCTTATTGATGTGTATGTTTTAAACACAACACAGTTTTCTGCAACATAATTTTTTAAAGAAACATTAAGGTTGGGATGTGAGCCAGTTAAGTAAATACTACACAGATTGATAAAACCAAGCCTTTGTGTGTGGATCTCTCTCTCTCACTCACACACACAGACCAGACCCCCCCACCTACTCTGCCCCGCCCCCCCTCCGCCCCTCCTGCCCCAATCTTGGCTATCTAATAGAATAAAAGAAAACACTGGATCTTAGCCCTGGCAATTCATAAACTATCAAACCTTACAGTAATGAAGTTAGGAGGTATTTAAAAAACAGTTTTAGAAAATGGTTGCGTTTTTGAAAACCTATTACTGTTTTTTTATCTCACGAGATCTATATGACATATCCCTGGCTGAGGAAGTGGAAGTATATGAAAAACTATACTAAGTTAAAAATTGTTTTTTACAATGTTATCGAATGTTTAAAAAAACAAACAAAAAAACCAACCTCAAGTTTTCTAAAATGTCTGTCTAAAATATATGGCAAAAATATATAATATCCATGTATATGACCTAGACTGTCTGACTCCCTAGGGTACGCTGACCAACAGATAATTGAGGTAATCTTAAATGTAATTAAGATGTTATGGGACATAGCCTTGTTTTGGATAATCAAAGTACAGATAATCAAGATATTACTATGTTGGCACAGTTTGGAATGGCTTACATAGCCCCTTGCTGCTCATGAGCAAAGCAGTTATCAAAAATATATGCACATAAAACACTATATTGTATTTTTCATTAAATCTATTATGAGTTACTTAAATTTTAAACTCCTTGGGAGGCAAGGATGCTTCTTATATTGTCTGTAAAGTGCCATGCACATCTATGGTTTTGTACAATGTAAATATTTTAATATTAATTTACAGCAGTGTTCTGGGTCTCTATATATACAGTTAGAGAGAGAGAGATGTCTTACTGTAGACTAAGGATGACCTCCACAGTAACTGATGTCCTGAGAAATAAAAGTAGCTGCAGAGCAGGCAGGAAACCTAGAGGAGCAGCTAAGAATCCAGCATGCTTTAACAGCTGCTTCTGTGCCAGAAGAACACAAAAAGAGCGGCAACTGTGGCAGGCATGCAGCTGAGAGGAAGCTGTGTGCTGTGGGTGGGTAGGGAGAGATGAAGGGGTAACCTTGGGAGGGGGAAGACTGTGAGCGAGACCTACATTATCAAAAAGATTTACTGGTCTAAGAGCACCAAAAACGCTGCCTCCTCCTTTTTCTGCTGCAGAACTGGAGTGGTACATCAATCCTGTCATATTTGGATTTCTTTCTTTCATTTGTGGTGTAATGCCAGATGTAAAACCCACAATATTATACTACAGTATTTCTATTAAAAATGTTTGACAGTTATATGTATTTTACATAAATTGGTTTGCTTCTTGCAATAATGCAACAGAGCAACACTGACTTAGTTGCTTTTATATTATGACTTGTAGTACGACCACAGTTTTCTTGTTGTGGGTTACTGTTTCAAAAGAAGTCATGCCAAAATATGTAATGGCAACACTAGTCATAGCTCAGTAGTTCAGGCTAAGTTGAGTTTTGCACTTGAAGTAGGGATTCAACCTCTTTGTTATGTATGAAGAATATAACATTCTCTGCAACATTACAGCACTTACTCTGAGTACAGAATGAATTTTCTGAGACTTTACAAATAATTAATTTTAACTCAAATTAATTAATGAAGAAGTGGGTCCTTAGAAAATTTGCACTCTGTGCCAGTTGTGGGGTTTTTTTTTTTTTTTTGGGTCCTGAATTGACTTAATAATGGAATAACAGAGATTTGTCAAACTTTCCATATGGCTAAAACTCATTGAAATGTTGTACATAAATTACATGTGAAGAAATGAGGATGTAATTAAACTAAGCTATTAACAATTGTATGTCACTGTTATGATTATATAGACAAGGTTATATCAACTGCTAAGGTCACATTAAGAGAGCCAACTCTGACATCAGAAGTAACTTAACCAATAATCACCCTTACTGTACAGCTAATTAGCATCTATAATTCTATGTGTTGTACTGAGTCAGCAATATGAAAGATGCTGTACTCATTTATCAACAGTTCTCAGTAGTAGATTATTTGGCCCAACTGTCTCTGTTCTTTAATGATTCTGTGACTGAATCCTGGTTCAAGGATCAGTAGTTGAAACAAGGTGTGGCAAGTGGTCAGCTAACCAGGCAGATAACTTCTGTTGACCAATCAGTTGATTGCTTATTATTCGACCATAATGAAATATTCTAGCAAGAATGCCTTGGTTTAGGCATTGGTCTACATTTTTGATTGCATCCTGTTGCATTTTTTCAGAACTTCATTTTATTCTATTTTGTATTTTTCTGAGTTAAAACAACACAGTTAAGTAATTTTTTTTTGTAATTAGGTATAATTTTCTAAGGTCAAGAGACCTTAGAGTCTTATTCTTTTTTTGTTACTGTTGTTACTGTTCTAATAAATTAGTGCTTTAAAATATTTGACAGTGTTTGACTCGTCAGTTACCAATTATTTATGGGCTGGTCAAATGGCCAACCTTAAAGACTGCCTCTGGCACTTCTGTATTGACTATTGTGCACCCAGGCAATCCTGCTGGGAGAACTGATGCACAACTGCTGGAGGAACCTGTAAATACAGAGATGTTGGGACATTAGGAATGTAACACACTCCCTCTTTTACCTTCTCATTGGGTGGGGGGGAGTTGGAGGAGTCAGAGGGATAAAAAACAACGTGTTTTTAAAACTCAGTGTAGTCTGAGACCCAAGCTCTAAAATGCATTAATCATAATAGCATTTACATTGATTGGCATCACCCCAGGGCAGAGTTAAGGTTGGCTTGAGTAACTTACCGAAGCATTTTCATAAAAAATACCAAAACATGTGGTTCATATTTCAAATGCTGTTAACACTTTTGTGGTTATCAATGCTTAATTAAAGCAATGTGCATTCACTGAGAACAGATTACTCTCTGGAAAAATGCTCAAGACCTGTTTTTCTTTTTTAAAGTGTTTTATATGCCTCAGAAAATCAAGAGCATGGTATTAAGTTTATATCTGTACCGTCCATATGTGGGTTTTTAGTTGGCAATAATTGTGTTATCAAAGTGTATGAAAATACTTTTTTATGTTCTATTAATTGTGGAAAACCATGCATATGATGACAGATATTATAGGCTGATAGTAATAGCTCAATAAATAATTCTTTGTTTTAAAAAACTGTGTTAAATATAACAGTATCATCTGATGCACACTATGGTATTTTCCACAACAGAGTGCATAGCCAGCATTTTAAGAAAAAAAGTTTATTATTTACACTATAGTCAAACTAGTGGTGTGATATCACTAGATAATTATGTTAACACTTGTGACTCTTGATGTCTGGATTGAATTTCCAATCCTCAATCTTAAGCAGAAGGCTGCTACATGGGGGAAATGTTAGGTTGATGGGAAGGAGAATGCTGACTATGGCTACTTTTGCATTGTACTTGGATATCATGGGCTAGTCTGAGAGCTTGTCTACATTTAGAAATTTTTGAGAATAATTATTACAGCATTGCTGTTTGGTAAATTTCCAAGTTTTGACCAGTCCTCAGTTATCTGCATCAAAGGCTGTATCTACACTAGCTACTCTCTCATTATTGCACTATCACTGGTTTAGCACACTGATGGTACTAATAATGGGCACGCTATGTTAAACAAAGCAGCAGCATTTCTCGATAACACATTGATAAAAATGCCAGTGCCCTGAACTAAACTAGTGCTCCTACCATTACCAGCACTAGTGGTGTTGCACAGTTACAGTGCGAAGCATTAACAAAAATGCAAGTATAAACAAAGCTAAAGGAAGACTGTGTTTTCATAATCAGCAGACGCGAAGACAGAGTTTCAGAAGTCTCCTAAGGTGAGAAGCGGGGACATACGTTAGGAAATTAGGGGATAGATTTTGGTTTTTTTACTAATGTGATCTGCAAACAAAGAGAGAAATTCACTAAGCTTAAAATTTATGGATATGTACACTGAAGCTGTGACTCTCAACCTTTCCAGTCTGCTGTCCCCTTTTCCGATGTCTGATTTGTCTTACATACCATAAGTTGTATACTCACTTAAAGACTACTTGCTTACAAAATCAGACATAAAAATTCAAAAGTGTCACAGGATACTATTACTGAAACATTGCTTACTTTCTCATTTTTACCATAGAATTATAAAATAAATCCATTGTAATTACATTTTAATGCGTAGAGCAATGTGAACAAGTCATTGTCTTAAGAAATTTTAGTTTGTACTGACTTTGCTAGTGTGTTTTATGCAGCATGTTGTAAAGCTAGGCAAATATATCTAAATAAGTTGCTGTATCCCCTGGAAGACCTCTGCATACTCCCAGAGGTACACATACCCCTGATTGAGAACCACTGCACTGAGGGATGAGAAATTAACAAAGTGCGGCCTGCAAGACACTTTCAGCGCACCACTGCCCTCTGGTTTGCCTGGGAAGGTTTGGAACGTAATACAGTAACAGCCTCTCCTTGCATAATGTATTTCTGGGGGGGGTGTTGTCCTCCCCCCTCCATAGGTGTATTCTGTCTTCCTCTTCCCCCCCCCACCTCCCCCTTCTTTGTCTGAAGTTTCAGAGATTGGCCACTACTGGACATGGGACCCCAGATGTGGTGAAGCAGTGCTATGAGATGGTTCAGAAAATCCTTTCTATGTCTTGCTCACATGCTCAGGGTCATACTGATTACCAGATTTGGGATAAGGATGCAGTTTCTCCCAGGTCAGACAGGAAGTGAAAAACCCCAAGGTCCCTGCCACTGAAGACATGGTACGTCTTCTGGGATTATCTGGGTATGTCTCACTTAGTCAATTCCCTGCCATTGCAGTGGCTTTGGGCATTGGTGGCACCTTGGCCTCTCCTGTTCTGTACATGTGGCACAGTATATTCTCTTGAGGACTAAAATGTCTGTATTAATTGAAGTCTTTGACCTGAATATAGGGGAATTTGGATGAAATTTAATGGCCTACAACGTGCAGAAGGCCAGACTAGATACTTCGGTGGTGTTTTCTGGCCTCAAACTCTATGAAATAATGTTCTCAGTTTATTCATTGGCTACTGGCGCATTACATCTTCAGTTATCCCAGGGAAACATTTTCCTTGCTGTGAGTTAAATGCAAACTGAAGTAAATGAGTTCTGGTTTCTTGCTCCGTTAGCATGGTCTACTCCTGCCTTTTACTTTAACTGGGAGCTCATGAATGCAGTCTGAATACCAAATCAGTCATCTGGCCAGTCCACTGTGTCATAAAAACTCTCTCTTATTTCAAGAGACTGCATGAAAATAAAGTTAAGCCATTTTATTACATATGTTATTCAGACAAATATGTGCAGATATGATGGTTTCTTTCAGTCAAAATGTATGCAAATTTATAGTCAGCTGTCAGCACCTGAAAGTGTTTTTTAATTGTAATTTTATTTTTTTAATTACAAGACAAATTACATGATAACCCTCATTGTTTGAATAATAATTTGAGTTTTCTCATACTCTTTCTGTATCTGCTGTGCAAACAAAATAATTCTTTTAAAAAGACTTCTGGAAAGCTAACAGTGCTATTTTGGTGCAGTAGGATGTGGATGGTTGTGCTCTGTGGTTATGTAATGTTACTTGGAGACATTCAACTTTATACTTCGATATGTCTTGTAGGACTGCCACTTGAAACCAAAGAATCATAAAGTTAAAAGGCTCATGCATAAAATGCTATTTTAATTTTGCAGAGCAAATATTTTTTGGTGTGTATGTGTGTACATATTTATAAGTTTTTGGTTTGTTTTATTAACTAAATGTGCCAGCAAGTTAACAAATCTTCCAGCAGGGTGCAGTCTCTTCTAAGGATTCATAACACTTTTTAAACTAAATATTTTAGCTGATTTAGTCACATCTTCGCATTTTGCATAGAAAGATGTTGAGGTTTATTTTTGCTATTGCAGATGTTACAGGGAAATGATTATTTTTTTCTTTTAATATGCATTCAACTTTCTTATTGTGTCTTCCAATGCTATTTAAAAGATATAATGGAATTAGTTTCATGTTTGATTATAAAGCAGCATAACATCAACAGATTACAAACATCAGAAAATGTAGGTCTCATTCACTTTGCATTCTTGTTGTGAAGACAGCGTTCATTAAATTTGTTCACTGCTGTCTTGTCTGCAGACAGACTCAAACAATAGCACCAAGAGGAGTGAACTTTCTTCATTCATGTTAATGTGGTGTTAATTTCAAAGCTTAGTTGTTACAATTTAAATTTTTAACACTGCTAAAGACTGACTAGTCAAAACACAGCTTGTATAATTGAAATTTAAGGATAAGGATCTGTTTTTGGTTGTGGGTGGGGGCACACATACCATAAAATGAAACCTGCCCATTTCTCAGTAGAGAAAAGTTGATTTTTTAAAAAAAAAATCCTGTTTGTAAGTTTCTTCATGGATATTACAAGTTTTATTAGTTCAGTAGATGTATGATTTAGTCATCCTGATTCTGTCTTCCAGCAGCAGCAGTCGAAAGTAGTGTTTATATAGTTTTTGTTTTTCCGTAATAAACTTAATAGGTACATTTGTAGTTTTGGGTGCCCATAGTGATAGTTAACAATTGCTGTTCACAAAGGCTATTTATTCAACAGGTTAAATGCTCCTGTATCCATTTGATGAAGTTTATCTACTTTAACCTATTACCGCTTGACAGTAAATTTTAGTACCAGCTTTTGGTCCAACCTATTTTCTCTTGGGACAATATCATGTTTCAGCCAGGGCATTCCTGTGTCTCAGTTTCAGATCTAGTATTTTAGAAATGCATTTCTTTTGGCTACTAGGTATTGGCATTCATTTAAAGAACTGCAGTGTTATTTTAATTGGCTAGCTTGAAAGTTGCCCGACAATTGCACTTCTAGTATACATCTATACTGGGAAATATTGTAGCTACTTTTTAGCCTTGCTGCAGGACACTACTGTTAGCATAGATGCAAGATCTACTGCAGAGGTCCCCAAACTGTGGGACACACCCCCTTAGGGAGGCATTGAGGAATGTTCGGAGAGTACAGCAGGGCCTGGGCCAACCCCCACAGGGGGCGGGAAGGAAACCAGCCAACCAGCCCCACTCTACCCTCCTCTCTGCTCTGGCCCTGTTCCTGGCTCTGGCTCTGCTCCTGGTCCCCATCGTGATCTGAGCTCCAGGGCTGCAGCTAGAGCCTCTGGCCACAGCTCTTGGCCCCAGCCCCAGGGCTGCAGCTCCAGCTCCCAGCCACAGCTCAGCCCTGGCCCCGACCATGGCCCTGGCTTCTGGCCCTAGTTTCAGCCCCTGCTCCGGCCCATGGCTCCTGACTCAGGCACCCGGTCCCGATTGCAGCGCCTGGCCCCAACTGCAGCGCCTGGTCCTGATCAGAGCCCCCAACCTCGGTGCTGGCCCTGATCTCGGCCCAGGTTTCCAACTAAGGCTCCTGAGGGGTGCAGACCAGGTAAGGGGAAGGCACCAACCAAAAAGTTTGAAGACCACTGATTGGGTCTATACTGGGCACAGGTGTTTTCACCACTCAAAGCAAGATTAGATGATATAGTAAAATATCTGTACCCAGTCTATACTGGAGCGTATAACATTATAGAACCTGTGGAGCTGCACCAGTACTGAAAACTGTGTTCAGTTTTTCCTAGTGTTGATAAGATTCTAGAGAGGAGAGATAATGCCCTGAAGATCGATCAGAAGAACTACATAGACAATACAAAGGATTTTTAAAAATCTTCTCAGATGTCTAACAAAGCTCCTTCTGAAGATACTTTATCAAACTCATTGGTTCCATAGTCTGAGTAATTAAAGAGTAGAGAAGAAGCTGCTTTCTTCTTGGTGAATGAATTTCTATACATACATATGTTTCAATCAGTATTTGGGATTTACTACAAAAGTTGTATTCTTTCTTGTGGCTGCAGTTAAGATAGATTTAATATGCAAGAAAAAATAATATGACTCAAATTTAAAGGTATAAGAATTTTGCCATTCTGTTTGCATGTCCAGCTTTTTTTACTGGTACACTTAATTCCCCAGATATTTGATTTTAATTTATTAGTATTTTTTAAGCAAGGCCTTATTTAGTGAAATGATTAATTAAGGAAATGTGCTTAACTATATGTTAAATAGGTACTTTATATTGCTCTTTGTTTTGATGACTTGTTGTTAACCATTTAATTCTGTTTGAAATTATGATTCTTAAAGCATCTGATTTATAGAAAGCATTATTAATTGCCTTATTTTCTGCAGTCTTTAAACTCTTACTATTCCTCTCAGCCAGTTCATTTCTGCAGTCTGTATCTTTCGTTCATTGACTTTCTTCATATTCCAGCATTCTGACCAGTGCAGCAGTATTAGCATGATATTATCTCATACACTGATTTTTGTTTTTATCTAAATATCATTAGCCTTCCCAGGCTTGCAGAGTTTTCCAAAATACAGCAGCGGCTGATCTGATTCTTTTTGTACATCATCTTCACAATTCCTGGATTTTTTATACTAGTCCTCCAAGGTACACACATTTTCCTTCTTGTTCTAGTTTTTGTCTCTGACTTTAATCTTTACCTCTTCTTGTCTCCCATTTGCCATAATTTTTGTTTTCTCCATGCTGATCTTCAGTTGTAATTTTTTACTTTTCCGATCTACCTTGTCAGTTATTCTGTGTAAATCCTTCTTGGTCATATACCAGAGCTACAGCCATTACTATTTTGAGTACTAAGTTGAACAAATCTGGGAATAGCGTGTATCCTTGTCTTGCTCTTAAGGTTGTCCTGAACCATTCCATCAACCTCTTGTCTACTTAACACCTCACTCATCGACTTCCTTCAGATTTTTTCTATCAGCTTGATTAGTTTCTCAGGTTGCCAAACATTCTTAAACCTTGCCATAATCCTTTCTGCCAAATGCCATCAGAATCCTGTTTGAATTCTATAAAGTTGTTGTCTGCAACATTTTGGTGAATGCTTTTCGCAGTACATTCAATAAGCGGATTCCTTCATAGTTTTTGTATTCGCTCTTATCTCCTTTTTATGGATCAGTGATATTAGTGCTTTCCCCCATTCACTCAGCACTTGCTCTTGTTTTGTAAATCTTGTTGAATAGCTTGTGCATCATCTTTTACCACGTGTTCTTTGCCTGCTTGCAGCAGCTCTGCAGTTATGTCACTCCTGGCACTTTTTTCTTTTTCAAGCTTTCTGTCAAGATCTTTCCACTTCTAAGAACTCTGGCATTTGATCTCCCTCATTTGTACTTAGGAGCTTCTCTGGGACCATTTCACCTACCATATTGTGTACATTGTACAGCTCTTCAAAATATTCTTCCCATCACTTTTTCTGTGTTTTGTTCATCCTCAGTTATTTGTCTGCAGTTCTTTGTCACTGCCAACATCTTCAGCTCATATGTCCTACTCAGTTACCTTTTGGTACAACTCCTGTTTCTCATTCCTTTTTGCATATTCTTCTGTTTCTTTACGTTGTTTGATTAGCCAGTTGTTTGTCTCTCTTCACTTTCTTTTTATATCTGGTCAGCCTATTGTACTCAGTTCTTAGGCTGTGTCTGCGTTGCCCCACAGTTTGGACCATGCAGGTGTGAATAGCACTGCTCACTAAAGGACTGCACTGTAGATTCCCAGGCGGATGCAGCAGGCATGATCTAAAAGATTCCTAGTTCTCGTCAATGTAGTCCTGTTCAGAGAGGACTACTTTAATGTGATGTAGGAGCCTTTTAGTTTGTGTCCGCAGCATTCATATAGGGACACTTTGGTGCACACTGCTGTTCACTCCCCATAGTCTGAACAGTATAGCAGTGTAGGCAAGCCCTTACACTTTCATTTTTCTTTTTATTCTCCTTCAACTTCCTATACTTGTCACTCAGCTGCAACCTTTCATCTATTACCCACTTTGGTTTCTTTATTTTGGTCTTTTTGCCCAATACTTGTTCAGCCACTCTCATAATCCCATTGTTTACACTGTTCCAGGACTCTTCAGTGTTCATCTCTTCTTTCATGAGAGTTGGGATTATTTTTAAACCTGGCTTCTTGTATTCTTTCCTGATGCCTGCCTCTTTGAATTTGCCCATATCATAGATTTTAATTCTTGGCACTTTTTCAAGTGCTCTCAGCCTCAACGTAATTGAAGCCAGCTCCAGTTTTTGATCCATTCCAATATCAGCTGCAAATGATCTGCATGTCAACACACTTAACTTCCATATGTGATTTTTAAATATAAAGTCTATCATGTTCTTCCTTTGCCCATCAGATGATCTCCAAGACCACTTCCTCTGTGGCTTTCTTTGTTGAAATCATGTGTTTGTTATCACCAGGTTGTTGCTTAGGCTCCTAACTTTCTGTCTTTCTCCTCTTCTGTTTTCTTCACCAAGTCCGAATCTGCCTATTGCTGCAGCTGAGGAATTCCAGTCTGATCCTACTTTTGCATTAAAGTCTCCAATCCCACCAATAATATGTCTTGTTTTGAAACTTCTTGTATTGCTTTCTATGGATCACTATACATTTTTTCAATTTTGTTAATCTTACACTAGCAAGGAGATGATGTAATAAGTCTCTTTTGCCACTAACATATATTAAATACCGTAGAACCACATTTCAATTGTCATTTACCTAGTTTCTCTGAAATGGGTATATGTACTTCATAACTCATCATATTTCTTCATTTTGATTTGTGGGAGCAAAAATATTTAATTTTTTTTTTTTTTTGGCATCTGCCTATACCAATCTAGAGAAGTGGATTCTGTCCTTCCACTTGGTTGCTGGAGATAGCAACAAACAAGCAGGAAACCGTGATTTAAATAATCAATTTAAATCTTGTTTTGCATTTGTATTTTTTAGTTATTTTCTTAAAGAAAGGTTTATTCACATAAGGCGGTTAAAACATTGATTTACATGCAGCTAAGTATAGACTATACACTAGATTTGGTATTACTTTTTGATAATGAGGATCAACTGTCTATACGCATTTCTGTAAGCAGTTATATAGATTAACATATTTATTCAAATTCATAAGTTTTACATTTTATGATGCTAGAAAAGGTGAATGAAGCATTTCTTATGATTAGATAGTGTTTACTTGTGATTTGTGTCAAGCTACATTTGTATGGAAACTGAAATTCAATTAAAAATGCACAAAATTCCATTTGAAAATAGTTTGTTAAATAAAACTAAATATTCTCGCTACTTTTTCTCTTATGTAAGTATATCAAAACGTGTTTTGCATTTAAAACTGACTAATTTATTAAACAAAATATTAACTGCAGTTAGTGAATTGATCGATTGTTTATGGTCACCAGGGGCCAGATTCTCAAAGATTATTTAGGCACCTAAAGATGTAGAGGGATCTGTTCTTCAGTCGCCTTAGTGTGATTTTCAAAAGCATGCAAACAAGCTAGGTGCCCAACTTCCATAGAAATCTATGAGTGTTTAAATCAGTGGTAGTTAGGTGCTGTCCATTAAGCACCTAACTGCATATTTAGGTGCCTACATATCTTTGAAAACGGGCCCTGTGTCTTTCAAGTTTTTAGAATTAGTAGATCTCATCCTCTCCCACCGGGCTTTTACTTATTGACTGGTAAAGAAAAACAAGCTTTCCTGCTTTTTTCAGCTTCTACTCGGTTTGTCAGTTTTGAATGAAGAAAATGTTCTTTCTGCACCTGCTGGCTGTACTGAAATCAAAAATAATTAGGGCAAAAACCTTTCTGAACAACAGAAAATAATAGAGATGCTTAATGCGGTACATGATATTTGATATATTTATAAAGCATGAGTTGATCTCAAAAGTTAGATATTTTCTCCCAGATTCTGTAGATAAATTAAAAAGCAGCATTCTTTAACTCATTAAAAATTTTAGTTCTTATTGATGCCGTGTATTTTTATTTATTTGAAAGATTTTAGTAGGTTATAGTAAATTTAAGCCTAACATAAATTGTCATAATCTCAAATTTAATTTTGAATAGGTTTATTTTTTAAATAAAAATGTATTCAAATTTTATAAATCTGATTTAAAAGAAATCAATTTTTAATTTTTTAAAAACAAATTAATTATTTTTTTAAATTTACTTTGTTGTTTGACACGCTATTTGTTTCTTGTCGTCAGCAGATGGAATTTGACTGGGCTGTGCTGGTTGGATTTTATTCCCCCTCCAACTATTAAGCTTTGAGAACTGAGTTAGGAAAGTTTCTGTATTTTATTCAATTGAAGGTCCCTACGATAAAATAAGTGTCAGTGTTGTGAGTTTATAGCAGAGAGACCTCCACTAGAGTTACACAGTTACGCAGTAGGCTTGCATGCACACTTTTTTAAATGTTGATCGGCTGTAACTTCATCCTTTGCTGCTGCATTTAGGAAACTGGTGTGCTGGCTGCTGTATCTATAAGCTACAGAGATAGATGGTAGAGCTGTCCATTATTGACTATTGTTCTCTGAACTAACACGAGAGAAAATTGAAAAAGGGTAATTTTCTTCCTGTAAATTTGGTTTCCTTACATCCATCTATATCTATCCAAATGATGTAGTCCCTAGTTTATGTGGCATCTTCTATGTGGATGGGATTTTTTTTGATAGACAGAATGTATTGTTAATAGGATTACTGCTAAATGATCCAATTGAAATCTGGTAGCCAGCAAGTCCCTAGTAGGGTGAAAGGAATATTACAATTATAATTTATTCCTGTTTTCGCCTACTAGCAGGGAGGCTAAACAAGGCCCTCATCTCTCTCCATTTGTAAACAGGCTAGAACCTCAGCTGGCATCAACTGGCATAGCCCTGATGAAGGGATATGCTGATTTATCCTAGTTCTGGATTGGGCCCAACATCTTTACTGTTTTATTCTAAAGGTGTTTTTATTGTGCCCATGATTGGTCACATTTTTTTTTCTTTTTTGGGGGGAAGAGACTAGATCCCTCTGATTCTGTACTTCAGTTTCTAAAGGATTATTTTATTATATGTTTTAAAATATGTGATAGCATTCTTGTACAGGGCCTCATTGTAGAGAACTTTTAAACAAAGTTATCTCAAAAGTGACCAGTTTGGATTTTATGAGTCTTTCTAAACACATGTCATGTTTGGGATGAGAATAGGAATGTAAAATATCAGCCTAGAGTTTCCTTCCTTCCTCCCCATGTAGGGTGATCAGATAGCAAGTATGAAAAATCAGGACAGAGAATGGGAGGTAATAAGCACCTATAGAAGACAAAGCCCTGAATGTTGGGACTGTCCCTATAAAATTGGAACACCTGGTCACCCTGTTCCCACTCCCCAAAGAATGATGAGACTTGAAAACAGGCTTATAATGATAGTGTACCAGAATAGCTGTGGTATAGCATCTCCGTATAACCTTGTAAATATAAAGTAGACAGAAGGACCCTTTTGTTGTCTGACACCTGGTATATTGTGCAAGTTCTTAGTATTGGTTGTAATGTGTGTTAGTGAGACTCAATCTGTGACTATTATTTTAGATATTTTTTAACTAAGTTCTAAGTTGTTTCTTTCTTTGCATACTGCTTTTAATAATCTCATATCCTGTTAATCAGTAGAACAACACACAGTTTGGTTTGAAAAATAATTCTGGTCTCAATTATCCTGAAGTAATTCTGGTTCATTTTGAAAAGCTTGAGTAATTCTGTTAAACTCAGACGACTTACTATGCTCTTATGCTTCCAGGGTTTGAAAATTCCAATCATTTACTCCGTGGTGAGTGGGAATTATTTTGATTCATCTTTGGAGAGTAGCAAGATCAAAGACCATCAATTTCTGCCAAATGTAACCTTTCATTTAAAAAAAGCTGCAAAAATTATTTTGAAATATAAATTAATGAAATTCTGATTTCCTGAGTCTGCAAACAAGCTGTTCCAGAGCTTTTGCTGCTGCTCATAACTTCTCTTAATTTAAGCAGAATGAAATTAACAGCACCCCAGGTTGTTTCATTCTTGAGTTTCATATATTTGTAGACAGCTGTGAAACTAAGAAGAATAGAGTCAATATCATTTTGCAGCTATTTAGAATATTAAGGTCCACTTCAGCAGTAATTGAAGTGTTGCAAGGGAGGGAAGAAATGAAAAATGGATGTTGTAGTAGCCAGTGATGTAGTGCTAAATTTGTGTAGTGCCTAAGCCCTGCCCTTCTCCCACCTAACTTCTCCCCTCAATTCCCCATCCCATACCTGCCCCCTACCGTTCCCTCTCTCCACTCCACTCTTCCTTCCCCCACTTGCCCCTTCCCCCTGTTCACACTTGTCCCATACACTCTTTTCTACTCATCCTGCATAGGCAGCTGGTGAAAATATTGTTTGGGGTAGGGTCAGGCGAGTAAAACTGTGAGGCCCTGCTCTCTAGTATATGTGTCGCTATGTATATTCCGGCCTGGTACAGAGGGGAGGACCTGAAATGCGTAAGTGTGATGGAGAGTGAGCCCACTTCACACTCACCTGGGCTCAGTTCCCTGCTTCAGTCCTCTGGCTCTTGCCACTTGCAGATTTGCAGTGGTGGGCTCCTCCAAATGAGGGGGACAGCTATCTGATCTCCCCAGGAAGACAAGGATGGGGGAGGACAGAGGAGTGGGGAAAGCCCAAATAGCACTTCAGAGTGAAGATGGAATGCAGGCAGTAGTTCGGGGCATTTGAGCTGATTTGTAGGGTAAATGGATTTGAGTGTTGGGGGCAACAGAATGGCCCTGGGGGATATAAGGGTGGTGGAGCAGCAGGGGAGGCTGGGGCTGTGGGAATATGGCTTTTAAGTACCAAAGTCACTTTTGAAAATGGTACTTAGGTACTCCTCAAAATTTTTACCAAATGTTGAATAATTGAACATAGAGGGGAAGGTGGTGAGGTTTGTGCCTGTGAAGCAGGGTTGACAACCATGGTTTTCATCCTGGAACTTTAAGTGAACTTTTATATGTCCTGGTCTCAGGCCATTGAGTGCTTTGAAGATAAGGACCCAGACCTTGATTCAGTATTCTATGGAAAGCCACTGGAGGGAGTAGAGGATTTGATCTCAGTAGTTCATATTGCTGAGAAGATGTACTGTTGTGTTCAATACTAGTTGGAGTTTCTAAGGGCTGCTGACTTCTTGGCCAGTTACATTGTATTACTATAGTAAAGTTGAGAGGTGATAATGATATAAATGAGGTCAGGTCGTTATCCACCAGAATGGGAGAGCATCTTCTTGCCAACCAGCGATGGTATGAAGTGTTAATTGCAGATGCTACTGTTTGTGAAAGCTTAGCATCAGCAAGGAATTTAGGAGCATCCCTAATATATGCACTGAATTGTGCTACTGTGGGTCCATGTATTCAAGCAGAGGAGACCACACCATAGATCCTCATAATGCTTCTCTCTGCCATCCAACATAACCTCTGTCTTGCTTGAGTTCAGTTTCAATTAGCTCCTCTTGAGCTGATCTCATCCAAACATGGGGTCTTATTGGTGGTAGAGATATAGTTGTATAGTGAAGGGGAAGTAAAGCTGTGCTAACTGCATATTGCTGACACTTGAGTCCATGTTGTCTTTACCAGCTCACCTGGAGGCTGCATCCAGATATTGAAAAGGGCAAAAGAGAGAACTGATCCTTGTGGGACTTCACAAGTGAGGGAGTCTAGTGGCAGAGGTGCTGTTCCCCATCACTGCTCTGGTAATCCCTCCAGGAAGAACTTAAAACATTTTAGAACATTTCCCTGGAGTATTGCTACCTCTCTTGAGCAGGACAGCAGTATTGGCAAAGCTGAATACTGTGGAGGTCCAGGAGGATGAGAATGGATGTCTGCACTCTATCCATCAACAGCAGTTTAACCATCAGTGTTACTAAAGCTATGTCACTCTGGCCTGACTGAATCCAGATTACACTAGGTTTGAGATACTTGCTTTGGTTTGATAAGCTTGTAGTAGTCCTTTCACTAGTTTACTAGCGGAATAAAAATCAATGACAGAAATACCCTGTTTAAAATGAATTCTGGATTTAATACAGAATATGTTAAGGCCTAAACTTTGATTTCTTAAAACATTTACATGAAAAATAAATATGCTGTTCTGTGTTTAACTAAATTCCAGTTATTCATCCTAATGCAGCTTGAGACAGTCCTGAGTAAAAAGTTAATTATCTAGTAAATAAGAAATATATCATTCAGCATTTTCTAACATGCTAAAAGTCTACAACTAATAAGAATATGAAAATGTTAAGCTATATAATTGCTTGAATAAATGTATAATGTTTAGTATACCCTCTTGGGTAGCAAAAAGATGTATACAATCTAGTGTAAAAGTTCTATTTAGTTGTAAATCAACATGTTTTAATGGTTATATCAATCAATGAAAATAACTGAAGTACAAATGGAAAAGTTGATTGAAGTCCATTATTTAAATCAAGGCTTTCCACTTGGTGATTTAAATCATGATTTAAAATCATTTTGATTTAAATCAAGTCAGCTTGCAAGCTTTGCTATGATCTTTCTCAGGAAAGGGATACTGGGTTTGATACTGGGTGGTAACTGGCTAGATCTGATATGCCTAGTGTGGGTTTCTTCAGTGTTGGGTTGACTATTCAATGCTTGAACAAGAGAGGCTGCACTTCCTGGTAGCAGCAGACTGGGCTTCTTGCTAGCCTGTTGGTTACTTCTGGGCTCGTAAGCTCATCCCTCCTCCATCTTTCATATCCACCTCTGGCTAGTAGGTGTCTGGTAAATTTTTCATCCTGTATGCTAGTGTTATTGAGAGCAGAATTTGGTAGTGTGGGTGTGTATGTATGTGTGTTTGTCCATTTTTTCTCTCTTTCTCCCCACCCCCCAACAGGTAATGTGTCTCACATTAGCTGAACATTTTGAAATCACTGTGCATTTATATTTTTAGTATTAATTTTCCCTCTAAATTATTAGACCTGCAAATGTGCAAAAGATCTAGAAACATATTTATATTTGATCAAGAATCTGTTGTAAAAACAATTTTATGCATAACTTTCCTATAACATATTTATTAGCGCTTTCTGCCACAAAAAATCGCTCTGCCAATTTTAATATTACAACCTGTATCACATTTGATCCTAATAGAAACATGATTAACAAATATTCCCCATGCACCTGTAATGAACAACACTTATCTGCTCAAGAGAAGTCCATTTTGCCAAAAATAACAAATTAAAATGTAGGAGGTATTTTGTTTGTGTGACTTAATAAGTTGTTTAGAGAGGACTACAATCTCCTCTTCTTGGGCCCAATAATATCGCAACTTTGTATCCAACAGTTTTCTGGATTCATCATCATAAAATAATTATGCAGCACTTAATGCCATCCAGAATACACACAGTTGGGCTGGGTGGAGGGCCACAGAAGAAAGAATAGGAGAAAACTTGGATTATCTAACCACAAAATTTTGAGACACATCTAGGATCATATAAATTTGTTGCTTCATATAACAAACTTTCTTTTTCAGTCTAAGTTCCTGGGCCTTCTCTTTTGCTGTGAGACATATGATATAATAATTGTATAGCATTGCTATTCCCATGAATTATTTCCATTCAAAATTATGGAAGTGCAATAAGTCTTAGTAGGTTTACCCAGGATTCGAAAAGCCTGGTTAATCCGCAATGGGGGATCAGATTTTATCTCCACTAAATCCCAGACTACCTCTAGGGATTCAATATGCTTGAGCCTTTTTCTAATGCCTAATATCTGAATAGTTTTACTTTTCATATTGTTTTCCATTTTCTCGGTCTTTCTGTAAAAGAATACATTCGTTGTTACCAGTGCACTGTAGACCACCTTAATATTTTCCACTTCAGTTTTTAATAAATCATATTTGGAGTTTACAGTTCTAGTACTTTTACCAGATATTTCACAGCAACCTTCTAACTTGGTGATTTGTGGGGAAAGGTTTTTTTTTATATATATATCCCAGATTTCTTCTTTTCCTTTTCTTAAAGCAGTTTTCAGTGTTTTAATACCCAAGACAGATACTTCCCAACTGAAAGTCTAATCTCTTGACCATTCCAATACTCCGAATGTACACCATGCCCCTGTGTTCTTTTGTTCATTCTTTCTTGTGCTTTTCTGATGACATTACATTGTTGCTAACGAAAGCAAAAAATTGCTGCTAAGTCTTTCGCAATCAGGGTGCAGTGGAAATTCTAAAATTTACCAGCAAATGGCAAAATCCTATATGTCTGCTATCTTGCCCCATCTGTTTTATTTTGTTTTAAATCAGAAACTGTCTATGCAGAGTTCAAATGTGGAATCCATGCTATATAATGTTGATTTGCTTCATGTGAGTTTGAAATTGAATAACACTTAGTCCTGATAGTCTAAAGATTTATGCATATGCTTAACTGAACTTCAGTGGAACTAGTCACAGTGGATAAAGTTAAGCATGTGCATAAATCTTTGCAGGATTAAAGTCTTAAATTACTCATTTTAATTTCACTGCATATTTTATGTGAAGAAATTAGCTCATTTAAACTTTTTTTTATATCATGTGTCAGCTGACAGATGTAAAATAAATATAAAGTTGATAAAATAATTTATAACTTAGCGTCCACTGGGAACGATGTTATTTTTCTCACTGGTATAATGGAGTCATGGAAAAATCTGGAGTTGTGGAAAAATCTGGAATTGCTGATACAAAGTTTGACGCTTTATGCTTACATAAGGCTCTGAGTTTTTTGGGGTTTTTTTTTTTGCCTTCCTCTGTAGCATGGGGCACGGCTCACTTACTGGTGGATTCTCTGTACCTTAAAGTCTTTAAACCATGATTTGAGGACTTTAATAACTCAGTCATAGGTTAGAGGTTTATTACAGGAGTGGGTGGGTGAGATTCTGTGGTGCAGGATTCATAGTGCAGGAGGTCAGACTGGATGATCATATTGGTCCCTTCTGACCTTAGAGTCTGTATGAATCTATAAATATTTAGTGCAAAAATGGAAGTGGAAGAGAAAATTGTGGATCTTGTCAGTCTGAAGATTGGTAAAAGTAAGGCTGAAAGGACTTATTCTTGCTATGAGGTATGTTCAAGCTGTTACTTCACACAACCGAGTCAGAAGACTTGGATACTGCTCCCAGTTCTGCAACTCATTGTCTCTGTGACCTTGAACAAGTGACTTTACTCCCTGCCTCCTTATCACCATCTATAAAATGATGCTTAGCTACCTTCACAGAGTTTTGAGATTCTGAGGTGAAAGGCTATGTTGAAGGTATGTGTTTATTATTATAATAGCTGGAGATAGAATATTTTAGTATTTTTGTTTGTATTTATGCACGTCTGTGAGTGTGTGTATAAAACATCAAATGTTTATGAAGTTGCATTTTTTGTAGCTCAGATGTTCATTTATACTCCTTCCTGCAAGATAATTATGGTGCTGTCTTTGATAGTGTTCGGCTCTATCATCAAATCACCTTTTCTGCACTATTAGGAACTTTAAAAGTTTCATGTTCCTATTGTGCTGAAAAATCCCAGTGGCAATCCCATTAAACCAGATAGTTATTACTAATTCCACTTTTTTTCTGAATATTTGATCCATCTGCTAAAATTTTCAAGAATGGATTTCCATAATTTCATTTTTACTTTCTACCTAAATAACATGTAAATGGAATAACTTTGGTTATATCGTCAGAGTATAGAATACAGTTTAGCAAAGGAACTGTAAGTAAATTTAATCTACATGAGAGGTGGATCCATAAGGTGAAGGCAGAAAAATGTATCTAGCCACTGCAGTTGCTGAATCATAGACATAGTACTTCAAGTAGTACAACAATATGAAAATATGTTGTAGCAGTCTATTTAATTTAGATGTATAGATTTAATACATTTAGGAAACAGCTCACAAGCATTAGGACTACACAAGCCCTGTCTTGCTTTATTATACTTTAATTTCATGCCATTCTTAGACATTTTAAAGAATTTTCTTTTAAATAATTCTAAACAAATTATCTAAGGAGACTTGTATCACCAGATGTTGCTGCTGCAATGTAGGCTTATTTTACAGCATTAATAGCTGCCGACAATCTTTAGAGCAGCCTGTTCAGCTTTCTTTCCTCCCTTCCCCAGACCGGTAGCTCTTGCTTGCCTACTTCTTAGCTTTGCCTGATTGGAATTGAGTCTTGAAGACAGCTTTTATTGGATTAAGATCCCACAATAACGTGGAAACCTTTGAGAAACAAAACAGGTCTCACTCCAGCAAGGTTGTTTGTTTACACCAACAAATTTTACTGTTGTACTTCTCCACATCTCCATTGATGGAAAAAGAGGTTCAAGCACTAGCATAGAAGAGTGTGGTCTGTATGAGGCATGCCACTGGTGGAAATGCATCATTGGTGAATAATAGCTACTGTGTATGGTAGTGTAGACATACACACAGGCTGTGTGTGAGGAGTCTGTTTTGTAATACTCTTATATATCAGCCTGAGTCTCAGTAGCCAGCAGCCTGAAGGGGAGACCTGTTAGGTAGACTTATTTGCTAGACAGAATTTTTCAACCCATAATTCCCAATAGTTGCAGCTCTGCAAGAAGTAATATTGGTGGAGGTTTTAGCATAGACAAGGCTCAGGAGTTTTTACTGAATCTAGTCCTGCTAAATGACAGCGGTAGATATGTGAGCACCCAGTCTATAGTACAGCTTTCATCACTGGTAGCATCGAGGCAGGTACAGCAGTACTGAAAAAGAACGTAAAAATGTTCCCAGCATAAAGAAAGCCATAGATAGTCTAAAGATATATAAAATCATAGGAGGACAGGAACCAGGACTCTTGTCACTTATGTTGGATCTAATTCTGCAAATCTGTAGTTGTAGGATACTTTCATTTAAATCAATGAGGTTACCTGGGTAAATAAGAATTTTTCATGAAAGGGTCTGCAGAATGGTATCTTGTGTGACTTTGAGCAAGTTATTTAAATGTTTTGTGCCTTACACATGTATACAATTATTGTAATATCTGACATACCTCACATGGGTGTTGTAACTTGACTTAATCTCTGTGAAGTACTTTTGAGTTCCATGAATGAAGCATGCTATATAAGTGCAGTTGTTTTGTTTTACGTATTGCTTTTTTAAGACCATTTATCATAGAGCCATTATAGTTTTGCCTCGTTAGTTATGGTTACGGATGTGAGCAGAGGCTCCTAATAAACCTTAATTTGATACTCACCCCAAACTTGGTTTTATTAAAAGTTACATGTATTAAACTTATAGTCCCTATAGAATATTAGGATACTTTTTGCTCTATCTTGGTCACTTTTGAGTTCTTATAATTTAAACCTGTTTTTAAAATTTTGAAAGTGCCATTATTTTTCAGCCTGTTCTCTCACATATGGAACAGTTTGTAAATCCACAAATTCACACGTGGATTTCTTAAACATACTTGTACATAGTAGTTTATTGGACAATTAGTTTTGAAGTAATAGTTATTTGGAGTTTGTTTTTATTGACTTCATCACTTTCTGCAAAGATGCCTTGCAGAGATTTGCACAAGTCTCTTAGAACCACACAACTTCTAAAACCCAATTGGATCATTGCTACCATGAGTTCCTAGTGCTGTGTGGAGCTAAATTTCACGGGGTCCCCGAGCTAATTGCCTGATCCACCCACTAGCTTTCACAACACAACAGCATTCTTAAATTCCTCCTTTCCTATTAGCCGGCAAGATAGCAAGAACTGAAGAAGTAGCTAGGCAGCCTAAGGATTCTGAGACATCTAGGAGCTTGCCAGGGCACTAGGGGCAAAGAGTAGGTTCTGATCTTATTCAAGTCCTTACTGTTTTGTGTGAGTAGAAGGGAAATTGCCTCGTAGTTCATCCAGGTAAATGCTTTTGTGCTTAAAACTTTAACCACTAAACACATTTCTCTGCTCTGAAATAATTTGCTTTTACAAGCAGAAAGCTTTAAGGAGCCATTTTGAGGCAAAAAACCCTTAACTCTTTCCATTTATTTCTCGTTTAAAAGTGTAAGAAATTCACATATTGCAAAAGTTTATTATAATTAAGATTGTTTCAGTTAATTCAACATATACAAATGACATAACAAGAACATTGTAACTAAATTTCTAAGCATTAAAGTTATGCAATGACTGCTTTCAGTAATTTATTTAAAAATATTCTGTGGCTTTTATCATTGTGTCTTATGTCCTTTCTGAGTTTTCAACAATTGTAAGTCACAACACAGCGCAAGGAGTTACGGTAGATTCTTTGTTGGCGTAAATTGACACAACTCCATTAAAGGATGAATTTATTCTGATTTATACCAGCTGAGCATCTGGCCCAAACTCTTTCAACTATACATCACTTGATATAATTAAATTTATATACATAGTAGTAATGTATATGTTGAAAGAGTTTGTATAAAGCCTCTCTGAGTGAGACTGGCCAAAAACTTAAATGAGGAAGAGCAAACACTTGCACTTCCAGGCCAATCTCTGCCTCCATTGAGGGAGACAGTTCTGTCCAAATTGGAGAGGTTTATATCCACAAAAGACAATGAAAACAGTGCATGATTTGAAACTCTCAACACTCTATCTTATTGGAGGCAGAATGAAGTCAACAGGTTGTCCACACCTTAACAGATATCCTGTGTGAGACTTATGCCATTGGGTAGACAGAGAAAGATTTCTTTGCCTCTTTCACATTTTGCCTCTTTCACAGACACAGCACTCAGTTTAAACTTTAAACATTGTGTATGCTGCAGATCTTTTCACAGTGGGGGGAAATGTATGTGTGGAGGGGGGGAGGAGGAGGGGAGTTTTGTTTGTTTTCCCCCCCAATAGGAGCTAACTCAAAAATGACTGACTGACTTCTGCCCAGACGTTAGCATAAAATTAAACTTGGAGTCGAAGCAAAGCATGGAAAGTTTAATTTCAAAAGGAGAATTTCAGAGAGAGGGTTTTATGATTATGTAAAACTGGGATTATAATGGAAGAAGCAATATAATTTTAACTATATCTTTAGCTACTGCAAAAGTTCTAAGTTCTAGCCATTTTCCTTTTCATTACAGTTACAGTACAGCCCAAATATATAATAATTTAACTCCATTTTAGAATTTTTAATGACATCAATTTAAAAAAAAAATTGAAATAGAAAATCAGCAATTAAAACAGAGCCCAGCTCAGCAAAGCACTTCAAGCAGGTGTCAAATTTTAAGTATGTAACTTTAGTGAGACTACTAAAGTATTTTGACTTCAGAACTATCCTCATGCTTAATATCTTGCTGAACTGGGGCCTATATGAGGAACCTGTTTCTGACCACTAAAGCATGTATGAATATGGCTTTCTGCATTGCTTTAGATATTTATGGTGTTGACAAACATTGCAGAAGAAATAAAGAAATGTGAACGGTTCTTGGCAGGTGAAAAGCTTGTCAGTTCACCTTTTATCTTTAAATATGCTTGTTAAGTAATTTTCTTATGATAGCATGTACGAAGAAAAGCTAAATTTCACAGAAACTTGCTATTTATAGTTGGAATAATTTTCCTGAAAATTTTTAATGAGACTCTTGAAAATACACCAGGGATGCACCAGGGAAGTTCTGTTTTTGTTCTCTGCCCTCCCCTTCTTCCCCCCTCTACAGGGAACCTCAGTTGTGTCTATTTACATGTTTAAAAAAAAAAGTCCTGAACTAAAGATGACAAATAATCACCTCCATAATTTGATACTTCTTAGTATAATTTTGAAGTTTAAATTTAGGAGACGCCCAGGTCTGAGCTACTATAGAAACTGACTCCTCTAGAGAGAGTAATCCTCCAAGCTTATGTCACCAACAGAACATAATAGGAAAGCTTGCACTGTAGTCATATGGATTTTTCCTTTGCTTTTAAAAGTTTCTAGTACTCTAATTTGAAAGTTTACAATAAAATGAGGAATAATTAGTAAGTTATAGTTAATATCTATTTTAGATTTATCTACTTTGGAACATATTAAATTGTTCATTTTAGAATTAATTTAATATTTGATATTATGTGATGTATGTAATTAACTCTTTGGATCAGGATTTGTTTTTATAATGTATGATATAAGGGAAAAAACTGTAAAAGTTTGTAAACTATTGACAGCCATATACAACTTCCACTTAAATTCTAGAAATACACGTAAGCTAATAGATCTTCATACACATAGAGCTATGACCACGTAAATACATTCTTAGCACTTGGTAATTATATTTGAGGTGGTCAAAGCACACAAGAAATTGAGTATACCAATATTTGAATCATTTTTTAAAATCTCCTGAGCAAAAAGAAACTGAAGCATTTTCAGCATATCTCATGTGTTTTTATCTTTGTAAGTTAGCAGCTTCTTGTAGATACTTGTATTTGGAAAAGTGAATCTCATTTTTAGTGGAAATAACTCCCCAAGCGTTAAAATTTGTTTTAATCACTGGCTGTGTTTTTGAATTATTGAACTGTAGGAATGATAATTTATGCCATTCAGGATTATTTTCATATTTCGTAAGGGATCTCTGTATTTCTTACTTGAAAAACATAAGTATATGTACATTTACATTTATACATGTTAAACAATCCGAGCACTGTCCCATCCTGTGCACTGAATGAGGCATGACTCTTGTGGAAAAAATAGTATGTGATTGTGTAATTAAAGATGATACCATAATGTATATTCACAAGGCAGCAAAATTAAGGTTTCATGGACAAGCTTAATTTTAGCATTTTTAATGTTTTAAAAATTTAATTGTTTAATTTTTAATGTTTTAAAGTAAACATTTTTAATGTTTTAAAATTTTAGCATTTAAATGTTTTAAAGTAGCCTTTTTATGCAGTATAGCAGCAGTTGTGTAATATATATAAGCAGTTTTTGGTTAAACGTATTCTAATATAAAATGTTTATCACAAAATTTCTTATACTGTAGACACATTCATTATTGTATTGCCAGTTATGCATCTGCCACACAAAGCAATACTGGGAGCTTATGGGATAGGTTTTTATAATTGAATGCTGCTGCAACATTTTCAGGGAGTGCTATGTACGTTCATTGCACTGTTTCAACTTGCATTGGATCAGCCACATAATGTAATTCTCTTGTGTAGGCAAAGCAAAAATTAACACAGTTCCTTCCTGCTCTGAGGAGCAACCAGGGACTCACACCAAATTAGAGCAAGCATAGTTTCAGTTCACACATTCATCTTTTTCCAGACATAACTGAGTGTAGTTTCTGTTTAATGCATACCGACCTGCCAGGCTACACTCATATTTTTGTATCAGTTTGGAGAAATCCAGGTGGCTGTTCTATATTGTATCAGCCCTTGCTGCTGACACAAAGTACATGGGTGCTGTCATGTGAACAGTAATTACCTGAATTATATTTCCACTCTTCTTGCTGCTTATGATTCATAACCTCTGTGAACAGACTGGAGACTGCTACATAAATGCCTGGAACGAAGGGAAGAGTTGCTGTAGCCCAGGGGTTCTCAAACTTTTTTCTGGGACCCCTTTTGAAAATATTTCAGACTATGATGGCCTCCCCCCCATGCCATGCCACCCTGTGCTGTTGCTTGGGGTGGTGCTGCCTTCAGAGCACCCACCCAGCCAGCAGCTGCTGCTCTCTGGTCACCCAGCTCTGAAGCAGACAGCCAAAACTACTGCATGTGTGGGGGCTGACAGCTCGTGACCCCCATCCATAATAACCTCACGACCCCTTGAGGGGCCTCAAACCCCAGTTTGAGAACCCCCACTCTAGCCCAACAGCTCGAAAGTAAATTTTGGAAATTCAGTAACTGCCACTGCCAGGCCAGGAAATCAGATAAGGATGCTCTCTGTCATTACTTTACTAAAAGTGATGGTTTGGGGCAGGAATATTAAAAGGAGTAGGACTCATCATTCTCTGGCTTTTATTAAATGGATACAGCTAGTATGGCGCAGAAACAGTCTTCCAAACTGAAGGTGTAATAGACCTCTCCATATAAAATCTTACAATAATATGCCTACCCTGGAATCCTCGTTAATGGCTATTTAAAGGTTTGCATGCATCCTGTAATTTTGTTTTCTCTCAGTATGAATCCAGTGCTCTGAACAGGTACACCTTATGTTTATGTAATATTCCTTGTAGGCTAATCTAACATGGGATTCTTTTGTCTTCCTTCAATTCAGGGTAAGAGCAAATACCAAATAGGGCTAAAATGGCACATTGATTATATCAATACAGTCATTTTGTTTGTTTTTTCTTTTAAACTGTATTGTAACACTACTGTAAACTGTAATTGTTCTAGTTGTGTCTCCCCTAAGCTTTGGAAGTATTTGCTTTGGGGAAGGGGCATTTGCTTCAGCAACCATGTCAACAGGAGGAGCTTATAGGCTAAAAATATTAAAGAAAATGGGGGAGTTTGCCTCCATTCCAGTGAAGTGGACAAAAATACTTTGAAGTAAAGACTTCTCTCTAAAGCAGTGGGTCTACTTTAAAAAAAAAAAACAGTATTAGAAGTAGGAAAACTAATTTTCCTTTCTTTCTCCAGCACTTAAATATTTACCTTCAAATCCTTATTCACCCATGTACAACCTAATTATGAAAATGTATACCTATGTTACAGCTGCTGTAGAAAAATGAAGACGTGAGTTTAAAAATCAAAACAACAGAAGCCAACTATTTTGTTAGAGACACAAGGTGGGACCAACCAACTTTTCATATCTTTCATTGGACTAACTTTTGTTGGTGAGAGAAACAAGCTTTCCTGACGAAGAGCTCTGTGTAAGCTCAAAAGCTGAAGCTGTCCAATAAATGATATAGCAGTAGAACCTCAGAGTTACAAACACCAGAGTTACAAACTGACCAGTCAGCCATACACCTCATTTGGAACCGAAAGTACACAATCAGGCAACAGCAGGGACAAAGAAAAAGACAAATACAGTACAGTACTTAGTTAAACATAAACTACGAAATAAAGGGGGGGGGGAGAGTTTAAAAAATAAAGATTTTACAAGTTAAGAAAACTGTTTCTGTGCTTGTTTAATTTAAATTGAGATGCTTAAAAGGAGCATTTTTCTTCTGCATAGTAAAGTTTCAAAGCTGTATTAAGTCAATGTTCAGTTGTTAATTTTTGAAAGAGCAACCATAATATTTTGTTCAGAGTTACGAACATTTCAGAGTTACGAACCTCCATTCCCAAGGCATTTGAAACTCTGAGGTTCTATTGTATCTCACCACCTTGTCTCTCTAATATCCTAGGACACACATAACTACAACACCACTGCAGACATCTTTTTACGTTGACAGGTAGAGACGGTACTGATTGATTCAAACACAGCAGAAATAATGCACTTTCCTGGAAGATATGCCACCCAAAAGAAGCTATCTTCTCATCTAACACAAACAATCTAAACAATTCAGCAGGAAATTCAAACAATTGTAGATATCCATGTTTATAGAAGTCAAAGATCTGCTTACCATTGAACACTCAGAAGTCTCCATCATGGCAGTAAACATCTCCTGTCTTTTCTTATCTTTGCTGTCAACGTCTCTTTCCTTTCTTACTCTTCTCCCTTTCTGATGTACATTTATTCTACAAGTAGCAGCATTTGCTGTATCATCTTGTGGAAATTGGCTACAAGAAATACTTGGAGGGCTCTTTTTGTATTTGTTACCCCTTTGGCGTACATTTTTCTGGGATTTGGGATCTTTTTGTTCTTTTTTCCCTTGTTTTCGTCTTGACAATGGATATGCTAATGTGTCATCAAAAGGTGCGTGTATGGCCTGTCTGCCCTAAATTTGGATGTATTTGGCAGTGCTCTTCTCTGTCATCATTTTTGTGCTATGATTTGCACCATATCTTTCAGTGGAGAAAAAAAAAAGTGGAACTTAAAAAAGAAAAGTTTTTAGAATTTGCAACATTACCAGAAACCTGCAGAATCTCTACTTTCTGGCATTTGGGCAGATCAATGAGGAGTTGTTTTGTATCAGGAAGAGTTGTATTTAAAAAATCCTGTAACATTTCTTAATCTATTCTAGCCTCTTCTGTCGTAATCATCGGGCTTCTTGAGGAGATTCTGTTGATTAGGTGACTGAAGATATCTTAGAAGCTTGAAGATAATTTACAGTTGTCACCCACTTTTCCTGTTATATCTGTTGTGAGAATTATGGGGTTACCAATAATACATAACTTCTCTTCTAGGCAAATTATGGCAACCATGCCAGCAGGTTCTGTGGATGGTTCGCTGTGGTATTGAGCTAAATACCGGAGTTCCTCTGCAGCCAGGAAACCTGATCAATATGTTTTGGGTCTGTTTAAACTTTAAATAATAACAGCAGAAACCAAAAATAGATGGCTCAGAAATGAGAACTTCTTTGGAGAGCTGAAAATACGGTACTAATGCCTAGTTTGGGGTAAAGATTGGAGGAGTAAATCTCTTCCCTCCGGCCCCTCCCCCCCCAAAAAAGGGGTGTATGTGTGTGTAGACCATGCCAGTTATCAGGGAATGGGATTAATGTTCGTTCTTCCACTAGAAGGAGGAAGAAAGCTGTCTTCAAGAGTCCAGGAATTTGTAAAGAAGCAGGGCGGGGCTAGCTCTGGGGAATTGTTTCCCACAGCAAGTTATTATTGCCAATCTAGATTAGCAAAGTGGGTCAAAGTTGTTTTCAACCCTATTGACAAGATTCTACCTACACTAGTGGCTCAGCAGTTTTCAGCATTGGCTCAATTTGGTGGTGTAAATGGGCCCCTAATAGGAACGTGATGTGCGGAGTAGAGATGGAGTCTCGCAACCTGAGTCAGACAGGAAAGAGCTGCATCAGAGAAGAGAACCAAGGGTCTTTCTCTTTTCCTCCAAGACACTTTGCTAGGGTCCACATTGCTATATAATTTTTGCATTTGGAACTTTCTCTGATAGAAGACTGGTTGTATTTGTTTGGCATCAATTAGGAAGTTCAATGTTTAGATAGTTATTCTTAATGTCCCTGTTAAACATCAAATCTATGAGTGGCTCTGCAGTCTGTCGGTGTGTCAGGAAAACAGGAGCATTGCAAGTTAGTGTCCTGAGATGCAGAAAGATAATGAACAGTTAAAAGTATGTGGGTTTTTTTTATTTAATCTTAACACATAGATAGTTCCGCACTTCATTTCACGTCAACAAAGACAGGACTAGCCAAGTCAAGGCTCTCTTTTTGTAAGATGATAATTATACACAATTCAGTTGTTCTAAACCAGTGGTTCCCAACCTGTGGCCTGTAGGCCAAAAGTGGTCTGTGGGGCCTTTCAAAGTGGCCCTGGCTGTGGAAGGGAGCTGGCTGCGGAAGGGAGCCTTTGACTAAGGAACCAGGTGGAGCGTGTTGCCATGGGTCTTCAGGGCTAGTGCAGGCTCCTTGCTACAGCCAAGGGGACTGGAGATAATCATTCCCCTCCCCTTGGCTGTAACAGGAAGCATGGTAAAGTGCTTTGCCTGGTTCCAGGTGCTGGGGTCCCTGCTGGAGCCAGAGGGAGGGAAGCACTGATCTCCTATCCCCCTGGCTGCAGAAAGGAGCCACTGCCTAGGGACTGCACAGTGGAGTGCATGGGGCTACAACAGCATGTGTGAGATTTGCTTGCTGCAGCCAGGGGGACAGGAGATCAGCAAGGAGGAAGTGGAAGATGGGGAGAGCAAGTGTCTTCTTTCTTCCAGCAGAGATGGAGGAGAGGATGCAAATTAATGTTCTCAGACATATGCTAGACCGAGGCTGGTAAAACAAAGAGGGGTTCGGGTGCAGCACAATAATAAAAATTTCAAGTATTTTTCTTTTCTTGGCAGCTGAAAATAAAGATAACAGGAAGCTGGGATTTTCACTAGAGTGTTGGCCTTGACTTTTGTGGTTGGGGTTTGCTCATCTGTTGTATCTGCCCTTCATTAGTAGTAGGTGTGTAGAAAACTTTTTCATGTCCTGATTTAGTGGTTAAAAAAAAGATAAAGGAAAGCTTTAAAAAGTCTTGGCGTAGCCTACAACTATCAAGAAGACTGCTTGAAGACTGACATGTTTTACTCAGGTAAAAAGCTGATGCATGTAGTATAAAAACCTAGATAGATACAGTTGGATATGGCGTTGTGGAGAAACAGTTTCACATAGCACCACAGATTATAACTTGAGAACTGCATTACATGGACCATTCTTGGTAAATTCCACATGCCACTGGCTCATACGCAATCTAGACTTCTTCCTGTAAACTGCTTTTCAAGTTTCTTAACATGAGTCTTTTTTACAATTTCTGATCAAATAAAAAGCTGTTTTGTTATTGAAATATATAATATAAATAAGCAAAAATATTAGTCACTTTCATAAAGCTAATTTCGCCATAACTTTTATAAAACTATATAACCTATTTTAATAGTGTAACATTATAGAACTAAAAAAATGCAAACTTGCAAACTTGCAAACTTTTTTCATTTGAAAAAGTATTATTTGTTTTTTGTAAATAAAAATACCATTTTTAGTGATTTTGTTGCTAATTAGAAAATTAAGGTTTTGCAGTGATAATTTGAAAATAAAATAAAGATCATTTTTATTTCTGCTGTTCAATCTAAGTAGAAATTTGCATAATACATTTTGGCTTAAATTTTCAAAAGTGAGCAGTGATTTTGGTTTCTTCATTTTTGGGTGTCCAGCTTGAGATACCTTTAAGGGAGACTTGATTTTCAGAAAGTACAGATCACTTGTCATCTAAAAGTCAGGCCCCTTTAAAGATGTCTGTGTTTGTGAACCCAAAAAATCACTAGTCACTTTTGAAAAATTTGGCCATTAACTTTCCCATGTTTGAGTACTATGTATGTTATGTGGCTTTGGCTATTGACCAGACATGTTAATCTACTCTTAAATTGAAAAATTGATGACAACCAACTAAATTCTGTGCTGTGCCTTTCAGGAAGTGCAACACAGAAGACTATACTCAGAAGTGGGGAGAGTATCAAGTTGCCATCTCAATTCCCAGATTCTGGGCTTGACTTGGGGCCAGAACTGCCTTGGGGCTACTCTTATTACTGGACAGGCTTCTGAATAGGCAGCTTATGTACTTCTATGCAATATTCATGTTATATTTAACAATACAAATGTTTAAATAATGCTAGGCAAACCAGCAAAAATCAGGAAATGCAAGGTTAAGTCTAGTTCAACTCCTATGTCCTCCTGATCCTGAAAACGCAGGCTTAATTTTATTACTAGGGGTAGTCCATCCCATTGAGGTAATTTGGCTACTCATGAGCCTGATGCTAAATCAATGAGATAACTTTCTTTGACTTCAGTGGACTTTGAGTGAGGCCTTACGGAAGTAAAGCTCACCATGTGCATAAGCGTTTTCAGGAACAGGGCTCGATTTTGTGTCTCCTTTGCTATCAATATTGTGAGTGAAAGCTGTCTTTGACAACCCAGGCCTTAATACACCCATTCTTCTTTACTGTAATGATGATGGAAAAACTAATACAAATTTACTGACCTGGTTTTATTTTATTTTACTTTTTGTTTGGTTTTTGTTTTTGTTTTTTTCTTTAACTTGCTCCAGGCAAGTGGGTGAGTTGAATTGGGTGAAGCGGAGTTAAGGAAGCTAATTTCCATAGCACTGGATTTTCTTAAATCTTCTAGGTTTTTAAAGTTAGAGCCCAACTATGTTTTTAATTGAAAAATAATTAGAATACTTGTCAGAGACTGACATTTATTTATTAACTGGTGCAGGACCAGCAGTCGGAAATATTTAATGTCCCTAAAAATATTTAGAGCAATTCACCATTGAGGCTCCTGTGCAGCAGTGTTCCCCCTCATGATTTTAGCAGCTAATAGTAGTGTATCTGGTATAATACTAATCTCTGCCTCAGAAAGCTGGGAATTTACACTGTCTGATGATATAAAGCACTGGTGTCTAACTCCAGTGGTTCTTCACCTAGAGGTCAATAAATAATTTCTGGATTCAAATAAGGAAAAAGAGGATGGTAATCAGACTGTGAGCTAAGTTTACATATCTTGCAAAACCACCCAAGCTAGAAATGAATGCTTTATATGGCTGGAGAGATGAGATTTCTTTCAGATCATATGAAAGCAGGAATTCCTAGCTTTCACATTTGGAGATTAATGCTTTATGCTATTTGTCTGAAGCCTTGTTTAAAGTCGTGTTAGAGTATCTACATAGTTCTTCTGGAAAATCAGTTCAAATATTTTTTGGAATCATGGGACAACTATCCCATGATTCATCACACTGTTCCTGTCTGAATATCTGTCTGAATGGTCAACCATTCTAGTACAGCGTTGTGTGTTTTTTTTTTTAAAGCCATGTACACTCAGCAACGAACATACTAAATCTCACTGTTCTTCTTCGAGTGCTTGCTCATGTCCATTCCATTGTAGGTGCATGCGTGCCCCATTCACGGTTACTGGAAAAATTTTCCCCTTAGCAGATCCCATAGGGGTGATTTCAGTGCCCTTTGGAGTCCCATGCACATGGCATGGTATATGAGACAGTTTCAGCCCCCTGAGTTCCTTCTTTGCGCCACTGGTGGTTACCGGAACTGCATTCTTGCTTGAGTGCCTCTTAGCTGTAGCCTTTGTTTTTATAAATACTTGTTAGAGTTCTTAGATAGTTGTTACTTACTGTTGTAGTAGTAGATAAGGTAGTCCTGTTAGGGACCTCCACCCAGCATCAGGGTATGCCCTGATCTCCGGGCTTTAAGCCTTGTAAATCCTGTGGGGAAGGCCTTCCCGATTAGCAACCCACACAAAGTGTTTTAAAGTTCCTTGGGGAGTCTCATGAAATGGACAAGTGCCACATCTGCAAGGTGTTCAGACCAAGGACTCAAAAGGTCCAAGATATCCATCCAAAGGCCTTGTTAATGGAGGCAGCTGTGAGACCGGCATTGGAGTCATCCTGCTCGCTTTCGACACTGAGCACCAGGTCGGTGCAGAGTGCTCTGCCGGCACCAACTCCATCGTGGCATCGGGCTTCACCACAGAGGAAGAAGCCCAGGAAACAGACGACCGCTCCCCTGCACAGAAGCAGGTGACGGGCGCGGGGTTGAGCTCTGGGGCAGCTCAGAGCCAGTGCGCCGAACAACCCCCCAGGGGCATGTCTTGCCTGGGACGGTGAGCCCTTCTGCAGAGCGGCCCTCCCCCCCCCCGACTCTGGAGAGTGGAGGGGGACTGTTACACCTTGCGATGCCATCGACACCGGAGGTACCTCAGGCAGTGGCCAACCTATTGGCCCTTCCCGTTCCTTGCACTCTGTTGGCCTGGATGGAAAGGGTGAAGGGTAGGGCTCCTGCATCAAGGGGAGAACCTCTGATGGGTCCCCCCCCAGTGGCTGCACTTCCCCATGGAATGGGTCACCACACCGGAGATCAATCCCACTGAGGTGCTGATCCCTGCCACCAAGGTGGTGTCCAGGTATGGAGCACTGGTACTGCAGGACCCCAGACAGCCCACAGCGTCACTCATGATCACCAGCACCAAGGGCAGCAGCATCTATGAGTTGGTGCAGATCCTGCTTGGTATTGGGCTGATGCTCCCCATCACGGAGCCCAGCACTGCTCTAGGTCACCGGCACTGACGAGTTTGCCCATGCATGGACGGCGCAGAACCCAGTTGCCAGCATCGTGGCGTTTGCCCTGGGAAGATCCCTGCCAACCACAGGCTTTGGTACCAAGAGGCTCCCAGTCACCCAGACGTCACTCCCTTTCCTCCCCTTACTGTGGGCGGTTCTCCTGTCCGAGTCGGTCCAGGCAGTGGCACCACTGGTCACTGGATTCGTACTTCCCGTCCCCAAGACAGCGGGCAAGGAGCCCTGGGATATGAGGCTCAGATACTGCTCCCTCTCCCCTCGGTACCATGAGACGAGAAGATGGTCGAGCTCCAGATGACATTGGTCACTGGCAGGAGGGTCTGGTGACTTTAGGGGAGGAAAGGACTTAGTATCCCCGTCCCCCCCAACCTCCTCAACCTGAAGGGCAAGGGCAGGGTCCCTGCATGGTGGCCTGAGGGCCAATGGCCACCCCAGTGGCAGTACTGGAACCCCTGGGATTACAGGTGACCTCAGGACTCTACTCCCTTGTCTTGTCAGGGGAGCAATCGGATGTCTCAGCACCGCCGATGGAGTCCCATGATTCTGAGTCAGGGGAGGAGTCGGACCCTATGGAGGGTACATCTGTGGGGTTTCCCTCGCACTCAACAGAAGTGCCGGGCCCTCAGGGACCAAGGTCAGTCATCCTCTTTCTCCCCAGACAAGGCAGTGGTGTCAGACTCATTGGTTCCCCTGGATGACTTCCAGGCGCACCAAGGCTCTCATCTCAAAGCCACCCTCTTTGATTTTTTTATAAGGATAAGGTCCAGCTGAGGCCTCACCTGGCCTTCCTGCCCAAGGTGGTTTCACAATTCCACACCAACCAGGACATTTTCTGACAGTGTTTTTCCCAAAGCCTCATGCTTCCTAAGAGGAAAGGAGATGGCATACTCTGGATGTACACAGAGCCCTGGCTCTGTACTTGGAGAGGACAGAGCTCTTCTGTAAGTCCACACAGCTGTTCATCGCGGTGGCTGAAAGGATGAAGGGCTTTCCTGTATCGTTGCAACAAATCTCCTCCTGGATAACCACCTGCATATGCTTCTATTATGAGCAAGTGAAGGTTCCACTACCAGGCAACGTCACAGCTCACTCCACCAGAGCGCAGGTGTCTTCTGCAGCATTCTTGGCTTGGGTGCCCATGCAGGACATATGCAAAGCTGCTGCGTGGTCATCGGTGCATACCTTTGCGTCCCACTATGCTATTAAGCAACAGGCTAGGGGTGACACCACATTTGGTAGGGCGGTGTTGCAGTCAACCAACCTTTTGTGAATGCCGAGCCTGCCTCCAGGGTACTGCTTGCAAGTCACCTACAGTGGAATGGACATGAGCAAGCATTCAAAGAAGAAAAGATGGTTACTTATCTTGTAACTGTTGTTTTTTTAAATATGTTGCTCATGTCCATTCCATGACCCCACCCCCCATTCCTGCTGTCAGAGTTGACGGCAAGAAGGAACCAAGGGGGTACTGCGCAATGTGTATGGAACTCCAGGGGGCACTAAAGCCGGCCCTTGGGGATCTGCTAATGGGAAAAATTTTCCGGTAATCATGCACAGGCCGCACATGAACAACACATCGCAAAGAGGAACAGTTACAAGGTAAGTAACTGTCATTTTATTCCTGATTTAGAAGTAACCACTTTGTATTAATTTATTGATGCCATGCTGTAATTTTTTTGTATTACTGGAAATCCAATTTACATAGTTATTCCGTACATCTCTCGTCACTACTTTTAAAACATTTTATCCACACATCATTCAAGGCTACCTCTTGTGCAGGGTTTGAACATGGTTCTTTGGCTTGGCTGTTATATTACTCTAAAAAAATATGTATTAATCATTTTTTAAAAGAGTAGCATAAAATGGTTAAAAAGTTGTAAAGTGAATATGGCCTTGGGAAATAAAAACTGTCACTTCTAATCATTGTGTTCTTCCTGCCTGATGCAACACTCAGTATAGGATGTATAACAATTCACTGCTATGGAATGGAAGTGATTGGTTTTTTTATATACCTTGATGGGGATTGATTATAAAGAAAGTAAAGCTTCTATTGTAACACATCTCTTTTGGTAAAATACAATAGAAGTAAAGAATTACTGAAAGAGTATGTAATTGTGTGGGTTTTGGTAAAAAGTTAGTCTTTTTAAATGTCCCATCACTCCAGCAAAGAGTGAAGTTATTTAAAAAGGAACTGCAGTCTTTTTTCATTTTTCTCAGAGCAGTATTATGAAAATTCACATGCTAAAAAGCACCTCTTGCCATATGTAAGCTATAAATTGTATTTGGTTAAAATTTTGATTAAAGGGCTCAAAGGGAGGGAAAAAAGGTTAGATCAGAGTGGAAGGAAAATGAGCTGGAAGGGAAAAACTGGAGATTTAGGTCCTAAAGATTGTGGGTGGGAAAATGTTGAAATTTGCTAGAGTGGAAAGAAACTTTAGTTACTCATAATTTTTTGCAGTCTGTTCTTTTTCAGAAATTAAATGAAAAGGTAAAGTGTATCAGTGAGGATTTTTATTTTGAAGGAATGTAAAAGCAACACTATTTAAATGTTAATTTAGGTCTATTTAATCAGCGAAACCAAAGTGATATCATAATTAAGATTTCTGTTTGGTTCTTTACTCGTGATATGGAGCCTATATAATAAAGACAGTGTTGCACCAGTGGGTCATCTAATAATACTTATCATTTATATAGTGATTTATGTGTTCAAAGCACTGTACAGATATTAATCATAGTTGTTTTATGCAACATCTACTCACAGCCCTTATTAATTTTCTTCCTCTTGTGAGATTAACTTAAACCTTTAATAAAGCTTTTTATTGTGAAAAGTGTTTGCTTGAAATTTAAAGACATGTTTACTTCATTTAGGCTCTGGTTCAGCAAGGATTTTAAGCATGAGCCTAATTATAAGCATGTGAGTGATCCCATTAAAGTGAATGAGAATAGTCACATGCTTAAAATTAGGCCAGTGGTTTTCAGCCATGGGGTATGCAGACTGTATGTAAGGGGTCTGCGAAAGGTGAGTATGAAAATAAAGTTTCAGATCACAGAAAAGGCATTCTGTTTATCTGATCAATCAAAAGTATCTGAATATCCCACCTATGGGTCAAAACCCAGAAGTGTCATTACCATAGAATCCCACAAGTTAGCTCACTTTTTGACGCTGCATCAAATGCCATGCTGAGCACATGCAACACCTGTAGTTGAATTCTGTTCAGTCGGTTTTCAGACTTCAATGGTAGCAGTTTGTGAACCACAAGTTGAATTTCCAAAGGGTCCACACCTCCATTCAAAATTTTTTAGGAGTCTTCAAATGAAAAAAGATTGAAAACCACTGAATTAGGCATATGCTTAAATACCTTGTAGAAACATGTAGTGAGTGAGTGCTCTCACCTCCATTTACATCAATGAGAGTTGAGAACATCCAGTACCTTTCGGGAATGAGCTCTTTCCTTTCCACAGAGATTTTAAAACAAACAAACAAACAAAAAACACCCTTCTGGTATCTAGATACTGATAGAAAGAGATTTAAAACTATTTCCTGATTAACAAGTAGTTACAATGTAAGACCTCCATCTTGCAATGTAAGTAGCTTTATGCATGAGCCCTCCCATATAGGCTGCAGTCCTGCAAACACTCACTCTGCACTAGTGAATGGTGGACCCAAGTAGTCCCACTGAAGTCAGTGGAACTACTCGTGTGTAAAATCAAATGTATGAGTGAGCATTTTCAGGATTGGGGCCTATATGGTTGAAGTTATGTATTGAAGTAATAGTTTTTGAAAGTACATATTTTTTTCACCATAAGTTAACTACACAATAAGGTACACTTTAACAGTTTGCCTTGTTACCACCAGTATGATCTGTCCATCAATCCATGAGTGTGTTTGGTTTCTGTTTTCCTAACCCATTCTGACACAGCCTGTCACCTCATAAAATATCACATTCAACATTACTGCATGAGAGATTCTAAAAAAGTTCCAATAGTGTCATTTAGCCTGCTAATGAGGCTTAGCACTTTGTGTCCACATGTTGTATTTAGTATATTTATATTCCTAGCATTATTATGAACCCACTACTTTTAACCTGTTGATTATGTCTGTGTATTGCCCACTCTTCTCTGTATTGTGCTTCTATTGGTGAACTATACAAAATATTTTTTACGATACTTCTTGTAGTAATTTTTAAGTACTTCCACCTGCCGGTAACAAAAACACATACAAAAGTATGTCAGAGAACAAAATAAAAACTGATCCACAAAAAAAGAAAGTGGGCTTAGTTACAAGGTGGCTAGTAATACTATAATTTTTAGCCAAGGAGTATTATTGGCAAATATAAACAAATTTCATATCTAAGTCATGATTGTAGCCCCTAGGGCTAGATTGCCTTTATTATATTCACCGCTTTCCATTATATTCAGCAGTAATGCAAGGAACTTACAGGCCTGTATACTGTAAGACATTGGCTTCAACAAATTATCATATGGCTTAAGGCCTAACCGATAAACTTTTAAACAGATAAAAGGCTTAAAGGAAAACCCCAGGTAATGGGGAGCTGAAAATAGAGTGTTTAAGAGGAATTTCTAACCACAGGTACATGACCTAACCACAAGAGAGCCATGGTAATGCATTGACATATGATAAGTTGAGATCATTGATATATTAACCTATAGGAGAAGAACACTCCAACATTAGTAAAGTGAGAAAATACAAATAAGGAAAAGGGGGAAATGCTACTATGTTCGATGCATATTCAGTAGGGAGTCAGAGTATCATATTATAAAAGTTACATCCCATCCATGGGGCAGTAGGAGAAAGAGATGTAGTCCTTGGGAGGTGACAAAATGATGGCCAATGGTGAAAAGGGGGAAAGTGATGACTGACATTTCAGATTGTTCTACCAGTGATGGTGTGAATATATGGATGTGCAGATATCACTATAGAATGTACCTCTAACTACCTTACTGAGTTGGGGTGTTTGTAACTGCTAAATGTATTAATAAGCTATTTATAATCATAGAAGAGGTCCTATAGTGTGAGTGTCGTAACTGTGCTTGTCAGGGTTCCTCACTATATAATAATTTGAATAATACTGGGCCTGATCTTGGGAAAAGAACCTGTAAACCCTCAAAGTGATAACTGGTGATTCTTAAGAAATTAATATACTCTATAGATCAGGCTACCTGATTCCTACCTGTATCAGCTTTTGTCAGTCTGATTCATGGTTTTGTATTTTATACCACAGTTTAACTATTGCTTTCAGTAAACCTCTATGTTTCTACAGTTGCTATTGTTTTCTTCAGCAGTTCAACACGTAGAGGACAGGACAGTTAGTTATATGGTAAATATTAAAAATCTTTGCTTTCTTAATTTCAGCTATCTAGAAAAGTACGAGAAAGTACATCATTTTGGGGAGGATGATGATGAGGTACAACCAGGCAATCCAAAGCCACAACTTCCTATAGGTGCAATTCCATCTTCCTACAATTACCAGCAACACAGTGTGTCAGGTAAATTACATTTTTGAGAAAAAGATTGCTGTGATATTTATTTTAATTTTCCATGTTTAAACTGGAATGGTCTTTAAATGCATTGACAGTGTTGTTAAAAACATCAGCACTATATGTTAGTCAAATCATTATCTGACATAAACAAAATAATTTCTCCTGTTACCCAAAAAACAAAACAAAACCCAAGAAAATCTCCAAATCCATATATAAGCCCAACATCTTCAGACTCTCTGGATAAACAGGTAAGCCTTAAAGTGTCATTCTTTGAAAATCAACACACTCAGGATCTATTGGGCCAAGTTAAGGAGTTAATTTCAGAGTTTTCTCTGGTAATGGTTTGCCTGCAGCTCATAGATTTTTAAATCTGGGTTCCACTGATCTCAACTTCTGGGTTACAACTTGAGGAGCCAGGTGGTCCGTATTGTAGTCAGAGAATTCATACCATATGGGGCTCTACAGATCAAAATGCAAATCTGGATTGGAACAAAGAAACAAATTGAATGCCAATACAGTCAACTTAGATTGTGAGCTCTTTGGCGCAGGAGCTTATTTTTGTTCTGTATTTGTACAGCACCTAGTAAAGTGAGATCCTGGTTTATGATTGGGGCTTTTAAGTGGTACAGTCCTACAAATAAATAACAATACGGAGAATAGATCTAGAAAGTATCTCAAAATAATTGGGCTGCGTTCTGTCCTAGCTCAAGTTTCTGTGTAGTTTTCAAGGCCCTCTTCAAGTGGAGCATATCTTGCAGTATTCCATTCTGGAATGAACAACTAACTGGCAAGATCCAAGTCCAAAGAAATGGTCTCAGTGTTCTGACCCAAAGAAGATGGAAAAAACAAATGAAATGTGGAAAAGTTGGTTAAAGACAATGACTTATTTATTAAATGCAGTTATTGATATTTTGCTTATTACGTCAACCAGAATATTCATTTTATTAGTTTGGCTGCAGAAACATTGTTCTCGTTATTTCTTTTGTCTTGGTTAGATTATCTTCGTCAAAGCTATGGGCTGTCTATGGACTTTAATTCGCCAAATGACTATAATAAATTGGTGCTTTCACTGTTATCTGGACTCCCCAATGAAGTGGATTTTGCTATTAATGTGTGCACTCTTCTGTCAAATGAAAGCAAGCATGTCATGCAGCTTGAAAAGGACCCTAAAATCATCACTTTACTGCTTGCTAATGCTGGGGTGTTTGATGATAGTAAGTTTTAAGTTGAATTCTATTTTTACTGTATATAACATTTTAAGAGCTAAGCAGGAATGGTGCAAATATATATTTTCTAGCTTCTGTTAGTTTTGAATAATCATCATTCTTCATTTATAATAAATTTTAAGTAATTCATTGAAGAGAAATTAACTTTACATTTAGTTTTCTTGATTTCATAATAACTTGTGCTTTGTATCAGTCTTTGAATATTAAAATTCCTTTTTTATTCAGCTAATATATGGTTTAGAGACAGTATCATTTAACAGTTTAATTTTGTGAAACTTAAGAATTGGGTTTTCAGTGGTATTTTTAAATTACTTGACAAGCGATAAAAATTTTTAACAGTAGATTTCTGTTTAACTTATAATGCCAGGACTTGTGTGCTTGTTTGTTTTCCTGGAGAATGCATAGGACCTTGTTGATTTTTTAAGAATATGCATTTTAATCAATTACACATTAAAATAGAAAGAAGCATCTCACAGGAATGACACACTGAGTTTGTATTCTGATACAAAGAGATTCGCTTCAGTTCCTAACCACAGTGAAATTTAGAAATCAGATTTCTGTATCATTGCAATGATATCAGTCTGGGTTTAAGAAATATTTAATTGACATGCTTTCATATTTAATATTTTAAGAAGTTATATTTCACAAAACTGCTTCAATACAGAAGTCTCCTGGGTAGAGTAACCAGTGTGTGTAATTATTTGGCCAAATTGTTTATTGTTCCTTGCTTTATGTCCTTTTGTAAGCAAAAGATATGGACAAACCATCCTGTAAACTCACTGAATGACAATAGGGTAAAATGTAACTCCTGACTTAAGGGCAAAAGGAATCATTCACTATTTTAATTTTTGTTCTGTACAAAGCTTCCCTACCAAGAGATAGTGATGTTCTCCAAAGTTTAGTTTATATAAATAAATAAGAAATGAGCATTGTTTAACTAAAGAGTATTCTAGGATCCCTCTATATAATAGATGCAGCATGTATGTGTGTATGCATACATGTACGCACATGCTTTTGCAAAATAGTGCATCAAAATCTCTGTCTTTTTACTTGTTTTCCTTTAATTGTGGGGAAATAGTAGATGTGAGATATATACTCATTTTTTTAAAAATATAAACTTTTTTTATTTCCTTAATCATTTATAGTATGTAAAAAGTTAGTCTTGTCAGGAATATATTAGTGCTGGTCTAATTTCTCTCTTAGAATTTTTGGGTTGTGTCTGTCCTTTTAGTGTGTTTTTCCTTAATAGGTTGTTGGTCTAACAATAAGGTGAAAATGTCCCTCACATTAGACCAGACCAATATATTGTCTGCATCTGGGTGAATCACAAGAACTCCCAGGTGGAAGGAATACTTACAGAGAGGCTAAAGTTAATTCTGTTCCCCTAATTAGTGCTTCCCAGAGGCCTATCCTTAAATTCTGAATTTAAATAGTCACTCTTCTGAGAGTTAGGACAATTCCTTCTTCAAAGTAGCTTTTACAGAAATGAGATTAGTGCTCCAGTAAGTTTTGAATGTTCCTTTGTTTCATGCTTTCTTGGACACCGATAACTAGTCCTTCGTTGCTTACGTTTTGCAGATCAAGCCTGTACTTCCCTATGGTTGTTTCATAGGTGATCTGTACTAGCAGTTCTTTCTATTATGGTCTTCCTCAGCTGAGAAGTATTTGAGATAAAGTTCTTGGCCATGGCTAACAATAGCAAATGAATAGTCTTTGGAATTAGAGAGAGTCAAATTTGTAATGTATATGTTCTATTCTTCCACGAGGAGAAGGATTTTATTTTCACCTACTCTCTAATCCAGCCGTGAGGGTCCCATCAATGCAGAAAACAGATATGTCCCATTTCCCTACCCATTTAATGATGCAACAACACTAAAAAATAATTATTCCAATTGTCTATTAACAAACCCATTCAAGTTCCCACTCTCTTAATTCTGATTACCTGAGCCAAGTCATATCTCCATATAAGAGTATTTGCTTCTCCAGTCCATCCTGTAATCTGTCACTCACTGACAATTAGAGAGGGAATATTTGTGATGTAATGTTTCTAGTAATATTTTTCTTAATTTTGTTAACCTCTCAAGATTTATTCTAGTTTAAAAGTTTGAGCTAACTCATATCTTCCATGTGTTAGGACAGTCTCTCTCAGGAGTACTGTCTCGGTTTTTTAACATTGGTGTTTCAGTTTAAGTTTTAGTTCTCTTATGTAACCTAAGAACACGATGGGACTACAAAACTTTCTTTCCCATCTTGCCAGTAGGATTGTTTTAAGTAACTTGTTTGTATCCTCAAAATATTTAATTAGGCCTTGCATGCCAAATGCTGTAGAAGCCTTGGTCTTGGATGCTATAATGCTGTCAAATGTCAAATGCTGCTTCATTTTTTTCAGCTGAATTGTGAAACAAATACTGTTTTATACAAATTCATATTAGCACTAATCAGTTACAGACTTCCAAGCTCCAAAACAGTTATTTTCATGTAGAAGGAAATCCTGTGAACTAGTGTTTGCTGCTTCCAAGGAGTGATAGGCCAGAAAGTTTGATGTAATATCAGGTGCTGGTTCCTGCAGAGCAGCTAAGGATTACCGCAAAGTTCCTAGTAAAATATTAATATTTTTTTAAGTGGTAATGATGTCTAGCCATTGTGTTGGCTTCTTGAAAACTTCAAGAGAAGCTTTGCCTAGGTACCATGCTAAACTAACCTGGGAACATTTTTACTCTTTACCATGTACAAGCAAAAACTAGTTGCTGACATGAGATTTAAAACTAAGAAACCACTTCATATTTTTGTCAAAAGAATTCTAGAAAACATGTCATGGCTCTTTAAGGTACAAGGCAAGGGACAAAGTTTAGACCATTCAAATATTTCTTTATGCCTTAAATTGTAGTACCACAACAACAGTGAATTGAGTGTATCACAATAGAGATTACAGTGAGTTATTACAGTTTACTGCAAGATTACGCTAAGAAAATAGACTACTTCTGAGTGGTCTGTAGTATTGTTAAATCTTGATTTGCATTGTGTATTAGAAAATCAAAGGAAAATATTCAGTTCATTTTTACTAAATGTTACTTTTTATGCTTAAAGCTTTAGGATCATTTTCTACTGTATTTGGAGAAGAATGGAAGGAAAAAACTGATAGAGATTTTGTTAAGGTAACTTTAAAAATATTAAACTGTTTTTAACTGTGCACTGCCAGTAGCAAAGTCTATGTCTCCTAAAGCAGTGTGGTTCTCAATCTTTCCAGACTACTTGTACCCCTTTCAGGAGTCTATATGTCTTGTGTAGCCCAACTTTCACCTCACTTATAAAACTACTTGCTTACAAAATCAGACACAAAAATACAGAAGTATCACAGCACACCATTACTTAAAAATTGCTTACTTTCTCATTTTTACCATATCATTATAAAATAAATCAATTGGAATATAAATATTAGTAGAACCTCCGATTACGAACACTTTGGGAATGGAGGTTGGTTGTGACGCTAAACAAAACTTTATGGTGTTTCTTTCAGAAGTTTACAACTAAACGTTGACTTAATACAGCTTTGAAACTTTTCTATGCAAAAGAAAAATGCTGCCTTCCCCCTTTTTTGTAGTTTACATTTAACACAGCACTGTTTTATATTTGCCTTTTTTTTGAGGGGGGGTGGGGAGGGTGTCTTTGCTGCTGCCTGATTGCGTACTTCCAGTTCCAAATGAGGTGTGTGGTTGACTGGTCAGTTCATAACTTTGGTGTTTGTAACTTTAAAGTTCTACTGTACTTACATTTCAGAATGATATTTGAGCCTGTTTTTCACTTTTGTCATTCTGGGAGCAGTGAAAAGTATTTTCTCCCCATTAAGTCTGTTCCTGTTCTCAGAGCTGGCATTAGGGGGTGTCAACAGGGCAGTTGCCTGGGACTGCATGAAGCTAAGTTGCTCAGACTTTGGCTTCAGCCCTGGCCGGTAGGGCTTGAGCTTCGGCTTTCTGCCTTG
>ML675616.1:50239756-50279533 GCA_007922155.1 Mesoclemmys tuberculata
AGCCCTTGGGCTTTGGCTTCAGTCCTGGGCAGCGGGGCTCGGGCTTCAGCTTTCTGCCCTGGGCCCAGCAAGTCTAATGCCGGCCCTGGCTGCCCATAAAAACACACTCATGACCCACTTTGGGGTCACGATCCACAGTTTGAGAACTGCTGATACAGTATATAGAGCCGCATAAACAAAGTCATTGTCTGTATGGAATCTTAGTTTGTACTGACTTCGCTAGTGCTTTTTATATAGCCTGTTGTAAAACTAGGCAAATAGCTACATGAGTTGATGTACCTCTGGAGGACCTCTGCATATCCCCAGGGGTACACATACCTTGGTTGAGAACCATTGTCTTAAAACAGCAAAATGGTTTTCACATAAGTTGTATCAGAATATGACTTTGAAGTACTTTCCAGTTTTATTGCTTTCAAGAAAATACAGTAGGACACTAAATCAAGGATATTTTATGATAAAACTTGGGGAAAGCATTAAGAAAAAGGAAGTGTATGCTAGAGAATAGATAAAGGTTCTAGACATGTTTTAGACTAGCCCTTTAACTGATTTGGCAAGAGAAACAATGTTACTCCAGTTATTAAGCACTGGAATCAGCAAAGAAATATTATAGATTATGAAAATGTGCTGGTGATTCAGAAACATCGGAAGCCTAGGGAGAATTTAAGGGGTGCTGGAAGCTTTGGACAACTTTGTTTCCATTAGGAGTTTACATTACTGCAGTAGGTTTGCATGAGTCATTTTTGTTTTTTCCACTAGAGGGCACGATATGCTATAGTAATAGTGTAGCAAGATTACTTCTAGCTGCACTTCTATTTTATGTAAACATTTCCTTTGTGTCCTAGATGAATATTTGTATGGTGCTTGGTAGCATGTAATCAGAGCCGATGTAAGAGTATTAGGCGCCCTAGCGAACCTTCAGCCTTGTGCCCCTCCCCAATTAACTTTAGAAAATGAATATTGTGGGTTAGTATGAATAAAAATTCTGCATTATAATTACAGATTCACTTTACATGAAGAAGAGAGAGTATTATGTTACTGATTTGTACATTCTCATTGCCTTTTCATTCCCACTGCTGAAGCTTGTTCACTTAATTATGTAGTTTCATAAATAGTTCACTCATTTTTTTGCTGCCTCACCTTCTCTGCCCCCAAATTTTGCTGCTGTAGGTGACTGCCTAGTTTGCTTAGAGGTTGCATTGGCTCTGCATGTAATAACGTATATTTGAAAGAGATTTGGTATTTCATTATGTTTGCTTAAGGGAATGCTATCATGTTAATATAACACTTCTCAAATTTCCTTAAGGTTTTACATAACTTACATTATTAAAATTGGAAGAATTTTAAAATGTGGTTTATTTTGCTCATTTATGCTGTTTATTTCCAGGTGATAAAAACTGGGCGGGAGAGAGGGGGAATCGATTATTTGGTTCCACTTCAGTTTATAGTCAGGTTTTTGCTCAAATTCTTTCTTGTGTTTTTTAATACATCTACAGAATGTTGCTATATTTGCATTACAAAAATTGCAGAGGAATTTTGTATGTTCTTACGTTGTGTTAAGTTAGTTTTTACAAAACTTAAATGTTGGCCCAACTGGATAACAATACTACCCATTAAATGTTTATTATTTGCTAAAATACAAATAGGTTGAATTCATTCAAAAGAATAAAATTGATAATGAAGAAGATGAGCATTATTTTTTTATGACTGGAACTTGGAAGCATGTTAAAGTATACTAAGGTTAAGTGCAAAAAATTGTGCTTCATGGTCTTTGTTTTCACCTTTTCTGTGAGATGTCCAGAAATATTATACTTGGAAATTTTTATTCAGAAGTAATTAGCTTTTCTGGTTTTACCACCCCCTAAAACTGAGGCAGTCTGTGCAATAGTTAATGAAGAGCAACATCAAGTGCTATGTCTAGATATGTAAACATTTGAAATTATACTGAATTATAATTTATATGTTTGTTAATTACATCATCTTAAATATTTATAGTATATGAAAACAGATGGTTTTAATAAACTCTCTTAACTGGGTGTTAAGTAGAACCAGTGTATCTGCAATAAGATTTACTAATAAGAAACTTGGATGTGCTCCAAGAATCTATTTATAAACATTACATGGTGTATAGAACCACACTACTGTAAAACACTGTTGAGAGCATGCCATAAACTAATATCACATCTAAAAATACCTGTATATTCCAATAAACCATTTTTTTCATAGAATCTTATTTTAAGCAGTTGGTTGATCCCATGACAGAAAGTTATTTTTTTCATATAAAAGCTATGTTTCTGTATATAAGAAAAAATGAGGAGAGCATTAACGACATTTTTAGACTTCCTATTTCCACTGTTGTTCTACTTCATGTGATTGCTCATATCCATTCCACTATAGGTGAGTGCTCGCCACCGTGCACTGGTTCCCGGAACCTTTTTCCTCTTAGCAGATCCCGTAGGGTCGGCTCAGGCGCCCCTGAAGTGCCACACTCATGCCGCGGCACATAAGGCACTGCTGACCCTACAGCCCCTCAGTTTCTTCTTTCCGCCCGTGATGGTTGCTGGAACATCTCTTGCCTCTTGCAAGTAGCTTTCCCCTTATTGGACTTTGTTAGTTGTTGTTAGTAGCTAAGTGTTAACTTAACACTATCCTAAGTTAGTTAGCATTAGACTAGAACCCCGCCCTCCCCCCCCCCCCCCCCCCCCCCGAGGCTTAGGGCCGGGCCATGCCTGGCTCACTGGGCTTTAAGCCTTGCACTGCGTGCAGTAAGGCTTTCCCGGTTAGTGACCCTCACGACTGCTGCCTTAAGTGCCTGGGGGAGCAGCACGTGAGGGAGAAGTGTAGAATTTGCAAGGCCTTCAAGCCCAGGACCCAAAAGTAGAGGCATATTAGATTGAACGCCATCTTGATGGAAGTGGCAGTCCGTCCGGCTTCCAAGCTACCACGTTCTACTTCGGCACTGAGCGTTTCCTCAGTGCGGAGCGCTCTGCCGGCACCAGAGTCTGCTCGACGCCAACCATCTCTGGTGCCGATGAGGAAACAGCACCTGCACGTGGAGAGCTCTCGCTCCCCCGCACCGCTGCCGTGGAAGGGGTTGAGCCCAGAGGTGCTTGAACTTTGGCCTGATGAGCTAGCTCTGGGGCCCGCACCTCCGTGTAAGGAGCCTCCCCCAACTCCTGGGGGTGGGGGAGAGCCCCTGCAAGGTCCTTCAACACCGGAGGCCTTCCAGACAGCACGGGCCTTGATGGCCATGCCTACACCTACGCCTACCCCTTGGCCGGGGGGGGAGCCAGTGTCCTGGGGTAAGCCCACACTGGGTGCCCCCGGAGGATGGTCAAGACCTATCTCAAAGGAGAGGTGTCCCACCAGACAGCCACAGAGGGTAGAGCATGAAGGCTCCCCTCCCAGATGAGAGTGTGACTCGTTGAGCTCATCCTTCCCACGGCATCAAGATCATCCACCGTCACCAGAGGCACCGTACTCGAGAAGGCACCGGTCCAGGACCATCTTGCACACTGGATGCAGCTCTCACTCCCGCACATCGGAGTCGGGCTTGGCACTGAGAAGCCGCAGGCAGCACCATTCCCGGTCCCCAGGAGGCAAGCAGCGCTGTAAGTCGTCAGTGCTGAGGTGTTGGACATCGTCCAACTCTTTGGATCGAGTGTCATCCCGGCTGCACCGATCGTGGTGCACCGACACTCATCCACCTCATAGGGGTCATCAAGGGGCCGATCCCTGACTAGCGGTAGTAGAACCCAGAGGCGGCACTGTTGGCACTGATCCAATGGGTCAGGGTCCCAAAAAGACAACTGATGCCGCCAAGATGCTCTGCAGCTGGTGCCGATGCCGGCACCAGGTTGGCCGCAAGGTCCCTGGCAGCGGCCTTATTGGTGCCCATGGGGGCGCAGATGGGACAAGCAATGGTGTCGGTCCCATCCCTAGCAGCTCAGCCGGTGCCCCCTCGCCTGACACAGAGGGTAAACATTCCTCGGAGGAGGAAACGGACCTGGAGGAGGAACCCTCTACAGGGCCCCATCGACCCTCCTCCTCCTCCTCCTCTCCAGATGAGGTGACCTCCAGAGACCACAGGGCACCACTGATAGACTTCAGGGCACACCAAGAGCTCTTGAAAAGGGTGGCTTCTAACCTCAATCTGGAGTTTAAGGAGCTATCAGAGGAGGAGGACCTCTTCTTTGGTGGTGTTGGGTCAGAGGGACCGTCAAGGGTAGCCCCGCGCGTACGTGACAGGGTTCTCAAGCTCTCTAAGGCCCTCTGGCAAACCCCGGCCTCAGTTGCCCCTACATTGAAGGGTGCCAGAAAGAAATACTATGTGCCTGCTAAGGGGTTTGAGTGTCTTTTTACCCACCCAGCCCAGGGATATTGGTGGTGGACGTGGCTAATCAGAGGGGGACAGGTAGGGGTCCCAGATTGCCACTCCCAAAAACAAAGATAATAAGAAAATCGATCTGTTTGGGAGAAAGGTATATTCGACTAGGGCCCTACAGTTCCACATAGCGAACCACCAGGCCCTTCTAGGACGTTATAACCTTAACCTCTGCAACTCCATGTGGCGGTTCACAGAGAGGTTGCCCCAGGACCTCGCGGGGAACTTTACCATGGTCCTGGACGAGGGCATCACGGTGGCAGGGGCGGCGCTACAAATCGCTACTGATGCTGTGGACACGCAAGCAGAGCTATAGTCTCTGCAGTGGCCATGAAACGGTGTTTGTGGCTTCAGTCAGGGGGGCTGTCCCAAGAGGTGCAGCACTCCATACAGGACCTGCCCTTTGATGGGACGGGCCTGTTTTTAGATAAAATTGATGACAGACTGCATTCCCTTAAAGACTCACGAGCCACGCTGCGTTCCCTGGGCCTCTACACTCACCAGGCCTCAAGGCGTCAGCCTTGGCCGCAGACACAGCTTTCACTGCAGCAACAGCCCAGACCATCACCTAGGCCCTTTCAACCCGGCAGGGGCAGAGAAAGGAATAGGGGATTCAGGTGTCGTAATCGCTCCAACTCGTCTGCAGCCTCCCAGCAAGGGCCCCCTAAAGGGCCCAACAATAAAAAGCAATTTTGACGGTGTGCCTGAGGGTCGCACCAGTACCTCTCTCCCAGATCCATCCCTGGTATTTTTGAACAGGCTAAAACCATTCTATGCCGTGTGGCAGAACATCACCTCAGACTGTTGGGTCATTGAAGTAGTTCTTCGGGGATGTGCCCTCCAGCTTACTGCCATTTCCCCAGACACCCCCCCCCCAATCCCATCTCTTTTCAGGGACCCCTCTCACGGGCAACTCCTCTTACAGGAGGTGGATGCCCTCCTCAAACTGGGGGCGGTGGAGGCGGTTCCCCTGCACGAAATAGGGAGGGGTTTTTACTCCAGATATTTTCTCATCCCCAAGGCGAAAGGGGGTCTGAGGCCCATATTGGATCTGCATCGTCTAAACAGGTTCATAAAAAGGCTCAGGTTCCACATGGGTCTCCCTAGCCTCCATTATTCCTGCTCTGGATCCAGGAGATTGGTATGCTGCCCTTGATTGGAAGGATGCGTATTTCCATGTTTCTATCCTTCTGAGCCACAGGTGCTTCCTCCAGTTTATGGTAGCTGGGTTCCACTACCAATTTATGGCTCTGCCCTTCGGCCTCTCATCCGCTCCCAGGGTATTCATCAAGTGTATGGCGGTAGTGGTGGCCCACTTGAGGCGCAGAGGGGTGCAGATTTTCCCATACCTGGATGACTGGCTGATCAGGGGCAGATCCAGGTCCCATATCCAGGACAGTGTGTCCCTCACCTGTGCCACCTGCACCAAACTGGGGCTGCTCATAAACCAGCAGAAGTCAACTTTAACCCCTGTGCAGTGTATAAAGTTCATTGGAGCCACCCTGTATGCTTCCCAGGCCAGAGCTGAGCCTGCCTCCCACAACCTTCGTTCAAGGCTATGGCTGCAATTATCGCCCAGTTACAGATGTCCCATGACGACAGCCAGGCACCGCCTACAACTATTAGGACACATGGCGGCCTGAACATACATGGTGAGGCTTGCTCGCCTCAAGCTCAGGCTGCTTCAAGCGTGACTGGCCTCGGTGTATACGCCGAGCAGACACCCCTTGAACAGGTTATTCACAGTTCCCCTAAGGATGCTAGCCTCCCTGGACTGGTGGAGGACTCCAGGGGCAGTGTTGACGGGTGTTCCCTTCATGGATTTGGCCCCGTCGGTCACCCTGATACCCGATGCCTCGGACGTCGGGTGGGGAGCCCACATCAGTGCCAAACTGGGCACCCAGGGGACATTGTCAGAGAAGGAGAAAAATCTCCACATCAATGTGAGAGAACTCAGAGCCGTCAGGTTACCTGCAAGGTGTTCCTCAGCCTCCTGAGGAGCAGGATGGTTCAGGTGCTGATGGACAATACTGCGACAATGTTTTACATCAACAGGCGGGAGGGAGTGCGCTCCTTGGCCCTCCGCCAGGAGGCCATTCGATTATGGGACTTCGCAGTGAGGCACAACTTCCACCTATCTGCCTCTCACCTCCCGGTGGTCAGGAATGACGAGGAGGATTGCCTCAGCAGGTCGTTTCTACCCCATCGTGACTGGTCACTGCACCCAGAGGTGGTGACTTTCATTTTCCGCAAGTGGGGTGTTCCCCAACTGGACCTGTTCACATCATACTGGAAGAGGAAGTGGCCGAGGTTTTGCTCACCCTGGGGTCGTGAGCCAGGCTCCATATCCGTCGCATTTCTCATCAAGTGGAAAGGGACCCTTATGTATGCATTTCCCCCCATTCTGTTCCTGCCCAAGGTCCTCTTGAAAATCAAGAGGGACAGAGCAGAACTGATACTGAGTGCCCCCGCCTGGCCGAGACAGCACTGGTACAGCATGCTGATGGACCTGTCAATCGCCCCGCCAGTGGAGCTCCCGTGGCGTCACGACCTGCTCTCCCAGGACCAGGTTCGCCTGCTGCACCCGGACCTGGACACCCTCCACCTAACGGCCTGGAGATTCTGTGACTGATGGGAGGGGAGAGAGCATGCTCGGCGCAGGTCCAGCAAATCCTTCTGGGCAGCAGAAAACCTTCCACACAGATTGTGTACCGGGCCAAGTGGAGAAGGTTTACCTGCTGGGTGGAGTCCTGGGGCATTCGGCCTAGCCTCTCAGCCTTCCACCACCTGCTGGAAGGGACATCCCTTTTCTCCCACCTCATGCCAGTCAGGTTCCTCAAGGGGTGGAGAGGCTTTACCCGCAGGTCCGGGACCCGGTGCCTCCCTGGGACCTTAACCTGGTTTTCTCTAAACTAACGGGGCCCCCCTTTGAGCCAATGGCTACATGCCAGCTGCTCATCCTATTGTGGAAGGTAGCCTTCCTGGTGGCCATTACCTTGGCTAGGAGGGTTTCCAAGATTAGAGCTTTGACCTCGAAGCCTTCCTACACAGTGTTTTACAAAGATAAGGTGCGGTTGAGACCCCATCCAGCCTTCCTGCCTAAAGTGGTCTCCCAATTCCACTATAATCAAAATATCTTTCTCCCTGTGTTCTTTCCCAAACTACACGGGTCAGAGGAGGAGCAGAGATGGCACTCCCTGGATGTTAAAAGGGGCCTGGCCTACTACATCAACAGGATGAAGCCGTTCCGGAATTCGACGCAACTCTTCATCGTGGTGGCGAACCACATGAAAGGCTCACCTGTCTCCACTCAGTGCATCTCCATGTGGATCACTGCCTGCATCAAGTGCCGCTATGAGCAGGCGAATGCACCACTTCCAGGGGTGATTTCAGCGTACTCAACCAGAGCCCAGGCATCATCTGTGGCCTTCCTGGAAAGGGTGCCCTTGCAGGACATCTGCAAGGCCGCCACCTGGTCATTGGTGCACACCTTCACATCCCATTATGCCATCATTTAGCAGGCGAGAGAGGGTGCGGGATTCATCAGAGCCGTTCTGAGGACAGCTCACAGATAACTCCTACCCACCTCCAAGGTATGGCTTTGTAATCACCTATAGTGGAATGGACATGAGCAATCACTCAAAGTAGAAAGCAGGGTTACTTACCAGTAACTGTAGTTCTTCGAGATGTGTTGCTCATATCCATTCCACACCCACCCGCCATCCCTGCTGTCGGAGTTGGCAGAAAGAAAGGGCTGCAGGGTCGGCGGTGCCTTATGTGCCACGGCATGAGCGCAGCACTCCAGGGGGCGCCTGAGCCGACCCTACGGGATCTGCTAAGGGGAAAAATGTTCCGGGAACCAGTGCACAGTGGCAAGAGTGGCACCTATGGTGGAATGGATATGAGCAACACATCTCGAAGAACAACAGTTACTGGTAAGTAACCTCCTTTCTGTTGACTCACAACAGATGTGTTGGCAAGAGGAGGGGGGTTACATGCTTGTTCTTTTCTTTTTTGGATTGCTTATACTTTTTCAAAACTAGCAGAACAGTGCTAAATTGATCTGTGTTCTCTTCTTACTCTTGTTGTTTAGGTTCTCTTTTGTAAATGTTGGTGGGTCTGTTACTTGTTCTGCTAGGTTCAAATATTTATTTTGGTATCGTCATCATTCACTTCTCCTATCATGTTGCCTACAATGACAGTAAATGAGAGTAAGGGTTTGCATCATTGTGTACTAATGTGGTGGCTAATGCCAGCTTAATCTCAATCTCTTTTCCTAATCTGGACAAAGACCAAGATTCTGAAGTCAGGTCTTGCAAATTGCTCAATTCCAAGCATTCCTAGAGCCAGAGATTGACATCTCTCCCTTGAGATCAGTGTGAGCTATCAACCATTAGAAGTTTATTGATCCAGCTAAAAGTCCGAGCTGAATGAGTCCTTGGATGTGAAAGTAAGAAGTTGTGAAATTTGACTGCTTAATACCTCTGTTCTGGCAACAGTTGCTCCAGCTCTTATGGGCTGTCCATGTGTAAATTTGACTCTTGGTGCCTTTGTGGCTCTCTTACTTGAGCTTCTGAGAGGTGCCCCTGTTTTTTTCTCTTCTGGAGAATAAAGAGTGTTTCACTAGATCTGATAGCCAGAGTTATCTGTCCCTAGTCTACTTTATCAAAGAGAGATGTTTCCTTGGTTCTGAAGTGTCATCTTTAAGGTTGGCTCGCCCCAGCTGAGGTGAATTCCATCATCATTTTGTGGTTTTTAGGATCAGACAGACCTCTTTCTGACAATATACTTCAACGCTTCTCCTTATTCTGAGGGCTCTAAGAGTCTTCATCTTTGGCTTCACCTGTACTCTGAAATGTAGTGATACAAGTTCTTTATATAATAGCACCATTGTTAAAGAGGTCATCAGAGAGATGTACTGCCAATTGTCCTTCACCTAAATGACCTCAAAAGACAGCATTAATTTTTCCTTGGGATGTTTTAAATCTCCTCTAGCCAGCATTGGGTGATTTATTAGACACAGATTATAAAGAGAAATGTTGGATTAACCTGCCCAGTCCATTGAAATTGGTCCTTCCTCTTCATAACATTGAGACAGTGTTATAATGCCTTCTGCATCACCACCAAATGATTTTAGTCCATCCAAGAAGATGGATCCAGTTGGTGAAGAAGAAGGATTTCAAAATGATATTGTTTCAGGATAAGGTGCAAATACTTGATATCCTTGCATTTTGGCAAGGATATCAAGTAACCTCTGCATCTTGATATCCAAAAGGCGAGAATATAAAGTATTTACACTACCCATTATTTATGGCTGCCTTGCTCTTGCAGCATATTGATATCTTGCCTCAACTTCAGTACTTACTGTGGTTAAAAATAATTTTAAAAAAGCTGATCAATTGTATCAAGTGCAGGCATTTAAATATTTGTAATAAGTCTATGCCAGGGATGACATTGGTGTCAGCTTCTGCAGAGAGAACAAATTGCCAAGTCCTCGTGTTCTACACATCATGAGTGAGAGAAAGTCCAGGGTGATTTACCTCTAGGAAGAAAGTCTACTCTTCTATAACTTCAAATTACCCAACAGCATTAGTTAGATACAAGTTTTAAATCTGAGAGTGCTTCCTTTTGGACTTTTAGCCTGAATATTATAAAGAGACCAAGAACATATCGTTGGAGGGTCAGTCTAACTAATACTATGGGACTGTGAGAGCATCTTACGATTTTGGTCTCTCTGTAAGAGCACGAGCAACAGCTGTAACTTTGCATTGGTTCTCTGGGCCTTTCCAAAGACCTTCAAATTGTGGTTGAAGATGTGCATTTGAGGATATACATCTCTTTGCTGTTTGAAAAATACAAACACTAGACTAGAGCAATATAAGGACTAAGTCTATGGCTTGATTCTAAGTTGTTCTTCCTTTTGTCATCAACAGTGAAATTTGCATGTTTACCCTCTTCATCACTGTCCAAAAGAGAAGCATCTAAAAGGGAATATTACCTTGACAAGTGAAATTGAAGGCAATCTGGTTTTGCACACATCTTTGAAACATGACAAAAATCGCCTTCCTTGAGTATCTCAAGCTCCATTTTAAAAATGGACCCATTGAGCTCAAAGTGAGGACTGCAGTAGAAGTATCATTCTAGAGGTTTAACTTCATGCCTAACACTTCTGTGAATATCACTGATAGCATCAGGATTAAGAGGAGAAACTTTCTCCCTTTAAAGGAGAAAGTTTTTTGTTCCACAGCAGTATAAAGTTTGAGTTTACTCTAATCTGGTCTGTTTCTTCCATTTCAATAATCCAAAATGTTCAAATGAGAAGTAATAGTCCTTACTGTGTCAAAGTCCCCAGCATGATGTTTGGAGGCACTGTTCAGTGGGAGATGGCATCTTTCAAATTTGACATAAAACTGAGCCCTGGTCTACACTTATTTGGAGATTCAGAGGCAGTCAATGGGAGTTACACAAGCTACCTCCTGCGCTCCATCTTCATTGCACTGCACCAATGGGAACCGTGTTCCTGTTGACGCAGCGCTAAGCCACTTTAGGGGGTGATTTACTAATGTTGACTTCCTGATCGATTGAGCGGGTCTACACTGACTGTTCAATCAATCCAGAAAGATCGATCTGACAGCAGCAAATTTGCTGCAGTCAGCATAGACATACCCTGAGATCCTGCCCTGTTGTAGACACTTATTTAGTATTTGTATAAAGCACTTCAGATGTATTTAGTGTGCAAACCCTTCCTGAAGGACTGTGCAATTTAGGTAAACATAACATACCATAGCATTTTCAAGAGGGTAGGGATGTCAATATTAGTATCATGGTCACAATCTAGTTTGGGTAATTACACTGTGTACCAAAATTTCTCCTATAATTCATTGGGCTATAATATTCTTCATTTCTTGTCCTAGATTGTTTCCGTTGTTTTACCTTATTATCATAGAGTTGTTGCATTTCACCTCAGTAGTGAATTAAGTGATCCCTATATATTTAAAAGTTTATGAGCTTGATCCTGCATATCCTTGATCACATGATGAATCTTGACTAGTGGGACTAGCCATATACTAAAGATTTGCAGATCAGGCCCTTATTTTGTAAAGTACTTTGAATTCCTGTGTGGTGAAGTATACTGTCTAAATAGGAATAGGTCTCAGATCCTGTTGATTTGTTGTGAATGGAGTACTTTTGGCATCTTGGGAAGGTGGCAGGAAGACTTCTTTAAAGCAGTTGTAGTATATTGAACATTATAGGTTTCAACTTTGGAGTGAAGAATGTCCCATTAGATAGATATAAATTACCTTTAAGATGCAGTAGTAGCTGATATGAATGGGAAGAGGATTTTTTTACACATATGGAATAGTGATAAACTGGTCCTTACCCATCTGTGAATATTTTAAAGAAGCAGAAGTGAAAACAGATTTATTTTTAAAGGAAACATCACACTTTAGAAATTTGGTATAACTTTTTATTCTGTTCACAGTTCTGGAAAGATATTGTGGAGGATAATGAAGTACGTGACCTCATTTCTGACAGAAACAAATCTCAAGGTGAGATATCTTGAATAAACTGATTAGTTCAATTCTGGTAGATATGGAAAAGGAACAGCTTTAAAGTTGATGTTTTTCTTTTGTAGATGTTCCATCAGAAGAATGGATATGGCAGTCCTTATTTCATCCACCTCGCAAGTTGGGCATTAATGATATTGAAGGGCAGCGGGTACTTCAGATTGCAGTGATTTTGCGAAATCTTTCCTTTGAGGAGGGAAATGTTAAACTTTTGGCAGCTAATCGTACCTGTCTTCGGTTCCTGCTACTCTCTGCTCATAGTCATTTTATTTCTCTAAGGCAATTGGGGCTTGACACACTAGGAAATATTGCAGCAGAGGTAAGGAGCTTCATAATGGCATAATTCAAATATACTTTGGAGAAGGTACTACTGTAGTATCATGTAGCTTGACTGATGTCTCAAAATTATTTTTCTTGTGATTATTTGAAGTAATAGCAAATAAGTGCTTCTTTGAATGCAAATAGTAGATTTCAACAGATATAGAGCGGGGCCCCCAATTTGCCAAAGCAGTCGTGTGGGGGAATTCAGTTGTGTGGGGACGTTGGATCCCTCAAAACACCTCTGATTTTCAATTGAAATTCCATGGCATGGAGGAGAAATGTAGTTGAATTACTTTAAAAATTAAAAATTTTACTTTAGAAATCCTAACTCCACTATGATATTACAAGAATTCCTGTGTAACCACATAATAGATATGAATACACTGTTCATAATAATGAGCATGAGAAAACCAGGGAGAAGCTTTGGGAAGATCACATGTGCATAGGTGTATCATCAGTGAGGGAGACTTACTTTTTCTTTTCAAAGACGTTTAGATGTAAGAAGAAACAGTAACAGGCCAGTTCAATCTATTTTGTGGCATTATACACCACAGATAAATATAATGTTGGATATTGTGTATACATTGAAATCCTGTAATGAGTAAGTAGCAGAAGTAGTAGAAGAAGACGACACTGTAGTGCTCAGCTAGTGATAGAACTCTGACTAAGTTGGTGTTTTCATTAATATCTAATGGTCCTGGTGTGTGTGGGGGAAGGTCTTTGAGAGAGCAGTAGTGGTAGCAATATTTACTGTAGTGCTAATGACTGTAGTCATGGACCAGGACCCCATCGTGTTAGTTGCTGTACAAATGACAAAGGATGGTGAAAGCCATATGAGAGAATTCACCCCAATCACTGCTACTACTTCACAGGGCCCACTCTGATGACAACCTAGGAATTCTGTTATTTTCTTACTGTAAAGACACAAAGAAAAAAGAAAAGTTCAGAGTATAATACAATAGAAAAGAGACTCCACACACTTAAAGCACAGTCTTGTATGCTCACAGAAGTGACAGCATATTCCAACAAATGTATCACATATAAAGACTTTTGAGCATTGTATTTGGTATGCAAATTTAAGAACTGTATCTATTATGACTGTACGTACAACATGGACTATAGCTTAAATAATGTTTTTTTTTCCCCTTTCTCTCAGCTTCTGTTGGATCCTGTTGATTTCAAAACTACTCATCTAATGTTTCACACTGTTACAAAATGCCTAATGTCAAGGGATAGATTCTTAAAAATGAGAGGTAAGGTCTTAGATTGCTAGTTTTTTGTGTATGGTATGACAGTGATTTTCAGCTGTTTACAAATATTCTATATTTGTTTTTCAGGCATGGAAATCTTGGGGAATCTTTGTAAAGCTGAAGATAATGGTGTCTTAATTTGTGAATATGTGGATCAAGAATCCTACAAAGAGATAATATGTCATCTCACTTTACCAGATGTGCTGCTTGTAATCTCAGCACTTGAGGTGCTGTACATGCTCACAGAAATGGGAGAAGTGGCCTGCACAAAGATTGCTAAAGTAGACAAGAGCATAGGTAAGGAACAAGCAGAATGAAATATCAGATCAGTTTATTTGATGAAGAGAACATTGACGCAGTGTCACATTTAGGGGTGTTAAAAATTCTACTTTTTCAGAGTTTTGAGTGTGTGTGTGTTTGTCCATTACGTGCATATTGCTGCAGTATATTTACATAACTGAATCTTTGTTTTCTCAAAGAACTAATAACGGTAGAGACCAGGGCAGATCAGGATTTTGAATTGTATATTGGCTTGATATGCCATGAAAAATATAATGGAAAAGTCCACAGAAATATGTGAGGGTTTGTTTGTCTTTCAGCAAGTATCAGTTTAACTCAAATTGGTGTGTTCAGTACCAAACATTCATATTTATTTTGTTGTAATACCATTGTTGGTTTTGCATTTAATGTTTTAGATACATTAGTATGTCTGGTTTCTATGGACATCCAGATGTTGGGATCTGATGCACTTACTGCAGTAAAGCTCATTGAACATCAAAGCTCCAACCATCAAGTATCTGAAATCAGGCCACAGGCAGTGGAGCATGTTTCCTCACAGGCCCATGCAACAGCTGTCCCAGGTTAGTACAGTTTCAGGAGAACATCTTTTGTATTTCTGTAGAACATTCTCTTTAGCATATGTGACTGTCCATCTGTCTTTCTATCTATAGCTTTATAATCATGTGTATGTGTGTAGCTATATAGCTGTGCATAATTTAATGATTTACTTAAGCTTCAGTACATCAGATCAGATGTGCATATTTTTAGTATTATTTCTGGCAACATGGATGTTAAGTTAATCTTTGTTTTATTTTTCCAATTGAATAAATATTTGGAACAATATTGGTCATTACATGAAAGCATTGTGAAGTAACATGGAAAGATTCTGAACATTTTTCAAAGCTGTAAATCTTGAAAATATAAACAAAGAAAATGGTACACATTTTTTTTTAAATTAACCTGTTCGTTTGCATGTCAACAAAAGATCTACGACTCTCAGAGGGTAGCAAGTCCATTTTGCATTATATTCTGTGTGAATGGTAAGTAGATGGAAATGTGTACAATGCATTCACATTTAGTGTTCGGGCCAAACTTTAGGACAATGGGCTTAGAGGATTTAATGGAATCGTAGAAATGCAGACAAAAAAAAAATCTTATGATTGCGTTGAAGCCACTAAACGTTTTATTTGGGATGTAAGTCAAATTTTAACTGCACATAAACCTTAAAGGAAAGTTTATTCTTTGTTGATGTCAATAGACCCTCATAATATTTTATGTGGATATTGTTTAGTTTTTGCAAATCTATTTTTGGGGTGAAATCCTGGCCCCACTGGAGCGAATGACTTCAGTGGGCAGAATTGCACTCTAGATCTTCTCTCTCTCTCACGCGTGCTCTCTCTCTGTTTTAACAAGAACTTTTGTTAAATTCACATACAAAATTACATTCTGCTGATCTATGTCGTTCCTCTTACAGCAATAGAGACTTGCTATTTTAGGAGAAAAATGTCTATTTCAATGCTTTTCACAAGTATACTTTGTATATCAAGAAAGTTATGGGCATTCTTGGATCGTGGCATCCACAGTTACTCATTCAATCCAAATATATAAGTCACTCATTAATTAAACAACTGATAATACAATTAAGTGCACACTTGCTGGTCACAATCCTGCTGTCCTCACTCTCTTAACTTCAGTGAAAATAAAGTCTGTAGGATTTGTCTCATACTGAACACCCAGAAGTCAGGGGCTTTCAGCCATCTGAAAAGTGTAGGTATTTGAAATAACTATATAATTTGGTGTACATTACTGTTACTTAAATAAGTATTTTTTTTAAAAGAATACAAATTTTAAAACAAAACTGATTTCCTTCCTCTTGCTAAAAAAATCACCACCGTCCCCCATTTTTTTCCCACTCAATACTTAAAGTACCACAGACTTTTAAAAGGCCCATACTGCCTTTGTGTGGTTCCTGGAAGAACCCAAAGGGTCTAAACCTGAGAGACATATTAGTTAGCTACAACTCCATTCAAGTCAAGGTCAGACCCAAAGACCCTAGTACTTCAGTTTCATTTCTGTGACTAAATATAAACTAAGTTTTTCCCCTAGTTTTCTTTCCCTTTTCCTCTTGGATTTAATAGACTCTTTGTGGTTTGTTGGATTACCCACTCATCTAGAACCTTTATCAGTTAATCAGATTCTTCATCTCAAAACGATTTTTATAAAACATTGCAGTTCACAGTGGCTTGACTCCAGAAAAGTCTGAGCCATGAAATCTTGACAAATGTTTTGCTAGCCAATTAAAGGCCCTGCTAAAGTTAGAGAATTTTGCTTTGATATGACTACAATGATGTAGTCACACAGGAGTAAACTCAATATGTAAATGTGCAGCACCTATGTAAAGCAAGTTACTGGAGTAAATTGTATTAGTTAATGCCCCACTTGATATTAGTGCAGCATGTCTACATTAACTTTTAACCAAGTAAGTAGTGTAAGCATTCATGTACAACTTTATTTCTTAGTTACTGCTTTTTTTTTTTTTAAATAGAACATGTTTGACTGTAATAGGACAATGCTGAAATACTTGGATGATACTGAACCAGTTGGCCTATAGATTTGGGTTGAAAGAGTTACATTAATTTCCAAAGCGTTGAAGGATGAGATAATTTTATCTCGATATCGGTCACATTTTCATTCTTCAAAATATTAATTTCCCACTACAAACGAAAATCTTAGTATTTGTGTTATACACAAACATCTCTTAAGGCTGCATTAGTAGTTATTTTATATTTCATTCTGTAGTCCTTTTTTTCATGATTTGTAACTTTTTCAAAAGTTTGCCATTCAGTGAAAAATTTTCCAAGCTTGGTCTGCTCTTGAAGGTGTTCCTTCTTCAAGTGCTTGCTTATCTCCATTTCACGTTAGGTATGTGCACATTCACTGGTGCTGGAGAGTTTTCCCTCAGTGTTATCCATAGAGCCAGCTCTGATGCCCTCTGCAGTGATGTGAGTATGTACCAGTATGTAGGGCCGCTGCCAGTCCACTTCCCTCTCAGTTCCTTCTTACCACCTGTGACAGTGCTGGAATGTCCTTGCCTTAGCAAGCAACTCCCCAGTTGTTTTCTTCATCTTCAATATGTATAGTTTTATTGTTCAAATCGGTGTTCAGTTAACAGTTTTACTAGTTTCTAGTAGTTTAGGGGCTATCTGTTCCCTGTTTTCATGGGACAGTCGGGGGGACTGGGCATGCCTTGCTCTCTGAGCTTCAAGCCTTGTGCAGCCTGGAAAAAACAGATGCCTATGAACAATCCTCACCAGAGCTGTCTCAAGTGTCTGGGTAAGGTGCATATAAAAGACAAGTTCAGGATCTGCAGGAATTTCAGGCCCTGCACAAAGAAGGACCATGATATTAGATTGGGAGCGCTCCTAATGGAATCAGCACTCAGACTGATGTCCATCCCAGGCCGGTCAGACTTGGCACCTAGTACATCAGCATTAACACAAAGTGCTCCCCCAGCACATACATTGGCACTGGGCTCATCCTGGCACCAGTCACCGTAACTGGTGCCGAAGAAGCAGTATAAGAAAAACCATACCGACAGAGGGCTGTCCCCATTTAAACAGCAAATTGGGAGTAGGTGACAAGCTGTGATCCACACCAGGCTGCTTGTCTCCCCTGGAAACTGGAGTGGCTGTGGTCTCAACCCCTAGAGCTCCCAGCCCTTGTCGGAACCCTCCGCTGTTGCCTGTTGCCTGGTAGCAGCAGGAGACCCCAGTACCTGGCAGTCCTGTCCACCCTGAGGCCTACCAGGCAGCCTTGGCTTTTCCTTCACCCCTAATCCTCTGGGACGACAGACTTGGGTGTGGGACACCATTCCAGGTAAAACCAGTTCAAGGGGCAAATCCATAATGGGGCCTTGCTTAGATCGCTGGTGCCACTTTGCTGCTCCCTCTCTTCGCAGCCCTCACGAGTGCCTTGTTGCTGGTCACTGACGACCCTGTAGTCCCCAAGACACCGTAGCTGTCAGAGTTCTAGGGGCCACTTGCCAGTCCCACAGCACCGATCACCTAATCAATGGCATGGAACATCGAGGTCCCGGCACCAATCCCTGGACTCAAGATCACACTCTAGGGATTGCTCATATTGGTTGCCACAGTATCAGCACCCTAGAGATTCCTGACACCGGAGCACTGCACCCAGGGCCATAGGGGGCCAGAGGTGAGAATGGCACCGCCGTGGTTCTCCACCTCAGAGTCAGAGGCAGACCAAGCTCCCTCCTGTAGAGGCCATGGTTGGTCCTCCACAGCTGCAGGTTTCCCCCCTCTATTCCACTGGGTTCCTGGCCACCAACACAATGGACTGACCCCTGGCAATTTCGGAACCCATGGGGGTTTCCTGCGGTCCCAGGGTCCCAACACCAGTCCTCCTTGGGGGACTTCACTGTCGCTCTGTGACTATATCACGGCTTCCCCCGTAATCGGACGAGAGACCTAGTCAAGAAGACTGGACACCAGTGTCCCTCCCAGGAGGAAGAAATCCAAGTCACAGAGGAACATTTGTGTACTCCACTACCAGCATTCTCATCCTCATCACCAGATGAGGCAGTGACAGGCCCTCCAGCCACAGTTCCCCAGGATGATTTTAGAGTCCACCAGGACCTCCTCAAACAGGTGGCTGCCAACCTGGGTTTGGAGGTGGAAGAGGTGAAGGACCTGGACTGACTTGCTGTTTGACATCCTGGTGGCAGCAGCCCCTTCTAGGGTGGCCCTCCCTATCCATGAAGGGGTCATAAAATTGGAGAAGGCCCTGTGGCAAAACCCTTACTCTCTGCCTCCAACATCTAAATGAGCAGTGAAAAAGTACTGCGTACCAGCAAAGGTCTTTGAATATTTTTGCTTCCACCCATCTCCAGGGTTGTTGGTAATGTCAGCAGCCAACAAAAGGGACAGGCAGGGGCAGTTGAGCTTGACCCCTAAAAATAAAGAGGCAAATAAATTGGATGTCTTCGAGTGCAAAATTTATTCGACTGCATGCCTACAACTTTGCATTTTGAAACAGAAGGCACTGTCGGGGGGATATGTTTTTAGTGTCCAAATCTACTGACTTCTTGCCCCAGGAGTCAAACCCATTCTGAATAAAGGAGAGACAATAGTGAGGTCCTCTTTCCAGGTGGCCTCTGGCGCTGCAGACTCAGCAGCCAGAACCATGGCATCGGCAGTATCTATGAGAAGGACTTGCTGGATACTATTGTCCAGTCTGTCAGCAGAGGTCCAGCAGTCCATCCAAGACACCTCCCCTGCCCTCTTCTCTGATCAGATGGACATCAGGCAGCATGGACTTAAGGGCCACACTATGCTCCCTGGGGTTATGCACTCTTCAGGCATCAAGGAAACACTTCCGGCCTCAGCAACAGTTTGCAAGTCACTCCAGGAGCAAACCCTATAAAAAGAGGATGCCATCAAAGCCAATCTTTTTCAGCACGTCAGCCAATCTCGAGTAGCTACCCATCAGCAGCAGACAGAAATTTTGAGGGTGACCCTGGGGTGATTTAGCATTCTCAGAACTGGATATATCCCCACTTCTTTTCTTGAACCACCTTTCTCCCTGCATGGTCAGCGATAACATTGGACAAGTGGGTCCTAAGCACTATTGCAGTGAGCTATGCCCTCCAGTTTATTTCTACCTCTCCCTTCTACCCCCCTTCACTCTTCAGGAATCCTTCTCATGAGCAGCTTCTTGTACAAACCCTCCTATGGGTTGGAGCAGTAGAGGAAGTTCCCCTATATCGAAGAGGAAAGGGGCTTTACTCTCTTTACTTTCTGATCCCAAAAGCCAAAGGAGGTTTGATACCCATAATAGACTTGCAGTGTCTCAACAAGTATCTCAAGAAACTGAAATTCCGCATGGTTTCCCTAGCCTCTATTATTCCCTCTCTGGATCCAGGAGGCTGGTATGCCACCCTTGACCTAAATGACGCATATTGCCATTTTCCAGGGCCACAGGCACTTCTTACGATTCATAGTGGTAGATGACCACTACCAGTTTGCAGCCCTTCCCTTTGGCTTTTCAACTGCTCCAAGAGCATTTACAAAATCCATGGCAGTGGGGGCTGCTTACCTCAGACATTGGGGGATTCAGATTTATCCTTACCTTACATCAAAGATCGGTCGGAGGGCCAGGTCTGATGCGATATTGCATTGCTGCAGGCAACCTGCCAAAACCTGGGCCTGCTGATAAATGAGCAGAAGTCCACATTAGTGCCTGTACAAAGAATAGAGTTTATCGGAGCTCCACATGAGCCAAGGAATTTCTGCCTCAAGCCAGATGCCAGGCTTTATCAGACCTAATCCATCAGGTCACTACCCACCCCCTTGCCACAGCAAGGGTTTTCCTCAGTCTGTTGGGTCACATATCAGTGTGCGCTTACATGGTACAGCATGTGAGACTCTGTTTCAGGCCCTTCCAGACGTGGCGTGCATTGGTCTACCTCTCACTGAGATACAACATAGACATGGTTCTCACAATCTCACATGGTTCTCAGAAACTCACCCCAGATACTCACCTCTCTGGCCTCGTGGATGATTCCTTCGAATGTGACAGAAGGAATTCTATTTGCAGCCCTGCGCCCTTCACTTTCCTTGGTATCGGATGCCACCTGGGATGGGGCGCTCCCCTTGGCCATCATAGGAAACAGGGCTTCTGGTCCTTGGAGGAGCTGGCATTGCATATAAATGTCAGGGAGCTCAGAGCAATCCACCTAGCCTGTGAGGTGTTTCTCCCCCCGATATCAGGAAGGGTAGTGCGTGTACTGATGGACAACATAGCAGTAGTGCACTACAACAAGCAAGGAGATGCACAGTCTTCAGCACTGTTTCGGGAGGTGCTTCTGCGTGTGGCACGTGATCACCCTGGAAGTTTCTCACCACCCAGGGGTCAAGAACTCACTGGTGGATCACCTCAGCAGGTCTTTTGTCTCTCACCACGAGTGGTCCCTATACCTGGAGATGACAACAACTATCTTCCAGAAGTGGGGGACTCCCCAAGTGGACATGTTTGCGACCAGCAGTTTTGCTCCTTGACAGCGCATGAAACGACTCCTTTCCTTTGGTGGTCAGAGGGCCTCCTGTACACCTTCCTTCTGATTCCTTTTATCCATTGGGTCCTCAGAAAAATCAAGAGGGACAGAGTGCCTGATTGAACTAGCGTGGCCATGCTGTGGATGCTGCATGGTTGAACCAGGAGGAACTGTCTTGTTCAGCTCAAGTCCAAAGAGTCTTACTAGAGAGCAGGAAGACTTCTATTAGAGTCACCTGAGGTAAAATGGAAATGTTTCTGCGGCTGAGTGAGGAAGCATGAACTCTCCCCATCTTGAGCTCCTTTACCATCCATCCTGGAATATTTACTTTCTCTGAAGCAGCAAGGCTTAGTGTTGTCATCGTTCAAGGTACATCTAGCAACCATCTCAGCATTGCACACATAGATCTGGGGTAGTTGAATCTTCTCCCATGAAATGACAGATTCCTGAAGGGCCTAGAAAAGTTCTTCCTACAAGTCAGGGATCCAGTCTCTCCATGGGACCTTAACTTGGTCCTCTCCAAGCTTATAGGGCCGTCTTTCAAGTCTATGGCATCCTGCTCCCTCCTTCACTTGTCCTGAAAGATTGCCTTCCTGATGGCAATTACGTTAGCAAGGCATGCCTCGGAGATCAAAGCCCCGACTTCAGAGTCTTCCTACATTGTATTTTACAAAGACAAGGTCCAGTTGAGGCCCCATCCGGCATTTTTGCCCAAATTTTGTCACAATTTTACATTAGCCAGGAAATTTTCCTGCCAGTGTTCTTTCCTAAGCCTCACAGCTTTCAGGAGGAACGGCACCGTCACATTCTAGACATCAGACAGGTGTTGACATTTTATATAGAAAGGACTAAACCTTTCCAGAGGTCAACTCAACTCTTCGTAGTGGTAGCTGATTGTATGAAAGGCCATCCAGTTTAATCACAAAGAATTTCCTCTTGGATTACATCCTGCATACATGCTTGCTATGAGCAGGCTAAGGTAATGCCTCCAGCAACTCTCACAGCCCACTTGATGAGAACCCAGGCTTCACTGGCAACTTTCTTAGCCCAAGTGCCAATACTGGATATCTGCAAGGCTGCGACTTGGTTCTCTGTGCATACCTTCACGTCTTACTAAGCTATTGTATAGCAGGCATGAGACAATGCAGGATTTGGCAGGGCATTTTTGCACATCCATGAACTCCTGGCCCATCTCTGGGTGTGCAGCTTGTCAGTCACCTAACATGGAATGAACATGAGCAAGCACTCCCAAGAAGAAAAGATGGTTACTAATCTTCTGTAACTGTTGTACTTTGAGATGTTTTGCTCATGTCCATTCCACAACCCACCTTTCTTCCCTTCTGGAAAGGTTCTGACAAGAAGGAACTGAGTGGGAAGGGGACCAGCGGTCCCTATATACTGGCATGTACATGTGCCACTGCAGAGGATGCTAGAGCTGGCCCTATGAATACCACTGAGGGAAAAATCTCAGGCATCATTGTATGAGGCACACACGCACACCTAATGTGGAATGGATGTGAGTAACATGTCTCGAAGAACAACAGGTACAGAAGGTTAGTAACCATCTTTTCTTTGTTTTGTTTTTAAGCTAAAATAAAATTGGACCAGCTGCTTAAGTTACATGGTTGCAAAAATGTTGCTTGTCGACTTTAAAAAAAAAACCTGAGACTTTTATGAGTCCAGAAAACTCAAAAGCAGCTTTAGTTAAAAGTTCAAACATAATCCTTAATGAGGAACATTTCCTTAATGTTTGGAAAAAACATTGGTTCAGAAATAACTTGCTACCATTTCAGTAATGGTGCCCCGAGCATGTATAGCATTTTCCTTAAGGAAAGAAGTGCTTGTGCACCTGGTGCTTGAACGCACATCCCGACATCTTGGATGCACATAAACTGAAAAATAGATTAAGGGAGAGTAGTTAGGAGAACCTTATTCCCAAACCATCTCAATATTCTGAATAGTTGATAGGGAATTCTACAGCCAAGGAACCATCACTGAGAATGATATGTCCTTGATAGTTTGCATCAGCTGCATGATTCCTGGTAATCATAAATGGGAGTGCTTGACAGGAAGATAAAGCCTTATGGTACCTAGGCCCCAGCATGTCAAGGTCATTAAAGGTCAGTGCAACACCTTGAAGCAGATATGGAACTGTATGTTGACCTATTGCAGGTCATCGATTACAAGTGTAACACAGGTTTACAGGACTGCCTGTGGACAGGCCTCTTAGGCAGACCACTGCATCCTGAAGTAGTTGCAGCTTCTGTGTTGCTTTTGTGGTCAAATCCATTGCAGTAGTCCAGCACAGAGTTGATGATGGCATGGATCACCAGGGCTGGGTCTTTTATTTGAAAGTGTAATTCATTTTTTTAAAAAGAGGATTTAGTAACAAGGCAGGATCTAATGCATCAGAGTGCAGTGCTGTTCTGTTGAGCTGTTTTGATGTCATATGCTTGAATCTTGCATAAAAATGCAATAATTGTTTATTACTTTAAGGTTAACTCAAATTGGTTCTACACTAGGATATAAGTGGCTAGAGTATTTTTTTCAGGCAGGAAGAAGTTAAGACAGAGGGGTCAGCCAAGCTTGAGAGAAAGCAATATTTCTTCTTTGAGTGATTTTCTATGAATGTGTTTGTGTGTTGGTGCTCCTGTGCCTCATGAACTTGAGGTCAGAAACATTTGGCCGTCTGTCAGTGAGGCTGCACCTGGCTTCATACCCTCATACTTCTGGGGAAAAAGGATGAAGTGATCCAACTTGTTTCTCAGTTCTTTGTTACTGCTCATGAGTCTGGTTGTTCCTGTTATTCCATCCCATCCTATTATAAAACTTTTTAGGAGTTGCTTTGTAGGATTGCAGATACTCTGGAAAGTTCTGTTGAAACTGTATAGGAGACATCCCATAAACTTCTGGATGTTTTCCACTCCTCAGTGCTGGAGAGGTTGGCTCTTCCAGTCAACAGGGACCTGCTAGAGCTACCACAGCATCTGTGGCAGAAGCTAGCGTCAGTTCTACCTAGAAGGCATACAAATTGTACCAGGTGCCCTCATCTAGCTTTGAATATCTGTACATATGTCCCAGCTCCTGGTTTGCTAGTTGTGACAGCTGCACACAAAAAATCTAGAAAACAGGGATCTGATCACCCCTACAGAGAATGAACCTACATGTTTTTACTTATTCAGCAGAAAGTATTACTCTGCTGACCTCCATCTTATAATTTCCAGTTGTCAGGCATTAACTGGTATAAGGTGAACAAGTTTACAGATAAGATCCTTCTGGAATTTAGGGAAGATATTAAATCCTTGAGGGGCAACATAGCTACCTACAAATGGCAGTTGGTGCCTCCATTACTGCTGCAAGATCTATGGCAACCTCTATTACAATAAGATGGCCATCATGGTTGCAAGCTTTAGGGGTCTCCAGGGAAGTGCAGAACAGAACGGAAGATCTCTAGTTCAGGGTGCTGTTTCGGTAATAAAAAAGATGAGACTTTGCACTCTTTGTATCATCTGCAGAGGCTTCCATCCCAGGACGCACAAAGAGTTAAGTTTCTACTCATGGAATCTGCCCTTCGTCCCATGGAGGGCCCCATTATAGTAACTGTGGTTCTTGGTTCTCACACACCTCATTACATCTTTGAAACAACTTGGCATGCATTTAAATAGAGTTGATTTATAGCAAATCTGATTATTCAGTAACAAATAAGCTATTTTTTTTAAAGACATGGACATGGGGAGTTCTTTAACTATGCATAGCTATTCTTTATTTAAGCATCTCTGTATAGATGTAAGTAAGTAATTAATGCTAACATTTAATTTTGTCAAAATGGACTTTTTGGGGAGGAGAAGGAAGGTAGAGATCTCACAAAAATACAAAACAAATTTCAAATCAAATTTGAAATGACTGAACTACATAGGATCCTTTGTGTTGCCTGAGAAGTTCAATTTTATACATATTGAATTATGTTAGTAATTCTCTTTAAGGGAAGAATCATCATTACATGTCAGCAAAAGTATTTATTTCTTTCTCCACAGCATCAAGAGCAGCACAGCATGTTGCCCCACCACCAGGAATAGTAGAAATAGACAGTGAGAAATTTGCTTGCCAGTGGTAAGTATATAGTTCCTTTCAAATACTTTCTTGAGACAGAAGAAAAAGAAAACAAAATTTTGGCCATTTGACATGATAGTTCAAACTAGTTGTTTTCCCTTTCTTAGGATATAATTCAATTCTTTAATTTAATTTCAGATCTAATCTTGCTGTAAAACTGTTCAGCAGCATTATCTAATTGAACAGTATTTTCGTTTTGTGCTACTATAGCTATACAAGAAAGTGTTTCTCAAAATTTGAAGCTACTTCCTGGAAATCTCTCATTTCATCAGTGGGAGGCTCAAGCACACAAGGGAAGATGAGACCTTTTATCCTTACAAAAATGTACTTGCTTTAATATTTTTACTAGTTATAATGTACTTTTGTACATCCAATAGTCTAGAGAACTGATACCCGACTCATAGTTCTCAAGTAGGGCTAGGGTGTTTCCCCAAACTGGTGTTGACCTCTATCTGTCTGCTCAAATTCTAAGTATTTGAATTAATCAATTCCTAATTCTCTTACATTTCCAACACCCCTATTTCTCTCACAAAAATGATATGGGGTAATACATTCACAAGATGTATCCAGTTATTGTATTGGATCAAATAGTCATCTATATACAAATGTCTTTACTGTGGAGCATTTTACAAGAAGCAGAGTGGTCTTACGCTGAAAGTCAGTCATTTCATTCACGCTTTAAGCAAAGATTTTGCTTGGACAGGAATAGTTCTTTTGCAGATTCTAGCTAGTCAATTGAGCTGCCTCCTGTGATCCTACTTGTAGTTGGACACTTATGTTGTGCTTTGTGTGAGGTATCATTAATATAAGTTATTGCTAGTTGATGCTAACATTCTGTGCTTAGATACTACAATGATATAGTTAATATAGAGAACAGAAGATAGAAGTTTTTAGCTATCCAGAAAATAGCAGCTAGTGTATGAAATCTTCATAATTCAAAATTAGTGGAATCTTTGCATTCATCCTCTCAAATGGCATGGAACTCTTCAGAAGCCTACTGTACAACTCTGAATTCCACAGTTCATATTTGTGCTATACTCTTTCTGCCTGGGAATTAAACAGTAGAGCACTCCCACTGATATCTGAGGTAATAATGCAGGGAACAATGAAGAATCAGGCTGTCTCCCCCGCTTCCTATGCTGCTGTTCTGCCAATCCCAGGAGAGGTAGAAAAGGAGCTACTGAAATCCTCCTGGCCCCTAAAATGAAAAAGGACTGATGCAGAATAGTCTGTCTTGCATTCAACAGGCAGGAATGGACAGTTAAACTAGAACCACAGTTGCCAACTCCTGTTCTGCAGCAGTCATGATTTGGGGAAGAGGAAAAAAAATAGTTTGGTGAAAGGAGTGGAAAAAGGCCACAGATTTATTGTTCTATGCTGCAGTTGTGTAACACCATTGGATGACAAAATGTAATGAAACAAGCCACACAGCACAATGTCAGAATGATCTTTAGTGGTTATTTTTTTGGGATTCTGTGCGAGGTAACTAAGTGGTTCTCCAGCTCTCAGTGCTGGGTACTCTATAGATATTTTTGTTTTTCTGAGATCTAAATGGAAATGAGCCAACATGAAATAAAATAATAAGTGTTCCTGTACAGAAGCCTAAAATATACTAACCATGCTGTTTTTTCCAATGTTTTTCTTGGAGTTGAAGAATGGGAAATAGCCACTTTCATCTATGTTTGCATCACTGTTAACATTGAGGGTTTTTTTTTAATTCCTGTAAAATCTTAGTAAGTTTTTGTCACTGTCTCTTACTGAGAGAAGTTTGGAAGAGAGTAAGTTGTAATAGTAAAATTTCTAAATTCTTCCATTTCTTGGCAAGGACATGCTAGAGAGGGGCAATGTATTAAAACTAATATCCCTAGATATATTATAAGCTAACTGGGCACGAATAAGGATTCCCTGCAAGAACAACAGAACAACTTCTCTGACATTCATTGGTCATAGTTCCAGAGGGGTAGCCGTGTTAGTCTGTATACAGCAAAAAGAACGAGAGTCCTGTAGCACTTTAAAGACTAACAGATTTCTGCAGGCATAAACTTTTGTGGGCTACAACACACTTTGTCAGATGCAAGAAATAGAAATCAGATAGGGGGTATATATATACATCCAAAGATAAGAAACAACAATGGGGAGGGTAGGTGTTAGCAAAGTCCATTCTGTTAGAGTAATTGAGTCCTATTCACAACCGTTGATTAGAAGGTGAAAATGTGTGAACAGTGAAAATTACTTTTTGTAATGAGATAACCATCGCAAGTCCCTATTCAGATCCAGTTTGATTGTGTCAAGTTTGCATATGAGTTCCAGGGGTATAGATTTTTCATAATACCTAAGCATTCTTACATTCAGCATGGATTCAGGCCAAGTAACTATAGTAAAAGTTTAATTAAACTACTATTTTTAAAAATGGCATCCTGTTTACTGGTGTTGTATTGGCTATGGAAGAAGACAACACTAAATTCTCTCATCTGCTTTCTTTCTCTTAAAAACTTTCAGTTACATTCTGAATATAGTACTTTTACATGGTGCTATACAATAGAGAACACAGTGATTTTTCAAATCCTGTAGGTATGCATTGTGTTGCTGATAGTTTAAAAAACATATTGATACTCTTTGATCCTGTATGCCCCTGCAAATATTTTGGCATTATGTAGACAGTTGTTGCTGTCTCCATTTGCTGTCAGGAAAGAACTAAAATTTTCCTTTATTTTTGGAGGCCTATGTGTTTGTGGAGTTCCTTCAGGAACCACACATTCCTTCACTTCCTGGGATTTTATTGATTTTGCTTTGAGCATTGGCTAGAGCCAGTTGTTTGATGACAACACGAAGCCTTCACATTGCTTGCCTCCAGGAATGAATGTGCTGCCTCTGTAGAATTTCTAGTCCCTTGGATCCTGGGAGCTCAGAGTTAAGGTTGATACTATATCTCTGATTTTCCTGTGTATTGCACTACATCTAGATTACCAGATCAGTCTGAAAAACTTATTTTGATTTAACAGGTAAGCAAATTTCTGATGGAAACCTTTGATAGAGAATGAGTACGCAATGCTAAAGTATATCTGACTTTTGAACTAAAGTTTAAAAGGCATAGTTTGAAGCTTTTTAATCTATAATATATTTAACTGATAGACACAGTTGGTGGAGTGAGCAACTGATTAAGGATTATATTGCAGTGAAGAACTGAGCTGTTAATTTCTAGACATTATAACATGTGGTTCTTATGGAAAGTGGGTTTTTTTTGGTTTTGTTTTTTGTTTGGTTTTTTGTTTTTTTAAAAGGTGTTGAATTTTGTAGAGAAAATATAAAGTTCCTCTGGGAACTTCATTAAAACACATTTCAATCTTTAATTTTCTCAGATAAGTTTTTAGTTTGTGAATATTTATGTTACTAAGTCTTGCATATTATACATATAAATAATAATCTCAACAAGATGCTATGTGATCGATTTTTGTCATGTGTCTTTGTGCTTTTCCTTGTATTAATCCTACACATTGAAGTTTACATCGTGAAAGATAAAATTACGTTCTATTGGATAGGTGTTTGATAGGACAGTATATTAAAATGCCATTTTCAATCATCTAAATTAGCAATGTTGTTGTTGATCGTCCAAAATCTTTTAGGTAGTGTTTCAGCCCATTAAAAAGTGATGTCCATTTTGCAGCATGTTTCATAATTTATTTTTCTTTCTTCATTTTTAGGTTGAATGCACATTTTGAGGTGAATTCAGATTGCTCAGTCTCTCGAGCAGAAATGTATTCTGAATACCTCTCAACCTGCAGTAAATTAGCTCGAGGTGGAATCCTAACATCAACTGGATTTTATAAATGTCTTCGGTAAGGTGAAAAGTCTGTAGAAGAATAAACAGGATATTGTAGAAGCCTAACACTAATCTTCAACTTCAGACTTCTTTAGGGAAATTCCGACTCTCAGATGAGTTTTTAAGACCACTCTAATCCACTGGCATTTGAAATTTTAAGTTAAAAAAAAAACCCTCCATAGTTCAGTGCAATTGATTTTGTTCTTTTTGAAGACTTTATTTCATTTCTCTTCTTCAAGATCTTAAAAATGCGCTCATCATAGTGAACCTCCCAGTCCTTAGGAGGTAGCCCTCTAAAAAAGCATTTGAGCATCTTACTCTTGTGAAAAGATACATCTCTGCAGAAACAAGCACAGATGCTATCACAAAATATTAGCCATTGAAAAATACTCGTGTTTGAAAAATAGAATACAAACTTACCATGTCCATTCCTTCTTATTTTCGGCAGAGGTTTAATATGTAATGCTGATTGACTAACATGAGTACCCTACAACCTAGGTTTTGCATTTAGGTACATAATGAAGTATTTGACTTCTTAGTTTTTGTTTATATGTTTGTCTTTGTCCTCTTTGCATACACAACAGAGTTGATATGCTAAAAATGAAATGAAAGAAAAATAACTGTGAAAGGATTTAATTTTTGTTATGTATATAGCCGTATGTTTGTGTTTGGCAGAACTGTCTTTCCAAATCACACAGTGAAGAGAGTAGAGGATCCAAATAACAACGGTCAGGCACATATACATGTAGTAGGAGTTAAAAGGAGAGCTATACCACTTCCCATTCAGATGTACTATCAGCAACAACCGACTTCTGCTACCCCTGTCGTCCGGGTTGATTCTATTCCTGATGTATCTCTGTCTCCTTCACCAGCAGGTTCTTTAACTTTTACATTATATTTTGTATGGCAGCCATTTTTTGTTGCTTCTGAAATTACATTAAAACAAAGTAAAATTCAATGAAAAGTAGTTTTGAGAAACTAGCTGTTTAATTTTTATGTTTAATGCTTTATAGTGTTGGATGATAATGTTGCAAAGTAGTATCTAGGTAGATATTGCCTGGCATTTGACACCTAACCCTTTAATTTGTAAGTCACCAGACAAGCCACTCTTATGTCCACTACTAATTCAGACATGTTTTCTCTGAGTTTAGAAACTGCTTCACTTGGCTGTAAGCATAAATTCAAATTTGGGATTTTTGATTCTTTATATTTGTGTGTTTTGCTTTGATGTGTGTGTGAGGGGAGAGGATTGTTTGGTTTGGGGTTTTTTTTTTTACATGCAGAATTCTGATTTGTTGTTGTATTTGGATCAACAGGAATCCCACATGGACCACAAAGTGTAGGAAACCATTTTCAGAGGACCCCTGTTAACAACCAGTCTCCAAATCTGACAGCAACACAGATGTCTTTTCCAATTCAAGGTGTTCATACTGTGGCACAGACTATTTCTAGAATTCCACAGAATCCTTTAGTTCACACACAGCAGCAACAAAATGCTACAGTGACTGTCATTCAGAATAAATCTCCAATTTCCTGTGAGGTAGTCAAGGCCACAGTAATACAGAGCTCTGTTTCCCAGTCTGCAGTTCCTGTTACTATTGCTGTAGGCGGAGCAGCACAAGCTTCTAATCAAAATCACAGCAATGCAGGACCACAATCATCTGTTACTGTTGTCAGTTCTCAGACATTGCTTCACCACCAACCTGTAATTCAACAACAATCTCCACTACATGCAGTGGTACCAGGACAGATACCTTCGGGCACTCCTGTTACGGTAATTCAACAAGCTGTACCTCAGGGTCATATATTTGGCAGAGTACAGAACCTACCAGCATGCACTTCAGCAGTTTCACAGGGTCAACAGTTAATCACCACATCATCACAACCTTTGCAAACTTCATCTCAGCAGTCCTCTGCTGGTAACCAGCAACAAGACACAGTTCTCATAGCACCCCAGCAGTATGTCACAACCTCTGCATCCAATATTGTTTCTGCCACTACAGTACAGAATTTCCAAGTTGCAGCTGGGCAGGTGGTTACTATTGCTGGTGTCCAGAATCCACAAACTTCTAGGGTAGGGTTTCAGAATATTGCGCCAAAGCCTCTACCTTCTCAGCAAGTCCCGCCTACAGTGGTACAACAGTCCATGCAGCAGCAGCAGCAGCCACCATCCCAACAAAGTGTCGTGATTGTAAGCCAGCCAGCTCAGCAAGGTCAAACATATGCACCAGCCATTCACCAAATTGTGCTTACTAATCCAGCTTCTCTTCCAGCTGGTCAAACTGTCCAGTTGACTGGGCAACCAAACATAACACCATCTTCCTCACCGTCCCCTGGACCAGTTACAAATAACCAGGTTCCTACAGTAATGTCATCTCCATCTACTACTCCTCAGTCACAAGGACCCCCTCCTACTGTCAGTCAGATGCTTTCCGTGAAGAGGCAGCAACAGCAGCATCATTCACCAGCGCCATCACAGCAACAGGTACAAGTACAAGTCCAGCAACAACAACCGGTACAAATGCAAGTTCAGCCACAGCAAGCCAATGCAGGAGTTGGGCAGACTTCCTCTGGTGAATCCAGTCTGATAAAACAACTGCTTCTTCCAAAACGAGGCCCTTCAACTCCTGGCGGTAAGCTCATACTCCCAGCTCCACAGATTCCTCCACCTAACAATGCAAGAGCTCCTAGCCCTCAGGTGGTTTATCAGGTGGCCAATAACCAAGCACCAAGTTTTGGAGTTCAAGGACAGACTCCAGCTCAGCAGCTATTAGTTGGACAGCAAAATGTTCAGCTGGTCCAGAGTGCAATCCAGCCTCAAGGGGCAGTACAAACAGTACCCATTTCTAATCTACAAATATTGCCAGGCCAGCTGATCTCAAATAGCCCAGCAACCATCTTCCAAGGGACTTCTGGCAACCAGGTTACCATAACAGTTGTGCCAAATACTAGTTTTGCAACTGCAACTGTGAGTCAGGGAAATACAACTCAGATCATTGCTCCAGCTGGAATCTCAATGAGTGGAACACAGACAGGAGTTGGGCTTCAGGTGCAAACGCTTCCAGCTACTCAAGCGTCTCCAGCTGGACAACCACCATGTGCTGCTGCTGCTCCCCCATTCAAAGGTGATAAAATAATTTGCCAAAAGGAGGAAGAAGCAAAGGAAGCGACAGGTTTACATGTTCATGAACGTAAAATTGAAGTTATGGAGAATCCGTCTTGCCGAAGAGGAGCTGCAAACACCAGTAATGGGGATGCAAAGGAAAATGAAATGCAGGTGGGAAGTCTTTTAAATGGGAGAAAGTATAATGACTCCAGTCTACCTCCTTCTAACTCAGGGAAAACTCAAAATGAGGCCAATCAGTGCTCGCAAGTCAGTAATGGGCCATCATTAGAATTGGGTGAGAATGGAGCTCCTGGAAAGCAGAACTTTGAACAAATGGACACGCAGGAAATTAAAAGTGATTTGAAGAAGCCCCTGGTTAATGGAATCTGTGATTTTGATAAAGGAGATGGTTCTCATTTAAGCAAAAACATTCCAAATCACAAAACTTCCAATCATGTAGGAAATGGTGAGATCTCTCCAATGGAACAACAAGGGAATTCAGATGCCACGCAGCAAGAGACTGCCAAAGGTGATCAAGGGGAAAGGATTTCTAATGGGCCTGTATTAACTTTGAGTAGTTCACCTCTTGTAAGTGGTACACAGGAGGCTGCAAAACTGTTACCCCAGCAACATAGTGGTACCAACACTGATTTACCTAATGGACCTCTAGCTTCAAGTTTGAATTCAGATGTGCCTCAGCAACGCCCAAGTGTAGTTGTCTCACCACAATCTACAGCCTCTGTTATACAGGGGCATCAAATCATAGCAGTTCCACACTCAGGACCTAAAGTGTCCCAGTCTACCCTGTCATCTGAAGTTCGGTCTACTAATGGCACAGCAGAATGCAAAACTGTAAAGAGGCCAGCAGAGGATAATGATAGGGAAACTGTTCCAGGAATTCCAAATAAAGTAGGAGTTAGAATTGTTACAATCAGTGACCCCAACAATGCTGGTTGCAGTGCAACTATGGTTGCTGTGCCAGCTGGAGCGGATCCAAGCACTGTAGCTAAAGTAGCAATAGAAAGTGCTGTTCAGCAAAAGCAGCATCATCCAACAACCTATATACAAAGCATGGTGACACAGGTAGGTTAAGTGCACTTTTGTGTTTATTTTACTAAATAAGATTTGTAAAAGAAACAAATGTCAAAATTTAAATTTGCTATTTAAAATCTTTGTAAAATTGTTTCTGTGCTCCTACGTACTTAAGCTGATCTGATCTTTCTCATTCTGTTTTTGATGCCAGTTATATTATTATAGTTTAAATTTATTGAAAAAGATTATAGTCTAGCAGGTTGCAACTGGATTATACATCAAGGGAAAACCCCTTGTGTTTACTGTTCCATTATTTAATTGGTGTATTATTTTGAAGGTTAAGAAAAGTCCCTTCTATTCTAGAATCTTAAATTTATTTGTTTTTTCATTTCTTGCTCTCAAAGTTGTCCATATCTTGCCTTCTCACATAGAATAGCAGTCTCTACTTTCTTTGTCATATTTTATATATTGCTCTCATATTTTTTGTTTATTGCTCACATGAGTATATTTCTCAAATATAAGGGTGAATATAAGGGGTGAATTTCAAATGATTTTTTGGTGTATAGCTATTATTATAAAATTTTTCATTTGATTTTACTTCTACCACTGTCTTCTATCTTATTGAAGCAAATTGAAGTTTTTGGTTTTGGAGATCTGTAAAGGATAATATGTGTTTCAGTTAAAGCAGTGGTTCCCAATCCATGGCCCACAGGCCAAAAGTGGCCCGCAGGGTCTTTCAGAGTGGCCCGTGGCCCTCTCCCACTGGCTGCAGAAGGGAGTTGCTGCCTAAGTATCTAGAAGGAGTGCGTTGCCCGTGCAAGCTCCTTGCTGCAGCCAAGGGGATGGGAGATCAGTGCTACCCTCACCTTGGCTGTAGTAGGCAGCACAGCAAAGTGCTAGGTCCCTGTTGGAGCCAGAGGGGAGGGAAGCATTGATCTCCCATCCCCCTGGTTGCAGAAGGGATCCACTGCCTAGGGATCCAGGTGGATTGCATGGTTTTCCTGCTTCAGCCAGTGGGATGGAAGATCCTCTTCACTGAACTCCTTCCCTCTGGCTGCACAGGGAGGCAAGGGGACTGCTGGCAGACACTGGTGGCCCTTCAGAGTTGTAAAAATTTTATTTGTGGCCCTTGATCCAAAAACGTTGAGAACCACTGAGTTACACGCGCAGTGTGGATGGCGCGCAGAGGAGACGCCACCAACTCAACGGGAGATACGCAAGTGATTTACGTCACTTGCGTATCTCCTGTCGACTGCCGCCGAATCTCAAGGGTAGGTGTAGACCAGGCCACAGTCCTACTGTAAACAGTAGTATTTCAGTTTGTACATCTCAGTACCATTTTTCAGGAAAATTCCTGAACGTGTTCAAAATTCTTTCATTCTCTAGAGTTATTTTAGCACAGCATATGGTCAGAAAACCCCTTAATTTAATGTAAAGAAAATTCATTTTAAGAAACTGTTTCATATTCTGAGTTAGAGCAAAAAAGATATCAACTGGGTTCAGGGTGGTAGGAGGAAGACAAGTCGTGGAGAGAGAGAGAAAAAAAGCAGAGAAATCTTAGTGTGTGTTAGAGTTCTTAGCATTGAGTTAAGAAACGTTTATTACTTGATACTCGTTCTTTTTTAGTGTTTAATAGATGTAGACTTATGGACAAAACCAGCTACAACTAGAATCCATTTAGGAGCTGATGCCTGCTTATTCATGGTGGTCCTGGACTGTCATCGCATTAAATTTCTACTGAAATCTTTCATCTGATGTTTTTCCTTGATTCAGTGTTATAAGAAATCAGGACTAATAATAAGCCTTAACTTTTTACAGGAAGAGATTTCTTTTGTCTAATGAGGAATAATTTTCTTTTAACTGTGAGAATATATGCTACTTTGTACAAAAAAAATGTATTTTGCAAATCTAAATGCAAGTCGCAGTATATATATAAAGATATATATTGTTCTGATTGACACATCATCTTTGATTTGAATAAAAGTTGTTTGACAACAAAAGAAAATTGCCAAAGTGCATCATCAGATTTCGGTAAGTATAGTATGTGGGAGTGGTTTCTGATATTGTGCCGTTTGGGATTTTTTGAGCAGCCTCCCTGAAGAGCCTACAGATGTGGAAAATGGTAGAAGTGTCTTATCAAAGATTGAACTAATTGTTTTTAACTAAAATAATTGACTGCGGATATTTAATTCCTAGACACACAGCTGATCTGAATTAGAAAATGTTTCTCAGAACTTTTAACAGATAGTCATTCTTTCAAATTGTTGAGGAAGAGAATGAGAGAAAAATAAGATTTTTTCTCCTTTGAAATATATCTGTGGTTCTGCCATATTACTGCCCATAGACTTTAAAAAATCCAGCTTTGCGTGAGGTAGTTTTTATTCTTGTGCCTCATTCTTATTATTGCCTACTGGATTTCTCCACCATTCTACACCATCATGCTGCCAACTGCCTTTGTCAAATGAGAGAAGGGAGCACTCAGAACTTCCAGTGAGGCTTCTATTAGTTAGTTTGATCAATAAACACAGAAACTCAAAAGAAGATTTGCTTCTTCTGAACCACCATCTGTCTATAGCCTGTCCTTAGCTTCTTGAAAATTGTAGGGTTGTGGGAAAAAGAGGAATGAGTTTATTGGGCTCTGTCTTCATGATCAGTTTTATTTGTTATTAGCTAGGCTGCTTAGCCAGCATACTTTGGCTCAAGCATCTTGAAATATTTTATTAACAAATCTCAAATTTGGGTTTGAGCGTATGTAGACGACTTTATTTACGGACCTAAATGATCAGGTTTCAGAGCAGTCTTGTGTGGTGATGGAGACCAAAGGCAAAGTATGGGAGTGTTTTCATACCTAAACATGTATGCTTCTGGTTATCATGCAGTTGTTACTGTTTGAGTGTGGTCCCAAGTAAAACTAAGCATCGTTAAAGAGTTGGCTGTTTCAAACAATATGTGCTTGAATACCAAACTGTCCAAAACAAGATAGCAACATATTTTGGTGAAATTTCACATCTTTGATTCAATTCTGAGAATACTGAGGACCACTTCCTTTACTTAAGGAATTGAAATATTGTATAATATGTTTAATCCCAGTAAATTTAAGAGAACATGTAATAACTGAAACAAGACCTCTGCTGAGAATCCCACTGCTGGGAGCTCTGTTAAATTTTCACTAAACTGTTGATGACACTCTTCTACTTCAGGCTCACAATTAATTTTTTTCCAGTAGATTTAAGTTTTATCCATTCCATTACTTTCAAAATATTATGGCTAAATTTTCAAATCTGTGTGTCTCAAGTTGAGCTCCTAACTCCATCGTTAAGCACCTAAATAATTATGGACTGATTTTTTCATAGGTGCTGAGCACCTGCAACTCCATTAAAGTCTACTTGTTTTTATTTAGACTTTTAGAAGTGCTCGGCATTAGCCTAACTCTACTCTCGTGAGCCAATGAGAGTTTTATTAGTGACTTCAGTGGGAGTAGAGTTAGGCCAATGCCTAAACACTTTTGAAAATTCCATTCTAAATATGCATTTAGCAGCTTAATGTTCAATGACACCCTGGTTTGAAAATTTTAGCCTATGATCTTTAGTCATGTATCAAGCACAGCCTGGCCATTTGGAACCTTTTTTCCTGATCATGTGTTGGGATATTATTAATGTTAATCAATATTATACTTATTAATATGTTCTGTTTGTATTGCAGTAGTGTCAATGAGGGCATAGTCACAGATTAGAGCTTCATTGTGCGAGGCACTGTACAAACACCTGATACAAACAACTCCAATTTTCTTCCCCATCTTTCACATTCTCCTATTCCGTACCCAACTGCTCTCTGCTTCTGTGCTTTCAATGACCAGTTCTCAATGCTATGCAAGAGTTGTTTTATCATTTATATAGCACCTAAAGTGTACTAGGCTCTTCACAGAACAAAAGGAAAACATTATCACTGCTCCAAAGAGCTTCTAATTTTAGCCATGACAATGAGTGAGGGAAAATAGCATGGGGTGGGAATTAAAGAAGTAAATGTCAAGATTGTGCTGTTACTTGTGTTCATTTTGTGCTTGTCCCTTGGTGCATTGCTGTTTAAATTTTCTTTTAAACCAGAACAGGAGTTCCAGTGATAGGGAAGGGGAAGCGAATAAGGATAGAGAGAATAAAAGATGGTACAGGAGACTGAGAGGATAGGAGAGGAAAGAGTTATTGGTTATAATCATTGTGGACCAGGATTAGAACTGAGTAACCAATAGCTAGGAGAGGAGATAGGGAAGGAAATGGGTGAGCTGAAGATCTGTGAGAGCAGGACACAAATTGGGAGGTAACATAACAGGAAGTGATAGAGTTCATTAGAGCAGAAGGGGGGAAGATAATAAGGAATAGGGAAATAATGCAAAGTAAGAAGAAAAATTAGGGATTAGATGGAAGGAATAAGAGAAGAGAGAAAGGGCAAAGTACTAAGTGTGAATGATCAATTTATGCTGGGCTGATGACAGGTAGAATGTGAGAAAAGTGATGCTGATGTAAATGGGCTGCTAAAGTTATGAGGGGTACAAGCGCAAGCTGTGTAGAACAGCATCTGGGTGTAGCTCGTGTAGCTCTGTCTTAATCCAGTTCAACCAGTACAGAGGTCTATGTAGGCAATATCCCACATTACTTTATTCTGTGTCAGATTGATTTTTTGATACATCAGACATTGTTCAGCTCAGGAAAATTTTTAGCAACAACAGCAAATAGAAAGGCTTCTAACATAATATATATTCACACTAGCTAAAAGCCCAAATTGCATGGGTATAATTCATAAAGTCATGTCTTTTAAAAAAAAAAAAAAGAGAGAGTGAGCTGAAAATGGCTGAGAATTTAAAAATTGGCTGATAACAGACTGCAAATCCCTATGATGATTGAACTTGGTACTCTAATATAAAAAAAAAAAGAGAGAGCTCTTCACCAGGCTTGAAGTGACTTCATGCCGACTCCACAGACATCTCGGCTTTACAGTGACACGCAGAGTGACAATCCTGGAATCTGACATAGATATAGGATTTGATTTTGAATGTAAATAATGTCCTGCTTGATAGATTGTCTCAAAACAGGAGCATGTGACACATGTTACTGCTTAAAGGTGTTTCTCTCTATTTGCATATGCATTTAGCCAGTCCTAGATGTAGTCTGAAGGGTGGAAGGAGCTGGCATCTTATTTTGCTGGATTTCTCTGCCTTTATTTACATGTTTCCTGTTTATGGATTCCTGCTTCCTTGAGGCATTGTGCTTGACTGATGCATGAAGAAAGAAAAAGAAATGAATAATTACTTACCTGTACACCTTTTTCCTTCAAGCTCCCACAAAACATCTGTTGAACATAGCCAAGTTGTTTTTTCCCAGTTGGTTTGTGTTTCACAGAAGTGCTCTGATGTCTTGCCAGATGCCTGGATGTGAGAAAATTACACTTAATAGCCTATCTGGCTTTTTAAAAAAAAACAGTCCCTCACTCATCACCATCACCCCTTCATAAGCATGCACGTCCCTTATTTTTAAAGCAGTCCACTTGTAGCACCTTCGTGTGGGAAGCAGACTCCTAAAACTGTGAGCAAAGATTGGCTCCTGTCTTCCACTGATCAGCAGGCCGAGTTTCCAAGCACCAGAAAGCAAGTGCACAGCCCCAGGAGGCATAATTCATTCCTATCCACAGAGCAAATGAACTGCTCAGCCGAAGCTACTACAATTCAGAAGCTCTTCATTTGGATGTCATTCACTCCTGAAGCACATTGATGTAATTAGATTTAAAATTCAATAATCTCTTGTCATTAAAGGAGAAATTTATTGTAATACATATCCCCCCACCTGACTGCTCCCTCATACCCCCCAAAATCCTGCTGTCTTTATTTTCCACTTCTAAGTTACCTGTGATCAGCATAATATTTTGAGAGCATTGAATACATAGGGTTAAATTTTCAAAAGCTCTAAGTAACTTAGGCTCCTAAGTCCTATGACTTTGTCTGATAAATGACAGGAGATGTGTCTGAAAGTTTTACTCATATTGTTTGTCTGTGAGCAGATGTGTGTAAGGCCCTGATCCTGGAAATAGTTCTGTATGAGAACAAGGGTCCTCCATATGGAGCTGCATGCAGGACTGGGCCTAAATTATTATGTCATGGTAGATCGTGTATTCCATTTTGTAAAATTGAATCATCAGTTTTGTTATCAATTCACTGTGTACCAGCTGGTTTTGGTTTTTCTTACCTTTATGGATTTGTCTACACTGGATTTTTAGCCACTGTGCTGAAGCATCGGTGTTAGCTGTCATTTTCACTCATGCAGCTTACTCCAGAAAGTTTACTCCAATTCACGGTTCTACTGGTACACAACATTTACAGGGTTTGCATTTGTGTAGTGACACTGGTGGCTAAAAATCTAGTATAGACCAGTATTGACTAGACTAGTGATTTTAAAAGTGAAGCGTTCCTGTAGGGTAGACTACCAGATTTTGCAGATGCAGCGGTCTTTTGTGTTTGTACTTATATTTTATCTAAAACTGAAATTTAAAAAATAGCATGAGGCATTCTGTCCAAGATAGTGTTTACCAATTTTAACAGAGTTGCCTGAGGTTGGGTGGTTGAGTACATTGACATATGAGCATTGAAATTTGGATTGCAACATGAATATAATGTTTTATTTGCAGTGTTGTTGTAGCCATGTTGGTCCCAGGATATTAGAGAGACAAGATGGGTGAGGTAATATCTTTGAACCAACTTCTGTTGGTGAGAGTGGCAAGCTTTCAAGCTTACACAGGGAAGAACACACTCACTCACTCACTCACTCACTCACTCACTCACTCACTCACTCAC
>ML675616.1:50279543-50316542 GCA_007922155.1 Mesoclemmys tuberculata
CACTCACTCACTCACTCACTCACTCACTCACTCACTCACTCACTCACTCACTCACTCACTCACACCAACAGAAGTTGGTCTAGACAAAGATATTACCTTTCCTGCCTTGTCTCTCTTTCATGCTATTTAATCGTGGAAATCTTTGCGTGGCATGAGCTGTGGGTCCATCATACATTGCGGTAAAGTAATGCCCTGATCCCGCCAAGTACTTAAGTACTTAGAGCATATGAGTACTCCATCAAAATCATTAGGATTTAAGCACATCCTTAAGCATGTGCTTAAGTGCTTTGCTGGATCAGGGCTCATATGGCTGTTTGTTTCAAACCATGGAAAATACACTTCTACATATTTTCCCTATTTTGTATGCTTTAATTTATAATCTGGAGGATGCCATTATAGGGTCTTATCTCCAGCTGCGTGGGTGAGTGACCAAATAGTTGCTTCCAAAGTCAGCATCAGTGGTTTAGCTCAGGGTGTGTACTTGAGAATAGTGCAGCTGGCATCGTTATCTCTGGCCACCATTTATATCTGTTACCATCACTACATCTTTGGCACAGGGAGAAAGATTAAAAACTATGTTATTTAAATCCTTTGTATAGTCTTTAGCACATATTGATTCTTGTTACAGTATGGTCACTTGCTTTTTAAGCAATCAACTTGTTTAACAATTAACATTTTTAAATAGTTAAAAGTAACACCTAAGGTTATTGTAATTAAAAGAAGTTAGCAAAACACTTTTTCTCAGTTTCCATTTGTGTATTTGAGAACAGTTTCTAAACAATAACTTCCACTGTTCCTCCTGAATACAGTCATAGATTCCAAGGCTAGAAGAGACCACTAGGTTATCTAGTCTGACCTCCTGAAAGGCAAACTAGTTTCAGTGGCAAATGGTTTCAATCCATTATCCTTTGGTTATGAGCCCAGCATGCTTCTGCTGTGCCACTCTGCTGTGTACTAAAAGGAGCTAATTAAAACAGTCCTTTAGTTACGTCTTGTCTCTGTGTGGAAATGGACCTTATTTAGCCACCGGTGGTCAGCAACCCATGTAGCTCAGCTAGTTTTGAGGAGAGAGAAACTCTAGTCAAATCCTGGCTTTCCTTGTCTAAACTTGAGGATTTGTATCAGTGCACCTGCTCCCTTTTCGGGCCACCATTGACTAAATCCCAAGTAGAGAAAAGGCCTTGTCAATGCTGAAAAAACATTTATAGTTATCAGCAGGGGAGTAGAAAAACCCTTATTAAACTTTTTAAATAAAATTTAGGACATACTGATTTAAAGGTTGATGTACCAGAAATTGGAATAAAAATAATAATCCAGTTGTCCCTTTTCAACTGTGATGACCAATGTTTTTGTTTTAGAATATGTCTACACTGATGGCAGCAAAGTTGCCGCCGTCAGATCGACCTAACTGGATCGACTGAGCGGTCAGTGAAGACCTGCTCAGTTGATTCAGAAGTCAACGGAAGTTGACGCAGTGAAACCACCTCCACAAGTGTTGTAGTGTGGTGTCGATGGGAACATGGTTCCTGTCAGCGCAGTGCAGGAAAGACGCCACCCAGAAAGGAAGCACAGCAGTCAACAGGAGTTATGCAAGCTACTCTGCATAGCGTGCATAACTCCTGTTGACTGCCGCCAAATCGCCAAGTAAGTATAGACCGGGCCTTATTGTTTTGGCAATTCAAGTAGTGCTTATCTGTGGCTTGCCAGAGTTGGTATTTCTTGAGTAACTGATGAGAGAACTCTGTATAGTGCCTGCAGAAAACAGCAGAGAAAACCATATGAGTATAGTGTACAAATGAAATGTTAAATAGTTCATTGATTTCAATTCCCATAACACTAATTCAGAAATACTGAAGAATGATGTTGAAAACACTTAGGCAAAGTATTGTACGTAACTTTTGAAGGAGACTTGAAAACGAAAAGAAAAAATTGAGCTCTGCCCTTTTTCCTCACCCATGATGTACAAATTGCTAAGGAGGGGTGCAAAAGAACAGCACAAGCATGTATGTAGTAACAAAATCAGAAAGGCTAAAGCACAAAATGAATTAGATCGAATAAGGGACATAAAAGGCAATAAGAAGAAATTATTTAACTGTGTTAGGAATAAGAAAAAGATGAAGGAAAGTGTAAGTCCTCTACTGAGCAGAGAAGGAGAACTAATAATTGATGATATCAAGAAAGCTGACATGGTTAATGCTTATTTTGCTTCAGTCTCACTGAAAAGGTTAATGTGACCAGATACAAGTAATATTGACAATAAAGCAGAAGGAATGCATACCCAAATAGGGAAAGAACAGGTTAAAGAACATTTAGATAAATTAGATTTATTCAGGTTGACAGGACCTGGTGAAATTCATCCTAGGATACTTAAGGAACTAGAGGAAGCAATCTTGAACCATTAGCAATTATTTTTGAGAACTCCTAGAGGACAGGTGAGGTCCCAGAAGACTGGAGAAGACAAACACAATACCTATCTTTATAAAGGGGGATCAAAGAGGATCCGGAGTATTATGGACTAGCCAGCCTAAGTTTGATACCTGGAAAATACTGGAAAAAATTATTAAACATGTATTTGTAAGCATCTGAAGGCTAATAGGGTTGTAAAGAATAGCCAGCATATATTTGGCAAGACAAATCATGCCAAACTAACTTTATTTCTTTCTTTGACAAGATTAGTGGCCAAATGGACGTGGGGGGCGGGGAGGGGGACAATAGATGTGATATATCTTGATTTTAGTAAGGCTTTTCACACAGTCCCACATGACATTCTTGGGAAATGTGATGTAAATTAAATGACTATAAGGTGAGTGTGCAACTGGTTGAAAGTCTGTACTTGGAGTAGTCATCTAGTTTGCTGTCAAACTGAGGGGATGTATTTCATGGGATCCCGCAGGGGTCAGTCCTAGGGTTGGTACTATTCAGTGAGTTGGCATTAATTACTTGACTTAATGGAGTGGAGAGTGTGTTTTGTAAATGTTTCGTGACAAATTGGAGAATTGGTTTCAAATCAACAAGATGAAATTCATAAAGACAATGGAGACTACTTCACTTGTGAAAAAACAAATGCACAACTACAAAATGGGGAATAACCGACTAGGTTATGGTACTGCTGAAAAGGATATGGGGGTTAGCACTTGTGAGGCTGCAGCTGGAGTACTGTGTCCAATTCTGAGCACCACACTTTAGGAAAAATGTGGACAAAACAGACAGCGTTCAGAGGACAGCAACAATAATGATAATAGGTGTAGAAAACTTGACTTGTGGGGAAGGTTAAAAAAACTGAGCATGTTTAGTCTTGATAAAGGAAGACAGGGGGGGATCCTGACAATAGTTCTCAAATACATTAAGGGCTGTTACAAAGAGGGTAGTGATCAATTATTCTCCAGGTCTTCTCATAGACTCATAGACTCATAGGTCAGAAGGGACCAATATGATCATCTAGTCTGACCTCCCGCACAAGGCAGGCCACAAAACCCTACTCATACACATTTATAACAACCCCGAACCCATGACTGAGTTGTTGAAATCCTCAAAAGTGAGATTTGAAAGTAAGACCATAAGTAATGGACTTAATACACACCATGGAAGATTTAGGTTAGATATTAGAAAAAGCTTTCTAACTATATGGGTAGTTAAGCTCTGAAAATTGGCTTCCAAGAGATGTTGGGAAATACCTTTTATTGGAGGTTTTTTAAGAACACCTGCCAGAGATGGTCTGGATTTAAATGGGCCTGCCGCAGCATAGTAAGCTGGAATCAACGACTTCTTGAGTTTCAGCCCTAAATTTCTATGATGCTGTGATTCTATGTCTAATGGGAAGCCTGAAAGGAGGCTTTCTTTAAGTGCTTGCTCATGTTGATTCCAAGTAGGTGCGTGCACGCCTCATGCATAGTCACCATAAGGTTTTTCCACTAGTGGTATCCATAGATTTGGCTCTGGAGCCCACTGGTGTCACACCTTCATGGTGCCCTATAAAGGGCCCTGCTGACCCCCGCCTCTTCAGTTCCTTCTTACAATCTGTGGCGGTCGCTGGAATGTCAGTCTGTTCTTGCTCTGTAAGCATCCCATTCTACAGTGGCTTTCTGATTTGTTACCTATAAATAGTTAAAATGTTCAGTTGTTGTCTTTGTAATTAGTTTTGTTAGATAGGACCCATGCTGGGTTGCCTCCTTTTTTCCTGGGACTGGAGCATGCCTCATTCCCCCTGGTTTTAAACCATGCGGGGATTGTAAAAAGCCCATGCCCAGGAGCAATCCCCATACCACCTTGTCTCAAGTGCCTGGAGGAGACCCATCAGAGGATTGCTGCAAGATCTGCAGGGAATTCTGTCCAAGGATGAAGAAAGAGAGGAGTCAAAGACTAAAGTTTATTCTTATGGAAGCTGCTCTTCAGCCTTCACCATGCCTGGCTGAGCCAGTACCCAGCACATCAATCTCAATGCAGAGCACACCAGCAGCTGTAAGAGAGACTGCTGAGGAAGGATTCTGTCTTTAGAGACCTTCAGCACCATCACGAATCACTGGCACCAAGGGGACACCTTGGCTTGTCATCACTCCCATTCCCCTGTTCCATGCAAGAAGCAGAGGAAGACAGATTTGGCCTTTCGGTATCATCGATGAAGGTCCATCTGGCCTCAATCTCAGCTTTTCACCCTTGTGTGACAGGCTGTTTGGTCTTGGCTAATCCCATGATAAGGTGTTTCCTCAAGGGTCTAGACAGGCTATACCCTCAGATGTGTCATCCGATCCCCAGTGAGATCTTAACCTGGTACCATCAACACTGATGAATCCTCCGTTCGAACCTCTAGCAACATGTTTGCTTCTCTATCAATCATGGAAGATAGCCTTCCTGGTGGCTATCACTTTGGCCAGGAGAGTTTCAGAGTTTAAGGGCCCGCATGTCTGAGCCTCCTTATATAGTCTTCTTCAAAGGTAAGGTTCGGCTATGCCTTTACCCGGCCTTCCTCCCAAAGTAGTGTCACAATTCCACTCGAACAAGGACATATTCCTTCTGGTCTTCTACCCAAAGCCACACGCCAACAGCCGAGAACTAGAGTGGATAAAAATCAATGATTTAAAAAATAAATAAATAAATAAATAAATAATTGGATTTTTTTAAAAGTTAAATCAGAGTTTTTTTAAATCATCAAAATACTAAATTTCTCATTTAAAAAATAAGTTACAATTAAATCTCATCACAAACATGCTAAACCATACATTTAGTCTCATAAAATGAATTAATGGCTCTAGTCTGTCCAATCTAACTACCAGCTGTTCCTTCTTGAAAGTTCTGGGCTTTCAGTTTGTTTCAGTTTCTGAATTAATGGCTCTAGTCTGTCCAGTGTAACTGCAAGCTCTTGCTTCTTGAAAGTTCTCTGCTTTCAATTTCTGTTTCTCAGCGGACTAAAGTCAAATGTGCAAAGAAAGACATAGGTTTGATAGGATTGTTGTTGTTCTGTGCTTATATGGTGGTGGAGCTGGGCCAAGCAAGGCAGAGGTGTTAGTTAAGACGTTGTCTTAAAGACAGACACATTGGTGAAGGTTGCTAGATACAGTTTATGAGAAGGAACTTGACAAAGAAATACTGAGAGGAAATTTGCCAGTTTAAGCCTTGATGGGTGGAGCAATGTACACAATGTAGTAAAATGTGCCTGTGTGACAATAGAAGATGAGGTTGCATATCTTTCAGAAACATAGATACATTGGAAAATGCCCACACAACAGAATATTTAAAAGAAGTGGCAGTGAAAGCTGTAATAAACTCTGAACAAAAATTCAACTGTCACGTGTGCAGTTTTTTCACAGACAATGCTGCAAAAGTGGCAAAGATGAGAAGATACTTAGAAAAGGAAACAGAAGGATGCTCCTTAATAACATATGGCTGCAGTGCCCATTTAATGCATCTTTTAGCCAAAGACTTAAGTACGTCTTCTCGAGGAATAAAAGAAAATGTTGCTGAAGTCGCAGAATACTTCCGTAACAACCATTTTGCTTCAGCTTCACTGCAGAGAGCAGGATCCAAACGAATTCTCCCTCATGATGTTCGATGCAATTCTGTGGTTGATTGTTTTGAACAATTTATTAAGAAGTGCCCTATTCTCATAAAACTTTGTGAAGAAAACCATGATAAAATAAATGGAAGTATCTCATCCAAAGTATCTATTTAATCATTGGATTAAAGAGGAAAGTACAGGATATGATAAGTATCCTCTCAAGCCTATATATACTGAAGCCTATATCCATAACCTTAAACAAACTTCTTGTTGCTGCATTGCTGATGCTGTCGAAATTAGGAGGGCACTTCAAGAGACGTTGAAGAAAGAAATACCTCACCAGAAAGTTAAACCGCAGGCAATAAAGAAGCAAATGGATTGAGCACTAACTCCAGCTCATTTTCTTGCGAACTTTCTTGACCCTTGATATAAAGGTAGATGCCTAACTTCTGAACAAGGTGATGATGCTGCCATGGCAGGGGCATCTCAAAATAATTCCTCAGTTATGCCAGTCCCAATAAATTTCAGGGCTGGAGCAGAACCATTTAAACAGTACATGTTTACTGATGAATTGGTGGAAATCATTGGCCAAGCACCTTGAAACAGTTGCTAAGCCAACTTTTCACAGCAGTAGCTTCCTCTGTGGGCAGAGAGAATATTTTCATCATTTAGTATTATTCACTCAAAGCTAAGAAATTGACTGGGAGTTGAAAATGCAGGAAAACTCGTATTTCTGTTTCAGTCTATGCATAAAAATAACAATGGGAGAGGGGAAGATGAGAGCCAGTTGTAGAAGTTTTAAGGACAGTGTATGTTTAATGATGTGATGACTTGTCTGCTAGAGTTAATAAAATTTGAAAATTAAAAAGAAAAAAAAGAAAGCTTAAGGACAGCCGTCAGCCGGCAACTCAGGAGACTGCTGCAATTGCAAATCTGAAACATCTATGGAACATTTAAGATTTAGTTTAATAAAATATAAGTACGGTCATGTTTGTGTGTGTGATTCAGTTCTTATCATTCCTAATGTGCTGCTGCTGCATGTGCAGCGTGACACAAGTAATGAGTATTATGTACTATTTCAAAAATTATTAAAAATCAAGTTATCTAAAAAATTACACAATGTATACCTGCCTAGATGTTGTAAAATGCTGTATTGAGTTGTCCATTCCAAGTAGACATGTATGCTGCGTGCACAGTCACCAGAAGGTTTTTCCCTAGGGGTATCCGTAAGATTGGCTCTAGAGCCCCCTGAAGTCATGCTTTTATGAGAGTAGGAGAATCCACCCTTCAGCCTTTCTTTATATATCACAAAACAAAAAAAAAGGCACATACTAAGTTTTAAAAGTGACCTCTAAAGGGAAAAAAGATAATTTTTACTCACTGTTAAAAAGTCCCTGGAAACATTGGGGAAGGTTCCTTAGTAAACTGGTTTTACTTCCTTGTAAAGCACATTGTTATATTATATAACTGGGTTGGGCTTCTAGCATTTTCTATAACAATATATAAGCTAGTTATTTTACAGGAACTCAAAGAATTACATAGTTGACAAAGTTTTATAGGAAAAAACTGTAAGTCAGAGTTTGCATGTAATAGCCTTTTTGAAGTGTATCTTTAATAGTTTGCTAAAATGTTTATAAGAAAAGGTTAAAGGAACAGACTGATCTATATTAGCAAGACAATTTAAGAATTCTGCAAAAGGAGCATGTAAAACTATTTAATTAAACAGCATAGCCAATTTAGATATATCAAAACTCTTTGCTCAGTTCTGTTTTACCAATGCTATTTCTAAAGTTAAATGGGAATGAGCTAGTTCTTTTGCTGATGACTGTTCAGCCTTGTGCTTTTGACATTCAGGATTTATATAGTCTTGTAGGTTGCTGCTATTGCCTAAAGAATATATTTCACTTCCAAGGCAGTCCTAATCTTTGCTCATGTGGAGTCCATGAGAAAGTCCTTTAGACTTCCATACACTAACAAAATCACACAGGTTCATTTTACATTTGAGAATGAGTGAGTGTATGTATGTGAGAGATTTTTCAAAAGTGGTGGTAATTTTTGGTGGCTCGTTTTTACTTGTCTACTTATTGACTTATAAATACAGTGAATTCAATCTTCTGTAAAAGAGTTCAATTTAGGTGTGCTAGGTACATTGGGTTAGTGAATAATATTCCTTGTAACAGAACAGAAAAATCTAAAGTATGACAGTTCTCCAAAAATTGTGTAACTCATACTTCAAACTACTGTCTAATAATTAATAGATGACTCTTCTCTATAAAGTTACTGTATACCTATGTTAATGTGCATGTTCTATTTATTGTTAAAGGTCAAAATTTAATTTTTAAAAAGCTGCCTGTATAGATGGTACAGAAGTAACTAAATATTGTGTTCTTCTGATTCATAATTCAGTATTTGAATTTGTGCATAAATTACAGCAATTAGGACATCAGAAGAATCTGTACAAAACTTAATTCAAGGGTTATCAAATAATATTTTCCTCTTGTTTCACTATTACCTACGTTACTACTTACTCAAAGGTCAATGGATTAAAATCTAAAACTGCATTTTTAATAAAGTGTGGTATAAAAAGCATTAGAATAAACTAAAATGTGTTTTATTGTCTAGTATGTTTTTAACCCTGCATGTTTGAAACTTTTCTACAGAGCACACCTGTGACACCAATACCAACAGTGCAAGTACAAGGCCAGCAGATCAATTTGCAGCCTTCTTCATATCCAACAGCAAGTCAACATAGTGAGCAAGTGAAAAAACCTGGACAGAACTTCATGTGTCTGTGGCAATCTTGTAAAAAGTAAATAGCTCTTTTATTTAACAACAGTTTACTAATATATTGCAGAAACTCTTCTTTGGAATGTGATTGTTGAAAGTACTATCTGTTATCTCTTCTAAAGTCTGTCTACACTATATCTGTCATTTGATGAGAGAAGAAGATATTAAGATTTCAAAGGAAGTTGGAGTTGAGGTGAAGGGAATACAGATTTGCAACTTCTCAATACCATTTTTTCAGATCAGCTAATATATACTTTGTGAATTGCTTTTTATCTGAAGTTACTTCAGCGAAGACTAAAATATTTCTAGATAGCTATTCCAGAGGGGTAGCCATGTTCGTCTGTATACAGGAAAAACAACGAGAGTCCTGTAGCACTTTAAAGACTAACAAATTTAATTTCTGCAGGCATAAGCTTTCGTGGGCTGCAACCCACTTTGTCAGATGCAAGGAATAGATATCAGATAGAGAAAATATATATAGCGTGTGTGTGTGTGTGTTTTTTCTATTCCTTGCATCTGACAAAGTGGAGCCCACGAAAGCTTATGCCTGCAGAAATTACATTTGAAGCAGTGCATTACAAATATAGGAACAGTTATTATTTTCTTGTTATACAGCTAGCTTTGAAAAATGAAAAGTGCTCCTTTCTCATATTTCCAGTTTTGCAAGTGGTGTGTACCATTTATGTCCTAGCCAAACTTCTGTTTGAATTATGATTAATTTATTAATTGTAGTATTGAATACTATAGGGTTTCAGAAGCAATTAAATGAAGTAAACCTCTGACCCAAGCAGCTTACACTCTGAAATAGACAACAAAGCAAGGGATAGTTTTAAAAAAAAAAGGGTGAGGAAGAAAGGCATGCTTGGATGAGCCTTACAGAAGTGTAAGATCATAAGTGTATTGCTACACATGCTTCTTGACAGTTCTTTTTTAAATAATGTAGTTAGGTATAGGGTCAATGTCTGGAGGTAGAGGCTATTGATTGAAAGCTAATTGCAAAATATAATGGTGACTTGGAAGGAAAGAAGAGAGGTTGTGTAACATGGAGTTGGGAAGGAGCAGTGACATGAGCAAAGGCATGAGAGCACAATTTTAGGAGGGTACAAAGAGAACATCAAGGTGAACTGATTTGTCAGAATGTCAGGTATATTCCAGAGAGTAACAGACAACTAGTGATAAGACCTTGGCAGGTGGAATTGAGGTTACTCTGACGGTGAGGATGAGGCGTGTGAATTTGATATGGAGGAATACTGAAAGGTAATTACTGTCCATCTACCAAAAATGTTTATGATGGCTTCAGTTTGATATTAGCAAGACAAGGTGGGTGAGGTAATACCTTTTATTGGACCAACTTCTGCTGGCGAAAGAGACAAGCTTTTAAATTGACACATTTTCTTTTTTATGATGAGATACAAAGACCGTTGAAATCAATGGAAAGACAACAAATGGGTTTCAAAGGTGCCTAAGTTACCACAGCCACTTTGATATCAGTCAGCATAAGTTGTAGTCTGAATCCAAACAGTCTGACACCTCTGTGACATCCTTGTTGCAAAACACCAGACTGCTGATTTGACCGGACAATAGATAGTCAAGAACCATTCCTCAGGATCTTTCTATCCTTTTGTTTGAAGATAGGCTAGCCTATTTTTATTAGTGCTTGGCAACAAGTTACATCTGACCAACGGGTTCTAGAAATAATAGAAAAGGGCTATATCATACAATATGAGAAATGACTCCCTTATGATTCCTCCACCTCTCCCTTTTCAGGGACCATTTTCACAAGAGTATTCTTCCTTTAGAAATAAAGAAATTGCTTCTGATGGGCAGTCATCAGAGATGGCCAGAACATCAGAGATCAGGGGTTTAATTCCCAGTATTTTCTGGTGCAGAAGAAAGATTGGGGTAGGGTATATGTCATCCGGTCTTGAATTTAAGGAAGCTGAACAAGTACATTTGGAAATTTTGATTCCATGTGTTAACCTCTGCCTCCATAATCCCTTTCCTTTCTTTTTAGATTTGTTCATAATTCTCGATTTAAAGTATGTGTATTTTCACATTTCAGTTAGTCTCATTAATCATAAATACCTTCAATTCGTGCTGGCAGGATGCCATTTCCAGTACAGAGTGTTGCCATTTGGCCTCTCAACACTCCCTGAGTTTTTACAAAACACCTCTCTGTGGTAGCGGCTTATCTAAGAGTATGTCTACTATGGATGTAAAATACTAAGTGGTTAAACAGTTAACCAGTAAGTATTAGTCTTATCGTTAAGGCTAATACTTAGTGGTTAACCAGAAGTGCAAGGGTTAACCAGCGCCATGGGCTCTCAGTTTCCATAGTGATGGTATCAGGCCCTGGCAGAGGTGGCAGCTGCTAGACTGCCTGGGGAGGCCAAGGGCCTATTGCAGGTGCTGCAGAGCGCCCTACTGTGGAATTCTGGGGACCAAGGATCCGAGACGGAGGTTGGCCATGGAGCTGGAGTGGGGGCGCTATCCAGAGGCTGATTAAACTATTAACCAATATAATTTTAATAATTTAAATAGTTACCTTTTCTAACCGATGTTTACGTCCCTAATGTCTACACGAGAAGCATAGATAGACCTCTATTAGGTTGACTTAATTACTTCATTGGTTCAAGTCCACACTACCCTTTTTCAGTCAGTGGTGCGTGTCCTCACCAAGAGAACTTCCACTGACCTAAGAGGCACATTGTGGGGAGCTGAGAGCTCAGTCTCTCAGCTCCACTGGCAGTTGCCTCACAGGCTCCCAGTGGGCTTCCCTCCTGTCCCATCCCTGCTCCGATTCCCTGCCACGAGTGGGGGAAATTTCCCGGGTTTTTTGTCAGGTTCATAGCTCCTGCCATGAAATTAACAAGACAGCTGATATAAGGGACAGTGTCTACACAAACACTGCATCGCCTTAACTACACCAGCATAAGCCTTATACCTCTCATGGAGGTGGAGTTATGATGTCTGTGTAGTAGGGAACTTAAACTGGTGGTAAGAAGGTTGTAGGGTAGACACTGATGTAATTAGGTCACGGTAAGTTGCCTCATGTTGACCTACCTGTATAGTGTAGACCAGCCCTGAGAAGGCAAGATATTTTGGTTTACTCTCAGTTGAATAATTGGCTACAGAAGGCTACCTCTTAAGCAATATTGCCGTTACAACCAGTCTATTCTTGGACCTGGATCTTCTCATCAATATCACAAAATCGAATCTTAGAGAATTCTGTTAATAGGTTACATACTGGTGGAAGGGAGAGCCTTTGTACCAGATGAGTTTTTCTGAGGTAGAGACAGTGTATTTGCAATACTCAGGAGTATTCAACTTGAAGAACAATGTTTTTTTCTGGATCTCATGGCGGCAACTACATAAGTAATTCCTTTTGCCCATCTGAGAATGAGGCTTACACAATATTGGATGGCTCGCATTTATGGTTCAAGTTGGGACAGTTTGCACTTGTGGGTCACTATACCTCAAAAACATCTTACTTTCCTTGGAGTGGTGGTTAATCAAAATGAATGTCTTCAGAAATATTCCGATATCTGAATCATCTGGCTCGTCAAAAACATTGTCTTGTCAGGAGAAGATTCTGCACATCAGTGTGTTGGAATCGAGAGCCATTTGAGAGCCCCCTCAAATCATTCCTTCTTTGTGTATAGGGAACAGTGGTGCAAGTAGTAATGGGCAATACCTCTGCAATGTACTGAGTCAATAAGCAAAGTGCTCTTTCTGCTCTGTTTTGTGCAGAAGCAATAAGGTTATGGGATTGGTGCTTCCACCGCAATGTGTTTCCAGGGGCCCTGTGTTTGGCAGGAGAGAGTAATGTGATTGCAGACTCTCTGCAAAGACTGTCTCAGATGTATGGGTGGTCCCTGAAGGACCAGTTGGTTTGTGACATATTTGCCAGAGGGAATCAACCAGATGTGGGCCTTTTTGCAACAAGAAGTGTTGCTGCTTCTGCTCCAGATCTGGCAGGGATAGCCAGTCTCTGTCAGGTGTTTTTCTGCTGCTCGGGGGGAGGGGTTGCTGCATGCTTTTTCCCATTGATCTAGAAAGTGGTACGGACGATACGTTAAGTTAGGGAAAGAATGATTGTCATCACCCCAATTTGCTGTCCCAGCAATAGTACACCAATCTCCGCCAACTGTCCGGTGAAGTTTTCATGCATCCTCCTCTGTCGCCAGACCTGTTTCTCAGCAGGAAGGGTCCTGCAGTCCCTCCATTGGACAGCTTGGGTGATTGGACTCTGACTCTATCTAGTCTTCAGTAGTCTTGTTTGTTGGCCATTCATGACATGCTGATTAATGTTAGAAAACAGACAAGCAAACCATGTTACAAGTCAAAATGGACCAGATTTATGACTTGGATGACTGGCAAAGGCAGTTCGCCTGCTTGAGCATGCAGACTCTATGTTCTATAATATTGGATGTTTTTAAAGTCTGAAGGGTTATGTAATTCATCATTAAGAATTCATTTAGCAGCCATTTCTGCCTATTATACATAATACTGATAAGATGTTTAAGAAGGACTTATCTGACATCCTTCTTTGAGAGATCCTGTCCCTTCTTGGGATCTCAATTTGGTTCTAGCCATGCTGATGAAATTACCCTTTGTATCTTTTGCTGAGTGTTCTTTACATTAGTTATCTATTAAAATGGCTTTAATTGTTTCTAGAACATCTGTCAGGAGGGTGAGTGAACTAAATGCTCTTATGGCTGATTCTCCATTTACTATTCCATAAAATAAGGTTGTTGATTGGCCTGATATTCCAGGTTTTTACCAAAGATGGTTTCTGATTTTTATGGCTGTCTGTCCCTCAATTTACTGTTTTATTTTCCCCCAAAACCACATTCTAATAAGACTTCGCAAACTTTAGGTGCAAGGAGAGGACCTTGCTTATTATTTAGATAGAACTGAAAGTTTTCATAAATCATCCCGATTGTTTGTTTTGTCTCTTGTGCTGAAAATCACATGGAATATGGGATTTCTTCTCAGACAATTTCTGGATAGATTAAGCAATGTATTGTTGAGTGTTATTCCTTGGCAGAGACTCTTATACATGCGACAAATATGACCCCATTTCACTAGAGCCATGGTAACCCCTTTTGCTTTTCGTAAACGAGTCCTTCCTGCGGAGATTTGCAGAGCGGATACCTGGAGTTCTGCTCACACTTTCTGTAAGCATTACGTTTTAGACTTGATCTCTAGGGAAGATGCTGGCTTTGGTAGAGGAGTTACAGTTTCTATTCAGTTAGGATAGTTTCCTCGCCTCCAAGTTATTTTCAGCACTGCTTATCAATTTATCCCATAAGTTGGAATATGCAGAGTCACTTAAAAAAGAAACATAGGTTACTTACTTGTAATCAAGTTCTTTGAGATGGCTCTGCATAGTCACACTTCCTACCTACCTCCCCTTCTTTGTCAGAGTCCTACTCGCTTACTATTCTCAGGCATTGTGGTGGAATGAACTGAAGTGGTAGAGGATGCTCTGCTCCTTTATGTAGTCTTGCTCTTGGGACATTTTGAGTATGTCTTCACAGAAGGCAGCAAATTTGCCACCATCAGATCCATTTATCCAGAATGATTCAGCGGAAGTGAAGACCTGTTCAATCGATCCGGAAGTTGATTTAGTAAAACCATCTCCCCAAAAAGTGAAGCACTGCGTCGATGGGTATGCATTTCCTGTCAGCGCTGTGTAGTGGAGACGGCGCACAGAGGATTTAGGAAGTCGACGTAAGTTGCACAAGCTATGTAGAATCAACTGCTGCCAAATTTCCCCGTAAGAATAGACCAGGCCTTTGAGACAATATGGAGAAGGGCAGGAGGCTGAGAATGCTCTAACAGAAACTGCTGGGAGAAGGTCCTACTGTAAAGCACCATAAGGTAGCACAGTACCCAGAAGTGTGACTATGCAGAGCCATCTCAAAGAACTCTAGTTACAGTAAGTAACCTTCGTATTGTCTTGATAGGTTAATTGGTTTGATAGGTTGTTTTGATAGGTGCCTTTTATTGGGCTGCTGACTGAATACGAGACTCTCGCAATAAAGTCCAAAAAAAAGAGGCCAAGTTATTTTCTAGCTTTTCTTGAAAAACAAAAGTCTTGTTAAACTTGATAGGAGTCTCTGCTGAGGGTCATAATCTTTGTTTCTAACTTTCACCACAATTGTTTTAAATGTTGAAGGAAACTTTTAATATCATAGAGTATGTCTCCATATGTGCTTAACTCACACTCTAACTTTCCACTGCTGAGATTTGCTTGCCTCCTCCTTTTCTTTGTTATATTTTCATAATTGATTTAACATTCTCACTGCTGTTCTGTTAGTGAGAAACACTTTGCACCAATTTATGCTCTGTTAAATCCTTGCAATCACATTGGCTTCATTGCATTTGCAAGGGTGTAGATTAGGACAGAATATGGTACTCTGTGCTAAGCTTTCAATATTGCAAATATTGCAAAATTTCCATCTGAATGAGATTCAACATCTCTTTCCCTTCCCCTCAATTCAGGGCGGAAAAAATCTGTAGTCTAGGTTTCACCTATTGTATTTCACTGTTGTACTCCAGTTCATCAAAGCATGTCCAAACAAAAATTAGAACAATTCAATTTTGATCATTCTAATGTTTTTTTTAAAAAAAGGCAGATTTATTTTAAAAAAAAACCCGCAAACATCTGAGGCCATCTTTATACAATATAAAGGAGCAAGAAAAGATATCTTTAATAGCCCATAAATAGTCCAAACAATAAGATTGTGTTAGTTTGTTTAACCAGTTGGCTAGAGATAGAGCAGGAACGTTTTCTTTCTGATCATCTCACTCAGTTTTGCTCCTGAGAGCTTAGATAGAAAACCATTTGGCGTGTTAAAGGGAAGTGTCTTAAATCCCGCTTAATTACTTGATCGGATTTCACTGACAGGTGTATAATGTTAACTAGAAGAAATTTATCATCCAGCATGAGATTAAACAATTGTCTCCTCTTAAACTGCAGAAAAACTACTTTGCATACCTTCTAGATTTTTTAAAATGTGATCTGGTTAAACACTGAGAACAATCATTCATGATCACTTTGGTCAATTAGAAACTAAATTTTGATTTGCCAAATTTTTACCCCTTTTAGATTCACGCTTCATGAGTGTTTATGTAACCAAAGTATTGTTTGTACATATGTTTGTGGAAAACTGATTTTGTTGCCGATAATTGAAATTTCATTCTTGACCAAATAAAATTAAATTCAAGAGGAAGCAGTAGTATAGCAAGCATTTTAGGCCTTGTTTACCCTGGAAAAATGCATCATGTTAGGAAAAAGAGTTAAGCACAATGTTAAACACAATTTAGCTCTCACCATAGAAAAGGGAAAATCTGTGTTTAAACCCTATAATCCCTCCATTTGGGGAGGAGTTAGAAACTATTGTAACAAGTTGATTGTGCTAATACTAGATCGTCTTTTGTGCTGTCTGCCAAGTGCCAATAACAGCCTGAGTGTGTGTCTCATTTTCTGGCTGTGTCGTCACTGATTAAAGAAACCTGATTTTACTTTCAGATAGTTAACTCCATGTTACTCTCCAAGTGAAAATCCTAGTGGAGACACGTACTGGTAGTTTTTATGTTGATGTGGCTAGATGAGGTAAACCTCAGGTAGAGAGTGATCTTGACTAGCTACGTTGAGGTAAAAACTATAAGTTCATTGTTTTCACTAGAATTTTACATCATTAGCCCTCTTGAGTGAGTTATCTCATTGTAAAAAACAGACCTCTTTTAGCAGTAAAGATATGGCCATGTTCTCTGCGCCCCTCTGTCAACTAACTGAAGTTAAATGATTTCTGGAAAACAAGCAGCATGTGCAGTGCAGTAAAGAGAATCAACGTCATTGAGTTTAAGGATAGAAGGCACTAGCCAGACCTCCTGCATATCACAGGACACCAACACGACCCAGTACCTGCACATTAAACTGAACAGCCAAAATGAAACCAAAGTATTACATCCCGGAGGAGATTAGACTATTATGCCACAGGCAGAGACTAGGAGGGAACAAAGTGCACCAGTGCTTGAGGCCCCTGCAATGGCAAAGAAATGTTTAAATGAAATATACTCAGATAGTCCAGGCAAATGACCTGCATCCATGTGCTGCAGAGGAAGGTGAAAAAAACCCAGGGTCACTGCCATTCTGACCTGGGGGGAAATCCCTTCCTGACCTCACATGTGGTGATCAAATAGACCCTGAGCATGTGAGCAAGAACCAACTAGCCAACCATCTGAGAGAGAGAATACTCTGTGCCACTTTAGAGTCCTTGTCCTCCCTGCCCAATGTCCCATCTCCAGTTGTGGCATCCCTGATGCTTCAGTGAAAGGATATTAAAAAAGAAAAAAAACAAAAAAATCCCAAACTTCCAAGATACATTGCAGGGGGTAGGGGAGGAGAAAGAAGAGGGAGAAACCCTTGCTTACCTCTGTTGGTAGCCAGGTGGCCAGCTGAAATCCTGAAGCATGAACTTTAGGAACATAAGATCAAAACTAGAAGTGGGCCCCGTTGCTGCTGAACTTTGCCTCCTACCATTACAAGCGCCCCCCATACAATTGCACTCAGAAATTTCTCCAGCTCTCTCTTACAACTAATTAAACAGTTTGCTCCCACAACTCCTATTGAGAAGCTGTTCCAGAAGCTCTCCCCTCTGATGATTAGAAATCTTCTAATTTCTAGCCTGAATTTGTTCATGGCCAGTTTATATCCATTTGTTCTTGTGCCAACATTGTCCTTGAGCATAAACAGCTTTTTACCCTCCCCTAATGTGTTTATGGAGAGCAATCATATCCCCTCTGTCTTCCTTTTTTAGACTAAACAAGTCAAACTTTTCCAGTTTCCTCTTAAAAGGTCGGCCCCCTCTTCCACTGCTCATTCTAGTAGTTCTTCTCTGCACCTGTTCCAATTTCTTGACCATCGGTGTCCTGAATTGTGCATGGTATTTCAAATGAGGTCTTTATCGTGCTTTGTACAATGGCGTTAATACTTCCCTGTCTTACTTTATTCCTCAACTAATGCAGCCTAGGATTGCATTTGCCTTTTTCGATCAGGCCAGTAGAGTCCACTAGCATTTTTATCTCTTGAGTGTAGATTAATGGATAATATTTTATTTTTATGGAAAGGTAAGTTACTTCCCTATGAATATAGTTGTCTTTTATAGCTGTACTTATAGTTACACAATAATCCTTTCTGCCTTTTTGGAAGTTGATTCATCCTGCTACTTAGGTTAAGGATTAAGTTGAAAAAGAGCCTACTTTCACATGAGGAAATGTTATGCCCAAAAGCTTAACCAACATCTTGAGGCAAATCTTTGTTAATTAAGCAGTGGATCTACTTTTCATTCCCATGCAACAAAAATCAGAACTCCAGCATGTGTGTGTCTGTAAATTATACTAACTTTGAGAATTATTTGGAAGGTGACTCTTCTTCACCTGATGTACCCATAATGACTTATTTTGTAAATAAGTCTTGAGATAGTAGTTTAAAGGTGTATTTATCAAATAAACCAGTGCTTCCCAACGTTTTTGGCTCAAGGGCCACAGATATCATTGTTACAACCCTGAAGAGCCACCAGTCTCTGCCAGCAGACCCCCTCCCAATCCCCTACTGCAGCCAGACAGAAGGAGTTCAGCAAGGAGGATGCCTCCCTCCTCGTTGATCTCCCGTCTCCTTGGCTGCACCAGGGAAACCGCACCTGCCCAGTAGCCATGTGCGCTCCACCTGGGTCCCTAGGCAGTGGCTCCCTTCTGCAGCCAAGGGGATGGAAGATCAGTTCTCCCCTCCCTCTGTCCAGCAGGGACACCAGCACCTAGGGACCCAGCTCCCTTCTGCAGCCAATGGGAAGGGAGTGGTGGGCCACTTTGAAAGCCCCCATGTGCCACTTTTGACCCCCAGGCCACAGTTTGGGAACCACCGAAATAAACTGTAACTGCTGCTATGCAGTATATTTTAAAATATGTTATAAAAATCATTATGAAATGTAAATACTTTCTCTTTGGCAGCCTCTTTACATAGTTAACTCAGCATTTTGTTTTTGGTTTTTTTAAATCTTGAAAAATGTTGAGTCAGTATTAACTAGCAATCTTGCCAACTTTTTTTTCTTTTAAATCCAATATATTTGGGGTTAGCAGGACATCTCAAACCATTAAAAGCTGAAAACTTTGAAATGCCTAAAATAATTTTGTTTCTTACAGACTCATGCTGTCTTAGCCTTGAACACGGTTTTACAAATAATCATAAGAATCTTTATACAAACTAGACTAGTGTTCTGTCCAGTCCAGTATCTTGTTTCTGGTAGTGCCCAGTAACAAATGCTTCAAAGGGGCAAGAAACTCTACTGGACAGTTATGTCCTAATCTATCAATAGTGGTTAGCAATTATTTTATGCACTAAAGCAGGGGTCCCCAACCACCGGTCCGCGGACCAGTACCAGGCCGTTGGGGGTTCTTTGCCGGTCTGCGGCGCCGCGGCTATGCGGCTCTTCATTCAGGCGCTAGGCAGTCTGTTTCGCAGTGGTTTACGACTTTAAGAGCGAACCGGCTCTTAAAATGGTAAATTTCTGCACTGTGGGCCCCACCCTCCAGCTCCGCCGCCGAAATTGACAAGGGTGAGTCAATTTCATGGCGGAGACTGTACCCTGCGATTCCAGCTCTGCCGCCGAAATTGACAGGGGCGAGTCAATTTCACGGCGGAGATGTGAAGCGCTGCCTGCTGGGGTGCCTGCCCCACCCCTGCCCCGCCATGCCGGTCCCTGGAAAAATAGTTTTGCTTTAAGCCGGTCCCTGGTGCAAAAAAGGTTGAGGACCACTGCACTAAAGCATGAAGATTTATATGTCTTTTAATTTTTTTTATCCTGTCTAATGGGACTGTGGGCATTCTCATTAATTTTATAAGGTCCTAATTCTAGCAAATACACACATCCTTACCTTTAAACATAGGAGCAGTCCTATTAATTTCAATAGGATTAGTCACATGCTAAAGTTAAGCATGTGCACAGGTGTGTGCAAGATTGACATCTTAGTAACTATTCTAAGTTCTTGGCCTCAATGATATCTTCTGGTGATGAGTTCCACAGATTAGTTTTGCACTGTGGAAAAGTCTTTCTTTTTTTCAGTTTTAAAGTTGTTGCCTTTCCGTTTCAATAGTCCATTGTTCTTGTATTATATTAGAGGGTAAATGGAAGTACCTGATCTACTATCTCTGTACCATTAATTGTTTTGTGTGCCTTTATTATATTCCTCCTTATTCATTTCCTTCCTAAACTAAACAGTTCCTGACTTTTCCACCTCTATACAGCAGTCTTTCCATGCCTTTGATAACTTTCATCATTCTATTTCTACTATATCTTTTTGGAGATAAGGTGAAGAGAACTAAGCACTGTATTACAGCTCAGGGAATTTATATGGAATTATAACATTTTATTTTTATACGATAATATTTTTAATCTATTTATGGTGAATACTCATTCCCCCCCTGAGTGATTTAAGTTAATTTCAAAACCAGCAATGTGTAATTCAAAGCACTCCTTCCATGGTTCATTATCATGCTACAGTCATTACCAATATCAACATTGAATTTCACCTGACACTATGGTTCTTGTTCACCTAACTTTTTAGGACCTTCTGAGGTTCCTCAAACTTTTCTGTAGTCGTGGCTAATCTAAATTATTTGATTTTATATGCACATTTTGCCACCTCACAATGTACCTCTTTTCTCAGATCATTAATAAACGCATTAAATAAAACCACCCCTGATATAAATCCGTTGGTTACCTCATTGTTAATCTTTCCATGTTGAAATTTGACCATTTAGTTCTCTTTATTTTCTGTCTCTTATTTATGACAGTACGTTACACTCCATGGATACTTAATTTCCTTAATAGCCTTTAATAATGACTTTGAAAAAGTCTTACTGAAAATCCTATATAATTTGTCATCCAGTTTGCTCTTATCCATTACGTTGTTAATAAATCAGAGAATTGTAGTAGATTAAAGAGGCACAATTTTATTTTTTTATTTTATTTTTTGTGTGCAGAAGCTGTGCTGGTTTGTTTCTATTGTAATCTTATCCTCTGTGACTGATTATCCACACATTTCACTCTTGGTACATGTACGCACCATGCATGTACAGTGGAATTCTTCTGAATAGTGTTGTCTGTTGGGGCAGCACCTGTGCCCTGAGACCCCCCTCACTCCCCACAGCTTAGACTGTAAAGGATGGGACTGCTGCAACCTGCATTCAGTTCCTTCTGGCTCTTCATGGCTGCAAGACAGAACCCTGCAGTGTCTGCATTCCTTGCTCCTACTGAGTAGCCAGTAGTTTTTCTACTGGCAGGAAATGTTGGTTAGCTTTAGTTTAGTGTTGATTGGTTTTCTTTGCCAGTTGCCTTTAGTTACTTAGCTTTAGTGATAGGGTTCCTCTTGCATGGGGGATCTCTCCCCTGTCTATACCCTCCCCACGGGTTTATCCTAAGTCTTCAGGCTTTAAAGATTGGGCCATCCTGCAATGATGCTATACCTGATGCCTGTTGTGCTTTGTATGATGCCATGCTCTGGCATGCTGCTCAATCTGCAAGTCATTTTTCAAGAGGAATCAGAAGATGAGAGAAGTGAAGCTGAGCTCTTTCTTTTGGAAGCATGCATGCAAGCCTCATCTGATCTGGTAAACTTCCAAAGAAGTTCTAGATACTGGTCAATCTCATGCAACTATTGTGCCGATGAGTTGAGATGCCACTCCAAACTCCTGGGCCACTACCCGAAGCCCACTCATTAGCAACTTCAATAACACCTTCAGGAAGGGGCCATAAGGAGCATCATTCCTGGGACCAGACAGGAACCAATCTTCTCCAAACATTGGAGAGAGCCTCTTCTAAGGTGCATCCCTCCAGAAGCCTTTAGATGAAGTACCGTGCCAATGCCCTGGCATGAAAATCGAAGTTGGCACTGACCATCTTCCAATTCCAAGCCCCATGCTCCCTCTGGATATGCCAGCACCAAGCAGCTTGGCACCATCTGCATTGGCATTGGGAATCATAGTGTCTACTGAGACTCCTTTCCTTTACACAGACTATTCCTTGGCACTATTGGAGTCTTTGTTTCTGACTGTGCACTAACTCTCTGTGTTGGGAGAGCTTTTGTATGTGGCATCAAGAGAACTTTCTGTGGGACTGCTCCTGGACTCACCTCTCATTGAGAGGCTACAGGAGATTATTATCAAACCACGCACAGTACTGACCACAAGACAGAATACATCAGACAGATCTGCGTCACCATTGGAGGAGGTTTACTCTTTCTCCTCACCATCAAAGGCATAGAACAGAACTTCCTCCCCTGAGTGTGCCCTCTTACCTCTGTGGATGGCACAGTGGGTGTCTGGCAGAGAGTCTAAGGAGGGATCCCTGAGAGGCACTGGAAGAACGTTGGGGACATAGAGAGAGCATCCCACCTGTTTCCTGTAGAGGTGCTTATCGCTCTATCCATCCTTGGGCAGTGAACCCTTGTTATAGGAAGTTGTCTTTATCTATCATCTCCAGAACTGTACCCTCCTTGCCACAGACACAACTCCAGTTGTCTCTGGTTTCCCTCCTGTCTCAGCTGAGTGCATGGCAATTGTTTGTCCCATTTCCAGGAAGCCAAGGCTAGGACTGGTGGGTCTTGAATATTGTCATCAAGGAGTATCCTATCCAGTTTCAGGCTATTGCTCTCCCTCTCCATCCTTCCTGTTCTTGAGGGAGCCTTCTCATGAGAGACTCTTGAAGCAAGAGGTGGACTCCTTCATTTAACTGCCATTTATCTATCAACATAAACTATCATTTATTCTTCACTGCTGCGGTGGCAGGCATCGATTCAGCGATATTGATTAAGCAGGACTGTGTAGACCCACTCAGTCGATCAGAGAGCTCTCTGCAGTCAACTCAATTAGTTCACCTCCCTAAAAGGAGTAAGGCTGCATCGACGGAAGGGTGTCTCCTGTAAACAGAGTGCCATGAAGACGTCATGCTACGTGAACATAAATACGTCTACGGAGATACACAAGCTACATTATCTACCTTGTGTATTTCCTGTCGACCGCTGCTGCTAATGTAGACCATCTCTGAGAGCACTAGAGGAAGTGCCACCAGAGTTCAGAGATGACAGGGTTTATTCCCACTATTTCCTAATCCCAAAGAAAAAAAGGAGTTAAAGATCCATCCTTGATCTTTATTATCTCAGCATCTTAATTCATCGCTTTGAATTCTGTATGGTTACCTTTGCCTCAGTAGAGACTTGTCAGAGAACCACAATGGTTCTTCAGAACCTCAGTCATCTGGAGGGTCTTTTGCAGGTGGTGATCCTTATAGGTGGACCTTTTTACAATGTGTCACAGCAACAAGTGCCCAAGGTGCTGTCCCAGGGGAAGTGCAAGCCCATGTTCCCTCTCAGATCCATTTCTCATCCAGTGGGCTCCTTGTTTGATGTATGCCTTTCTGTTGTTATCCAGGGTCTTCGAGAAACTGATAGGACGTATATCTGGTCATCATGATAGCCTCAGCATGGGCCAGACAGTTCTGGAACTTGGACCTTGTGAACCTGTCAATATGATAGATGGTGACCATCACCTTACCATTGGCTGTAATTGTGTTTCTTTGAGATGTGTTGTCCACTTAGAGTCCTGCTCTTAGGGGATTTTTATTGGCAAAAACATGAGTACAGGTTATAGCCCATGCCCTTGGCTACAGCAAGTGAGAGGCTGCTGGATGGATACTTCATTCAAAAGAATCTGATCTTGCATGTATGGGATACATGTGCACCAAGACTGGAATCTGTAGAAAACACATCTCGAACCACAGTTATTGTGGGGTACCTGATGTTCTATCTAGAGGTTGTTGTTATTCTGTTTTGTAATTATTGTTTAAACGTGTTTTCCTGATACTGAAGTAAGGCTTATTGGCGTCTACTTCCCAAGTTTACCCCTAACATCTCTTTCAAAGATGGGATACAAACATGTGCTACCCACTAGTCCTCTTGTAGAGTTGCTTATTTTAAAGAAAAATTGTATGTATTTGTTTGCAGCTCAGCCACTTGATTCTTAAAGCCCTTCAGAGCTTTTGGATTAATAATATCTAATCCTTGTGACTTGTTCTTGTAATTTATCCATTTGTTCCTCCACCTTCTGACACCTCCGTCTCAGGCAATTCCTCATCGTCATCATGTGAAAAGAGTAGGTATTTCCTCAAAATCCTCTGTAGTTGAAGACTGATGCAAAGGGATCATTTAGCCTCTCTGCCACGACTTCTGTTCTCCTTATTTATTCTTCAGCAACCTGGTAATCCAACGGACAAATCATATTTCCTACAGACTTACTGCTTCTAATATACTTGAACAAACCACAAGTTTTTTTTTTGTCTTTGAGTATTACCAGTGATGATATCCCAAATTTCCAATAACCAGTTCTATAAAGGCAGGTGATATTTAAGAACCTATTCTAAATAGGTTCTTAAACATCATGCACGCAACACCCGACACTCTGCACCCCAACAACCCAGCACCCAGAACTTCAGGGCACCCTCCGCCATTAAATTGACCCTCCCTGGTCAATTTCGGCAGCAGGGAGAAACGCAGGAGAGACTCCCCGCACTGAAATTGACCCTCCCTGGTCAATTTCGGCGGCAGGAGAGACTTCCCGAAGTGAAATTGACCCTCCCTGGTCAATTTCGGCGGCGGAGCTGGGGCATACTCTCCGCCATGAAATTGACAAGGCAAAGTCAATTTCGGCGGCGGAGAGGGAGACTTGGCATCGCAGCCGAGAATCTCCACTGTCAAACTCGCTCTGCGCTGCCAAATTCGAAACCCCTCCAGCGCCCCGCAGAGCGCAACGGGAGGCCCCTAACAACCGGTTCGCTGCCTTTTTTTTTATTTTAAGAACCGGTTCGCGCGAAACCCGCCAGCGCCCTGCAGAGCGCGACGGGAGGACGCTAACAACCGGTTCGCTAAATTTTTTTAATTTTAAGAACCGGTTCGATATCATCACTGAGTATTACTATATTAGAACTTCTTAGATGTGAAATTTATAGTAAAAATACTGGTATAAACTAAGTTGTTTTAGTAGATTGCAAGTATAGAAACAAGAAGATTCTTGTAAATTGATTATTAGTCTATTTTTGAATTGTACAAGCCATTAATTGGTCTCATTCACTTCACTTAGCAATTTTTTCTTCCAATATCAGTCAGACAATAATAGCAGAACGATAGAATTGAATAGACTCTTTTTGGGAGGGTGTTTGGTGATGTTTAATTAATAAGACTTAAGATATGACAAAGGGTGAGTTTTGGTGTAATCATTCACACCTGGTTTTTTGGGTGTATTCCTTTAATTCACATAGAAGATAAAATATCTGAAAAAGTAAATCTTTAAAAATATTTTTGTGTAAGGCTGTCAGCCTAAAGATTGCAATATGTTTCTTTCTCTTCCTACTAACTTGGCTGCTGCGCTCAATAACATTTGAGAAGCCCTCTGTGATTTAATTTACAACACTAAACAGGGACTATTTAAACATTATTTATGAGTAGTGGTAGTAGTGTTTAACGTGTGCTGTGGTAGTGCCTAAAGGTCACAACCAGGGTGGGCCCCATAATAAATGACTGTCTCTGCCCCCAAAGAGTTCTGATTTAGCATCTGAAGTAAAAGTAAGGCTTGGTCTAAACTACAGAGTTAGGTCAGCATAAGGCAGCGTACGTCAACCTTAGTGTGTAAGTGTACATACTACAGCCTTGCTCCCAACAGGGTAAGTGCCCTACTACACCAACATAACTCCACCTGCACGAGAGGTGTAGGGCTTATGTCAGTGTAGTTAGGGTGACACAATGTCTGGGTGGACACTGTGAATTACTTGCATCAGCTGTTGGCTGTCATTCTTATCCATTGCGTGGCTCTATGCTAGAGCTGTGAAATTGATAAGAAAGCTGGGTGGGAAGGGAGCTCCAGCTAGAGTCCAGGATCCTCGCTCTTAGAAGGGCTGCCTCCATGGGTCCTGGCTCTCCACTCAGAGCCAGGCTGCTGCCCCAGCTCCCACTCGGAGTTGGACTGCGCCTGATGAGCTCCCTGTTTCTCACCAGGAGTCCAGGTGTTGCCCCGAGGGTCCTGACTCCCCAGCAGGAGCACAGGGGCTGACACCCGGGCTCTCGACTTCCTGCCAGGAGCTTGGCTGCTCCCTCCAGCCTCTTGGCTCCCTGCTGAACGCCTGCCGTGTTCCTGGCAGAGAGCTAAGAGCCTCAGCAGCTGCCATGCTCCCTGCGAGGGGTGGGGAGCTGAGAGCCCGGAGGAGCAGCTCCTGGAACGGGGTGGGGTGCCAGGAGCCTTGGGGTAGCCCAGCTCCTGGTGGGGAGGTGCACACACAGCTGAAAACCCAGGCTCTCAGCCCCCTACACTGCCCCTCTTAAGCCAGTAGAATTGCTCCTGGTGAGGATGCACACCACCAACAGAAGAAGGGCAGTGTGGACATGAACTACAACAGTAAGTAAGTTTTTCGTGTAGACATGGCCATAATCTTTAAACCTTCCCAGCCACGGCTGTATTGTATAGCAATCAGGCTACAACAGAAATGTTGCTTTTTCCTTTGAAGTTCAGCTTTCTGAAAGAACTGTTAATTGTGAGCAACCTAGTTTCCACAGCTGCTACATTTACTTCACAAGTGGGAAAGAGATGAGCTGCTGCTTTTGCATTGTTTTATATTGTAAAAAAAAAAACAAAAAACCCAAACACTAATTTGTTGGAGGGAGGCATATGAAGGAAACTCCAGTTCTTGACAGGCCATTATGATAGTCTAACAAAAGCAGTCAAAAGCTAAACAAAACCCTGGAGAAATGAGGAAATTAAGAGTTGAGGCAAAACTCTGTTGACATCATTCTCAATATCTTTGTTTGCTTTATTAAGGAGTAGATGTTACCCTGTCTTGATTTTTTTTTTTTTATTTCTAAATAAGATAAATCCTGCACAGTAATGTTGTTTATTGGGTGTTTTAATTCTGTTCCAGATTTGATGTAATACAATGGAACTCTGTAAGTACTTTTTTCTTCAAGTGCTGGTCCCTATGTGGATTCCAAACATGGGTGCGCATATGCGCCGGCATCAGAACTGTTCATAGCCGTGTTCGTTGACCTGTCTGCACATCATGAGTCAGCCACATGGTGCATCCGAGATCTTAAGAGGCTGCACTGTACGATGCCTCTCCATTCCATGTTACCACCACATGGCCAGAGTCAGACCCTCTTCTTCTGTCTGCGTTGATAGACTTTTGGCATTGTTGTATATAGTTTACAAGAGCTCTAACATAGTTTTTAGTAATTAAAAATTAGCAATTTTTAAGTTAGGAATTTAGTAGTAATCATCCTTTTACTCCATTTGGGGCATCCTACCTGCTTAGGGGCGACTATGCCTCGACAAGCCAGCTTTAAAAGCTGTGCGTTGGGTCCAACCTCCTTCTCCGTGAGCAACAAACACCAGCGTTGTATCTATTGTTTGGGTGAAGCCCACATTGTCATCTGGTACTCCATCTGTTGCTCCTTCTCAACGTGGACTTGTGAGGCTCAACAGCTCCAACTCCAAAAACACCTCAAGGATGAAGCAGTGTGCACTCAGCTGGCACAATGGTGGATCCACCAGAGTGTTCGGCCTCACTGCCAGTGAGTACTTCACCAGCTCCATCCAGAAAGGCTCGCTTGTCTCTGGCACCACCAGCAGTGCTGTGCTCATAAGATGCATATACATGGGCACAAGGATGGCTTCCCGAGAGGTACCACCTCGAAACGCAGCATTGCCTCCCCAAGCCATGCCAGGTTGGTTGAGAAGTTTCAACTGCTCCTCCACCCAAGAAGTCTCAGACAGAGCACAAGTCGAAACACCTTCAAGACCAACCAATGTTATCCTCGACTTTGGTTGCAGAACTACCGCCTTCGCCACCAGTTCCATCTACAGTACGGGGACCATTGGAGATCCCAACCCAGTGCCACACACACTTGGCCACCGGTCTCCCCTGACACTTCTGGCTGAACTTCTTCTATCGTACGTTGGTTCCCCACCACGTCCCAGACCATCAGGCATTGTATGCACTCCATCAGGGGCGGGTGATCCACTTCTGTTAACCCACTGCCCCAAGCTGCTCCTCTTCGCACCATCAGAACAGCAAGCAAGCACATCCTTTTAGAGCTGCTCTGCACCAGCCCCAGCTGTTCCAACAGCACCGCCCTTTCCAGACCAATCCTCCAGCTCAGTGTTCTTCGGAGCAGGAGGTCACCTTTTCACCGGCATGCTCCTACAGCCCAGAGCAGCAATACCTGTCCTATGCACTGGGATATGGACCCACCACCAATGCATTCTGGTACCATCGTGGCCCACCGACTCCAGTGGATCCATATACTTGGCCTCATTGGTACTGTTGTGACTGGTACAGAGACCACAGGGCACCACTGCTGCCTCACTAGAGCCCTTCACTGGTGTATGCAGCTCCACCCTCAGTTTAAAAGGAACCCCGAGATCCTGCACTGCTGGCACTGTTAGTACCACCAGCATCGCTGGAACTAATGCAACCACCAGTCCCCACAGCATCATCTTGCTCTCTCTGGACAAGGCACTCATTCGGCCCTCTCTTTCTCCCCTGAACAACCATGGTCAATATCAGGGCTTGCTCCAACACATGCAAGGGACCTTAATCTACTAGTGAAGCACATGCAGGACCTCCAGCCTGAGTTCCTGGATATCCTGCAATTGATGGGACCTGCCACCAGTACCAGTCATTTTTCTGACCCTGGTATCCTCCCCGCCCTGCTTACCAACCTGACCTTCCACACAAGCAGGATCAACTGTGCCACCATCAACACTCACAACAGCCTCGATACCCTACTGCTACTACCTCGTCTACTACATTCTTGCAATGTCAACCCAAGCATCCATTTTGACTCCTCCCTCAAGACCCCCTGTGTCTGAGAGCATGTCTGGAGCAAAAAAGGAGGGTATGTCATTGGTAGGGGTCACAAAGAGATCCCAGTATGCGTACCCCACTGGTGAAAGATGCATCAGAGAGTAGGGTCATAGAGCTCCCACTCATGGTTGTTGTGGAAGGAGCAATTGAGAGCCTCAGCAAGGGTATTGTCAGTGCCCAGAAGATGGACCGTATGGAGTGGTATGTCATGCCTGAGGCACCAGTTCTACAGATGAATGGCTTCCACGCAAAGGGTAGGAGACTGGGCCCTGCCCTGTTTATGTAGATGACAGCTGTCATGTTGTCTCAGAAGAGTTACACATGATGGGCTTCAAGGAAGGGTAGAAACGCCTGACACATGAGGCTGACTACATGTAATTCCCTTGATCAACTGACCTTTGGTATGCTTTCCCACCAATATCACTCCTTCCACAGATCATCTACAAGATATCATGAGACTGTGCAGTTCTCATCCTCATCACTCCCTTCTGTCTTCGCCAGTAGTGGTTCACCGACCTTCTTCATCTCTGTTTACCCACCAATTCACTTTTCTCCTCCCCAGAATCTCCTTACACATCTCAGTAACACAGCCAGCTCCAGCACCCCAACCCAGAACCAGTTCACCTCATGGCCTGGTGCTTGGATGGGGTTCCCAAGTAGACAACACATGCTCAATACCAGTACATGATGTCCTTTTGCATAGCACCAATCTAATAGAGTATGTTACTAGGCGAAGTAGAATCGCTTCACAATGTGAGTGGCCCATCACCCTTCTCAACCCAGTCTTTGTCCTCACTATCCTTAACTACCTTCTTCATCTTCAACAGTCAGGCCTTGTCCACTCTTCCATCCCAGTCCATCTAGCAGTGCTTAGTGCTTTCCTCCTGCCAGTTGATGGGTTTTTTGTCTCTAGCCACCCTATCTCAACCCATTTCCTCTATTGTCTTCTCAACACCTTCCAAAATCCCAACCCACCCCAGAACCTGAACCTCATCATCTTGACACTCACCAAGCTGCCCTTTGAACCACTGCTAGTTCTTTACTTGCTCTCCTTTCCATGAAGGTAATCTTTTTGCTGGGAATCACACCTGCCCAACAGGTTAGCGAGCTGGCGGCTATGATGGCTGATCCACCCTTCACAGTCTTCCATAAGAGCATCCCAAGTTCCTACCTAAGGTAATCTTTCAGTTTCATTTCAACCAGTCCATTCAACTCCTGACCTTCTACTCAAAACTGCACGCCTCACAGAGAGAACAGACTGCACTTCCTCAGTGTCCGTTGCGCGTTGGATTTCCAGTGCATGTGCGATTTTCAGACCTTACCCAAGCTTTTTGACATCATTGCAGAACGTTGCAGTAGCCGCACCCTTTCCTCTCAATGGCTCTTTAAGCAGATCTCTCGTTGCATCAAGAAGTGTTATTCCCTTTCTCAAGCCTCTCCAATGCTCCAATGCTCATTGCTCACTCCACAAAAGCGCAAGCAACCATGTCCACCCTCCTTGCAGATGTTCCATGGCCAGACATTTGTAAAGTGTCCCTATGGCCCTCTATCTACACTTTCATTACTCACTACACCTTAGCCCCATCGGCAGCTGCAGATGCGGCAGTTGACTGCACAGTCCTAGACTCTCACTTCTAGCGGAGCCCTCACTCCCACCTCCATGCTGAGTAATGCTTGCTACGCTACCCACGTTTGGAATCCTCATAGGGACCAGCACTTGAAGAAGAAATGGCGGTTACTTATTGTAACTGGAGGTTCTTCAGGATGTGTGGTCCTTATCTGGATTCCAATCCCACCCTTCTTCCCTTCTGCTATGGGATCAGTGCCTGTCACTAAAAGAGACCTGGAGAGGTGTCAACCCACGCAGCCTCATAAGACTTCAGACGCCCCACATGGCCAATACATGACATGCACGCAGGTCAACGAACACTGCTATGAACGGTTCCGGCTCTGGTGCATGGCGTGCCTGCACACCCACATTTGGAATCCAGATAGGAGCCACACATCTCAAAGAAGCTCCAGTTGCAGTAAATAATATCCATTTCCTTCCCTCAAAAAAAAGTCAGTCAGGATTCTTTTAGGTCTTCTCAGCACTTCAGGTAAAGTAAGTTCTGGCTGTAGTACAGAGATAAATCCATTTCAGTCATGTCAAAGAATTTCCATTTTGTAACTGGATCCCATGACATAGTTGTAGTTGCATCTGTGGCCTCTGCGCCTCCCACTTCAGCTTGATGGTGGTGGAAGGAGCTCTCTCTATTGCACTGTTATTGTGGGAGCAAACTGCTGCTTGTGAGGTAGTGAGTCTGAAAATTGCTGCTGTCAGATCGATCTTTCTGCATCAATTGAGTGGTCAGTGTAGACCTGCTCAATCGATCAGGAAGTCAACCTAGTAGAACCACCTCCTCAAGTGGTGCAGTGCAGTGACGACACTACGTAGGATGGAAGTACAGCAGTCGACAGGAGTTACAGAAGCTACTCTGCAAAGCTTGCGTAATTCCCGTTGACTGCTGCTGAATTTCCAGGTAAATGTAGACCAGGCCTTAAAGTCTGTATTCAAGGCCCCCACGTGGGGGGAAGGAGGAATGGAAAGGGTATGCTTTACCAGGGTCCGGAGGCCCTGGGGGGCCCAGCCCAGGCTGCAACCCCCATGGGTATGTGTGTGGGAGGGGGCCCACGTGACACATTTGTACTGGGCCTGAAAAAATTATGCTTAGGCCCTGTCTGTATTGGCACACCCTGCTATGAACCAGCTATAACAAGATGTGGAACCAGAAATTACTTCTTTATCTCCCCCTTCTCAGTGTAGTGGCAAATTTTCTTCTCCCCTTCCCTCAGGAAGAGCGAGTGAGAGGGGAAAGATGGTAATCCCTTTGGAATGTGGAATTTAACACCTATCAAGAAGGTAATTGCTGCATTCCAGGGGGTTAGCACACGGAACCCCATTTGTAACTGACAAAAATTTCTCTAGGTGAAATAAATTCTCTCTCTGGTACCTGCGTGGGGAAAGTACAAGCTGTATAGTTGGGCCTAAATACTATCTACACTGCAATTTTAAAATATAGTAGTTAAAATACGTTAACTAACATGATTTAATGAAAGACGCTTTATCTATTGTAGACAACATACCTTTACTCACATTGAGTAACACTTTACAAATAACTCCATTGATTTTAAAGGCCACTGCAGGAGTAAGGTACTTTTCAAATAGCACCATTTATTTTGCCATATTGTATATGTTAATACAATATACCTAAGGTTAAAAAAACTTGCTTTGTATTGGATTTTAGAAAGGCAGTTAAACTGTTAAACATTAATTTTTAATCTTACAAAAGAAATAAAAACTGAACCTCATGTGAAACCTACACAATAAGCATCCCTGTCTTAAACAACCACTTTAAAGTATCCCCAAAGTGTCCCTTTGTTCATTCTTTAAAAGCTCATCTCTGCTTTGCAGCCAGTTTTTGTTGGTCCCTTAAATTGTCATTTAAGACCTGTTTCAGTGCTCAGTACAGAGTCTTCAGCTGTGGCTACATTAGACTAAGTTATTTGAGTCAGGAAAAATCTTTGTTTTATGTATGGACAACATATAGTACAATGAGGCCTCCAGGAGCCTTTAGGTACTACCACAATATAAATCATAAATCATAATTATCATCAAGAATTTTTTTTTTTTGGATAAAAAGGAACACTATCCCTACGTGGTACTTACTCTTTGTGATCTTTTATGGTAAGCTTGTACAACATTATTTTAATGTAAAGCTTCCTTGTTCCAAAACAGCAGTGAATCAGTCACTCTTTCTGTAAAGCATATTTCCTGTAATCACAGTATAAGGCTTATTTTTAATTTGATAATTCAGCAAATATTTTTCAATATTTATATTATCTGAATTGTTTTTATAACCTATATTTTTAACTGCTCATTTTTTCTAAGTCATGTAAATTCCTGCAGATAAAATATAAAATGCCCCCCTGTGGTAAGCAATGGCATCTCAAATCGGTTGTATTGCCCAAGTCTTAATTTTCCCCCCCTTATGAAAAGGTTTAAAAGGATCCAGTTAAGTATATTTAACAGTTATGTTACAAGTCTGTTTTGAGATTTCTGTGATACAAAGATGAGTTAAAAATTGTAGTTTCTATCATACCACCAAATTTCCTCCCTTTGTGTTCAGACCAGTAATACTGTCTGAATATATTTTTCTTAATTCATTTTGTTTTTTATGTATAAACTTGTTCATAGCAAAGACTCTAAAATTAAAAAAATAAGACTAAGGATAAAAAATCTCATGGAACTGAATAGGCCTCAAAGATTATTTTATCCTAAAAAGGCTCCAGTCCTTGTAACTTCATACCTTGAATGAGAGTCTTTACTATTTAATCATTTTATATTCTGGCACTACTCCCATGCCTAAAGTTAAACAACTACTTAAGCCTTTGCAATTTTGGGGCATATGTATGTATTTTAGTTCCATTTTAAAATCTGTGTTAATCTCCATTGATGATAAATATGCATAGTAATCCATTTTTAAATAAACCTGCATGATAAATCCAGATGGTATCCAGATATTTGAGCACAGACTAATTTGAATCTGTAGGCAAAGCTTTAAAATATTGTAATTGACTGCAGTAAGTCTGCTTGACAAGATTGCAGATCTGCATACTGGAATATTGAAAAGCTTATAAACAAAGATTTATGTGAGCAGCAGTTGTTTACTGTTTATTATTTAAAGTCAGTTTAATGTACATGCGGGACAATATCTATTTTCAAACCTATAATTTAAAATAGCCAAAAGATTTTTTTTTATAGCTGTTTTAACAAAACAGACAAAATTAATTGTATGTTGAGAACTTCCAAACCAAGTTTCAGACAGACAAGTTTTAATAGGAGGGTTACTGAAAACCTGACCTATTGTTCTACCATTGTTAACAGACACCCTTACATTACACAAAAGACAGCAGGATAAATGATTTTCTATCTCTACTTACCAGTCGCATTTTGAATGTTCTCAGTACAATTGCTGGCTGGTCAGAAAGAATCCAGGAAGGAGAATATCTGAAAGACAATTACATCTGTAACACAAGATGCTTGACAACTTAGTACACTAGTCTGTTTGGATATACAGAGTTTAAACAAGTAGTCCATGTTAAAGCCAATGGAATCAATGCATCATAAGAAAATAGATCCTTAACATTTTAAATACTTGAATTTAGCCAAATCAGATTGTCCTTTATTGGTATTTAGGGTTATTGGACATATACACATTCGATTAGAAATTGTCTTGCCCATTCAGTATGTAATGCATATGTCTGTTCATAAGAACAAAAGTGTTAGCCAGCATTGGATCAAAGGTAGTATTTCTGCTTTAACATTAACCAAACAAAAGCAGTTACAACATTTTTTTACTTTTATACTTTTTAGGTGGTTTCAAACACCATCACAAGTTTTTTATCATGCAGCAACTGAACATGGAGGAAAAGATGTCTATCCAGGGCAGTGCTTATGGGAGGGTTGTGAACCTTTCCAGCGGCAGAGGTTTTCCTTCATTACCCACTTACAGGTACAGTTTTTCTCTTTATTCTTTTTAAAGTAAAATGTGGAATTTCATTGAAAAGTCTTCAGGTACATTTTTTTCCTTTTCTCAAACAGGATAAACACTGCTCCAGAGATGCTCTGCTTGCAGGATTAAAACAAGATGAACATGGACAAACAGGAAATCAGAAACCTTCCATTAAGTAAGAGACGTGAGCCTGATAACTGATAGAAAAAATAAAGTAGAGTCACTGGAAAAATGTTGTATATTTATGATTTGATTTATCAGGCATTGTTCTAGATAGCGCATAGTATAGTAATCCAATATGGAGGTCATAAAATCTCACTTTCAGTGATGCTGTTATAAAATAGGCAAGAGAAATGAGTAATTGTGACTGAAAGAAAAGTGACAATGGTCATGTAAAGCACAAGTGAAAAAACTGTAAATCGCATTGGGGTTCGAAGAGCAGTTGAAGCTCCCGAGCCCTTAACCTCAAGAGTTGTTGATTGAAGATAAGCAGCCATCTTTAGTAATGGAGACTATCACGTTCCTCACCATAGTCTCCAGATTATCTCCCAGCCAACCAGCATTTTTTTTTTTTAGTGTATCAGAAGCTCTGATATAGTGATGGTTGAGCGCCACTTACTGCCTAAAAGACTACAGTTCTAAATGTTCTAAAATCCACATACTGAATTGGATTGTTTCAAAATGTGCTATGCCTCATGAGAGATTGGGATGGGGATAATGGTCCAAATTTGGGGTCGTTTGAGCAAAACGTTGCCAACATAAAGCCCCCTAAAAAACCAGCATTTTACAAAATCATCTGGCTCTTCTAAGAATTTGTTATGCACACCTGGTATTCTGATCCGCTGTAAACTGATCTCAGCTGCTTGGGATTTATCATAATTAGTGCACCCACTACCCCTTTGGAGCATTACTCTGAATAAGTTATTCAGGTTCATTTAGAAATTGCAGGTTGGTGTGTCAGTTCTAAGTCAAAGTTCTGCCAAGCCAATGACTCTTCGAGTTGATGTGGTTAAGGCCAATGATACACAAGGGCCAGCATCATGTCTGACCTTATTTGTGGTAACCTGATGCATCAGGTACCCATTTTTCAGTTGGGTGAGTTGGAGATGGCCTTTCAGCGTGAGATCGATCAAGACTCAAACCCCATGACCTTCAGGATTCTTGTTGAGGGTGTCAGTTGCTTAAGACAAAGAGAATGAGGTGCGCATGTGCAGCAAGATTAGGGCTTTAACAGTCAGAGGATTTCCAGGCAGTCTGTTGTCACAGTAATTGGGTGGCTCAAAGAGCTGTACTGTGGTGATGGAACCTATGCAGCACCCGTGATGCACGGAGTTCAAGCCCTATCCTTGCAGCTTTCAGAGAATGTCCGCTTTGCATGTTCCTTGCTCTCTGCCTGTATTGTGTACGGGGTTGTTTTGGAAAATTTTCTCTGAGACCAAAATGGCTGAGTTAGGAGCAATAATTTAAAAAGCTCAAATTTATAGACAGACTGCTTTTACTTCTGACGGTTGTCAAAGAAAATAGCATTAATCAACAGGAAAGATAAACTACTCTAGGAAGCAGTTAGGGTAATGAAATTATCATGAGCCATGAGACTGAGTGTGATCAAAGGAAACCATGTCATTTAATCCAGGGCATCGCTACACAGCCCCCCTAACATGAGCTGCTCAGACATTTTCAGATTCTTATAATTCTTTTAATGATCCACAACAAGGGAATATTGGGGGTCAGAGCAATGAAGGAGGAATGTGGGTATATATGTGCTGGTGCTGTGTAAGAGATGTGGATGTTGGAGGAGTACAAGATGAGGGCCTCGCCCCTTTTGCTTTAGGGCTGTTCTCTAGCACAGCTACAGAGGGGCCAGCACGCCCTGAGATAATGACCCACATTACTGCAAGAAATCATTCAAGCACATTTGAAAATCCATTTTGAGAGCTAGAGCTTTGACAGAAAACTGGGTTTCAATTGTTTTACGATTCCTTATTGATTAAGGGATTGTCTTCAAAGAGACATATGCTATCTGGAAGCTCAGAAGTGCTGACTGAGCAGGACTAAAGGGGACGTGGGGGGGGGGAGTTGGGTGCCTTCCCCCCCAGTGTTGTACTTCGTGGGAAGTGGAGCCATCTGTGCCCTCTCTAGTCCCCTACAAGCACCCACTGTCCCCCACAATTCCTCCTAAGGCTAAGGGAGGGCGATCCAGGTCTCCCCTTTCCTTTGCTGCTCTCCAACCAAAGCAGGAACCTAGAAATCTCCACCTTCCCCAGGTTTATCCTTCCTTTGATGCTGATGCTTCTAGAGGAAAGGGGGAGGTCAGAACAGTGCAGGAGACTGTGAGCAGAAAAGGAGGGGCCTGAGCTGTGCAGTAAGGATGTGGTGGGCTTTAGTTGTGCCCTCAAACCTCTCCACTTCCATACCCCCTCGTTCTTTTCTCCCACTTTAAGCCATGCCCCACGGTGCTGACACTAGATGGGAATGAGCATGTTCAATGCATGGCACAGGCATATAATGCAGAGATTGGAATGAGGAACTGAGAATGGGTATGTTCAGTGCATGGCACAGTGCACAGCACTGAGATCATAGTTGGGAGCCGAGAACAGGCATTCTCAGAGCATGCACCAAGCACACACACGTACACCTTGCCACTTCCCCATTGCCCCTCCAAGCTTTCCACTGCCATGGAATGACAAAGAGG
>ML675616.1:50316552-50319052 GCA_007922155.1 Mesoclemmys tuberculata
AAAAATATCCCCAATGACTCCATGCTAATCCCTGTGCTGTTCCCGCATCTTCTCCTCATATACTCACCTGTGGGTTCCATTCCAGCACCCGCCTCTCTTTCGAGAGGTGGACTAGAAGGGGTAACTGAGCTGTGCTAGACAAAGACTTTACTATCTTTGATGGCATTTGGATAGCTGCCATCCCCATTCATTTTAAATTGTAGCTAATATAACACAATCCTTCAAACGGTCATCGGAAAGCTAGCCTGTACCAGTGTCAGTTAGTTAGAAAATTACTTTTCCTTTACATATGCCAGCTGTGAAATGCAATGGTTCTCTGAGAGAGATGTGTTTTCTCGTGTTCGCTTTACTAATCCTGTGGCACTGGTAAGCCAGGGTTTTTCCATGTCGAACCAAAAGACAAATTACGTGAGTGTTGAGCGTGAGAACTCCTTTATCTGTCAGCACCAAAGAGGCTAAAAATAAAATGTATTAAGAGAAATTGTCTTAATAAACACCTTTATCTTTTCTTTATCAATTTAGGCAGCCAACTGCAGGGGGTAGTACCTCTACTCCTAGAGCACAGAAGGCTATTGTAAATCATCCTAGTGCTGCCCTCATGGCACTAAGAAGGGGATCAAGAAACCTTGTCTTTAGAGATTTCACAGTAAGGAGCATTTAGATTTGTGTATTTGAAATTAGTGATTGACGGATGTGTTTTTAATATGGGTTTCTTTCTTTATTAGGATGAAAAAGAGGGACCAATAACTAAACACATCCGATTAACAGCTGCCTTAATATTAAAAAATATTGGTAAATATTCAGAATGTGGTCGCAGGTGAGCAATTTTGTGATTCTTCTAATACAATGTGAAACACGTTCCTTCCATGCTGTGTTAATACCTTTTAAATCCCAGATGACAGGTGAATTTTATGTTTAATAATTTTAAAAACCATTTCCATATAGGATTCCATTGTAATGTGGATACATGATTAATATGTTAGTTTTATGTACAAACTTACAAAAATACAAAATTACATAGAGGCAGTGGTGAAAAGGAAAAGGTAAAAGTGAGTGAAATGGCATTTGAATTGAATTTCATCTTGCACAAGTTGAAGTAAAACATCCAATTTGCAAAAATGGATGATAATATCAGAGGAACAGAAGAGGCTTCAAAATTGTCTCTCTGTTTGCAAGCTGTATAGGAGGAGAGGTGTCCTGCAATAAATACATTAGAAGAAATGATGTAACCTGATGTGGTTTATCCACAGGATATTTGTTTAGTAAAATTGACTAGAAGCATAGTTATATTAGAATCTCTAAATGGGAGGATTGCCAGATTAATATCTGATGAGATGTAGACCTAGAAATTCTTATTGTAGGAAGCAGTGAAACTGAAGACTGCTTTTATTAGCCCAGAATAGAAATATCTCTATTCTAAAAAGTATATTTTAAAGAGTTATTAATATAGTATATAGTTAATTATTGTTAACTTTGCTATTCTCTGACTATTTCAGAAGCATAGCCTCTTGACCTGTTTTGCAGTATTTGGTTACCTTCATGGGCACCAAGTGTACTTTGTTTCTGCAATAAGTGTGGTCCAATCTCTTCATAAGTAACCAGTGGTTTGGGCTGCTTCAATTTTTGGGTGCCCAATCGAGACACCTTAAAGGGACCTGGTTTTTGGTTTTGGTTTTCTTTTAAGTGAGTGAATGCTCAACATGTTCTGAAAATCCAGACCCCTTTAAAATGTCTTGTGTTGGCCTTAACATCGTATCCCAACTTGAAAAACATCTAAATGATCTTCTACAGGTTACTGATTTATTTCCTTAACCCTAAATTGTCTCACAGAGCCCAGCAGCTGGGCTGTGCACTGTGGAGGCAAGGATGCATGAAGGGAATGTGGTATAGCAAGGGCAGTAGGAAAGTTCTGGAAGGGCGCTATGTAAGTACTAGAATGATCCGGGCTTTATTCCCTATAGACTAGCCAGAGCCAATTGAAGGTAATTAGTGTCAGCTGACACCAATTAAGGCCCCACCCAGATGCCTGTAAAAACCCTCTACTCCTGAGAGACAGGGTGGAGTGGAAGGAGTAAGTGTGTGATGAGCAGAGGAGTGTGTGAAGTGGAGGAGAACAGAACGGAGTACGGTGGTGTGTGGAGGAGAACAGAACGGAGTACAGCGGTGTGTGGGGAGATAGGTGGAGTCCTGAAGAAGGTACTGGGCTCAAGAAGCCAGAAAGACAGAGGGGGGAAAGTAGCCCAGGGGAAAAGCCTGCAACTGCCAGTAAGGTGCCAGCAGCACATAGCTGCAACTCAGAGGACCCCTGGGCTGGGACCCAGAGGAGCAGGCAGGCCCGGGTCCCTACCCCCCTCCCTGGGAAGACATGGTAACCAGCGACGCCCTGGCCCACTACAAGAGACAAAAGTGCGAGACCCACTAAGGAGAAGCCGGCCGTTTGCCACAGGAAGGAATCCTTTCACTCAAGTTGTGAAGCACTAACAGAGCCCTACTCCAGCCT
>ML675616.1:50324052-50431233 GCA_007922155.1 Mesoclemmys tuberculata
TGTCACCACCATCTCTGGCAGATGACTTCAGACAATTTCAGGAGTTGGCAAAGTGGATAGTGAACAGCTTCCATATGCCCTTGGAGGAGGTGCAAGACACCCACCACAAGCTGATAGACATCCTACATGCCTCAGCTACCTCCAAAATTGTCTTGTTGGTGAATCAGGCCACCCTGAACCCAGCCTAGGTTGTATGTCAAATCCCGCTTCGATAGCCCCGACCTGCAAGCAAGCAGCCAAAAAATATTATGTCCCCGCCAAGAACTTGGAGTTCCTCTTTACCTGCTTGCCACCCAGCTCCATTGTGGTGGATGTGGTCAACTCGTGGGATCAGCAACACCACTCAAAAAATACACCGTATGACAGGGAGTGGAAGCACCTAGACCTTTTCGGCAAGAAGGCATACTTGTTAACCTACCTGCAGTTTAGAATTGCCAACTACCAGCCATTACTAGCCAAGTATGACTACACCAATTATAATAGACTCAACGATTTATTGAGAAATTGCCAGAAGCTTCTTGGGACACTTTCAAGGCCATTGTCCAAGCTGGATAATTGGTGGCAAAGACAACTCTACAATCAGCCCTTGATGTGGGATTCAAGTAGCCAGGACCCATTTCCACAATGATGGTGATGAGGCGAGCATTGCGGCTCCACGTCTCGGGATTCCTGAAGGAGATGCAGACCACAGATGAAGACCTTCCCTTCGAAAGTGTGTCTCTTTGCAGAGAAAATTGACACTTTGCTGTATTCTTGAAAAGATTCCAGGGCAAGTCTTAGGTCTCTGGGTATCTACAATCTGAGACAAAAGAGGCAATTTAGTGGTCAATACCATCAGAGATCATTCTCGTCCCAATTTACATCTCCAGCGTCATGAGCTGCAGAGGAAGAGAAACAAATTCTCTAGATGGAAGACTTCTGAGGCCCAGCCCTCTACCCAACCACATGCTCAGAAACACTTTTGATGGACAGGTCAAGGTGCCACAAGCCCTCTCCCAACTGCTATCTACCCCGTTTGGCCACTGCCTGGTAGCGTTCCACGGTGTCTGGGAGTGCGAAACCATGGACAAATGGGTCCTCGAAATCCTCAATTTTGGTTACTCCATCCACTTCACCTCCCTACCCACTTCACAACGCCCTTCCCCATCCCTCTTCAGGGATCCTTCTCATGAGTCTGTTCAGCAGGCGATAGACCACCTCCTGCAGTTAGGAGCCATAGAAATACCTCAACTTTTGCAAGGCAAAGGGTTCTACTCGTGATATTTCCTAATGCAGAAAATAAAGGGACGTTGGAGACCCATCTTAGAACTGAGAGTTCTCAAAAAGATTATCAAAGCTCAAAAATTCAAGATTTATCTTGTGGATGATCATTCCCCCATTGGAGCAGGAAGTCTGGTTTTTGGCCCTTGACCTACAGGATGCCTATTTCCACATCGCAGTATTACCAGCTCACAAACACTTCCTAAGGTTCTCTTTAGGAAACAATCATTACCAATACAGAGTCCAGACCTTCAGACTGTCTTCAGCCCCATGAGTGATCTCCAAAGTCCTCTCAATAGTAGCTGCTCACCTATGCTCTCAAGGGACTATGATCTATCCCTATCAGGGCCCAGTCTCTACAGCAGGCTTCTTGAGCCACTGAGCATACAATTTGCCTGATCACAGTGTTAGGCCTGCAAATCAATTCCCAGAAGTCGACCCTTATACCAGTCCAACATCTGGAGTTCACAGGGGCTGACTTGGATGCTCTATAGGCCAAAGCTATCCTTCCTCAGGACAGGTTCCTATCCTTGGTATCGCCTATAGACACGGCTCAACGCAGTGCGCCAGTGTCACCAAGAGTTTGCCTCCACATTTTGGGGGCATATAGCAGCCAACACTGCAGTGATCCCACACGCCAGGTTTCACATGCAGTGCCTCCAGATACTGCCTCAGTATACAAACCAAAGAGAGACATTCTACAAAAGCCATTGTCACTGCCCTCCAGGACCTGAACTGGTGAAGGAACCTGGCCAACATTGGCAAAGTGACTCCTCAGTACCAACACATCATTTGTGGGATGGGGAGCACATCTAAACAACCTGAATGTACAAGGAAAATGGTTACCTTCAGAGATATACCTACATATCAGTTTCCTCATGCTAAGAGCGGTCAGGAACATCTGCACTCATTTTCTTTTGTTCATAGCAGGGTCTCACAGAAAGATCCTTCTGGACAACATAACTTGCTTGTATTATATCAACTGACAAGGGGGAGCCAGATCGCCCTTCCTGTGCTCAGAAATGATGAAGCTTTGAAACTGATACTTCATTCACAATATCATCCTCTTTGCAGTTTACCTCCCAAGCACACACAACTCAATAACAGACAGTCTTAGCTACAAATTCTCACAGAGCCACGAATGGGAGATGTTCCCAACAGTACAGTGTGTTTGAATGTTGGGGGACACCATCCATAGACCTGTTCACCACTCACCAGAACAGGAAGTGCAAGCAATACTGCTCCAGATTGGGGAGCCCTCTCTAGGTAATACTTTTCTTGTCCCCTGGAACAAAGACTTTCTTTACACCTGTCCCCCATTTTCTCTCCTACGAAAAGTCTTGTTAAAGATAAAAAGGGGACAGAACTCATGTAATCCTCATTGCCCCCACCTGGCCGAGACAAAGTTGATATCTTTGCCTGACGCAGCTCGCGATGTGTCCACCAACCTTAACGCTGCATCTTCTCTCTCAGGACAAGGGATGCACTGTGCATCCCAATTTGAGGATCCTCTGCCTCATGGTTTGGGTACTATGTGGTTCCAACATTTAGAATCCGCACGCTCAAAAGAGGTACAGAAGGTCCTGCTACACAACAGAAAACCCTCCACACTCTGCATTTACCTGCAGAAATGGTCCAGGTTCCTGGCTTGGTGCTCATCCAGGCAAATCTCTCCAGTCTCAGCATCTCTCCGTCATATTCTCAACTATGCCCTGACTCATAAGATATCAGGGTTATCTCTGAGCTCCCTCAAAGTTCACCTAGCAGCCTTTACAACATTTCACCAACCTGTGGAAGGGCACTCAATCCTGTTGCACCCAACCACTAATCGGTTCTTAAATGAAATAACAAACCCCTTTCCACAACCTTGCTTTCCTCTACCCCCTTGTGGGACTTAAATCTGATGGTAAAAGGGCTCATGAGACCCCACTTTTGAGTCAGTGGCCACTGGTTCCCTGTATCTTCTACCGATGAAAGCAATCTTCTTAATTGCAATTAACTCAGCTAGGAGAATTGGGGAACTAGCAGCCCTGATGGCACATCCCCCATATACAATATTCTTCCCAGATATGGTCATATTTAGACCTCAACTAAACTTCATTCCTAAAGTTGCCTTATCATTCTACATTCATCTTCCAGCCTTTTACCTTAACCCTCACTAAGACAGCACTGAATCTATTCTGCATATGCTAGATGTCAGGAGGGTCCTGGCATTCTATCTTGATAGGACAAAACCCTCTAGGAAGTCCCATAAACTATTCATTTCCATTGCAGAAAGATCGAAAGTCTCAGCTGTATCAGCCCAAAGGCTGTCCAAATATGTTTTGAACTGCATTAAACAGTGATACCAGATCTGTTATGTGACCCCTCCGGACTCTGTACGCATTCCTTGAGATCAATCTCATCTGTTGCTTTCCTTAAAGATGTCCCCATCTCAGAGATCTGAAGAGAGGCAACATCACATCAGTCCATACCTTCGTGAAACACTGCCTGATTACTGGGGACTCAACCTTTGATGCCATCTTTGGCTCCACAGTACGATCAACAGTGACTAATCCAACTCTGAAGTCCCAGCCTTCCTAAAGGGGTACTGCTCAGTAGTCACCTACAGTGGAACACCCATAGGGACACTACTCAAAGAAGAAAAAGAAAAGTTATTCACCCTGTTCAGTAACAATGTTTCTTTGAAATGTGTGTCCCTATGGATGCTCCAGCACCTACCCTCATTCCATCTACATTGGAGTTCTTGTTATGGCTCTGCAGTAGAAAAAGAACTCTGAAGATGGTTAGCCCAGGCACATACAGCATGATGAGAGACAGCGCAGGTGCAGGTACAATGGACATTGCTGCCAGAGTTCTCCGATCAGTAGCGCAAGAATGAACACAGCTATAATGGAGCAGCTATAGGTGAAGAAACATCTTGAAGAAACATCGCTACTGCACAGGATGAGTAATTTCTTCTTTTAAAAGGTGTAAATATTGGTAATCCTTTTAAAAGATTTTATTAGTTTGGACAGAAAGCGTGGGTTAGAGAGCCTTGGGAAGCAATGGGTTTTGAGGAAGGAAAAGGATGGTTTTATGCTATCAGTATGTAACTTTCTGTCCCTTTAAATCCTTCCTCAAAATCTGTCTAAAGTTACTCTAACATGAGTACATTTTATATAATAAATTTTAAGCATCCTCAGTTTCATTACTTTGTGCAAGTTAGGGTTAGATCACAGAAGTAAAAATACCTGACCGTGTCTACATTCTACAGTGAATCGACTCTGCTGGAGAATTTAAGAATGTGAAATTTGCTACTGGAGACAAGACCATGGACTTCAATGTAAGCAGGATCAGGCCCTACAGCATTTAACCTGATATGGTATAAGCCATGAGAATAGCGTAAGATAACACAGATAGCAGCATGAGTCCTGTTTACACTACAGCCTCCAATGCAGCTACCATTGTTGGAGCTGCACAATTATGATTATAAAATTTGCTCTTCCAGGAACAGCCATTGGGAGTTCTGCTATTAACTTCAGCGGGAGCAGAACCTGGCCCTAATGAGAATGCAGTAAACCTGAAGTTAAAAAATGACTGGAAAACGGACACATTCCTTTTGAGATCCGGAACTTCCCGGTTATTAACTGATGGATTTATGAGCTGTTTAACAAAAATAGTTAAAGAGTTGGTAGGATTGATTTGCATGAAAAAAATTAAATTAAATTGTATATAGCTTTACCAAATGGTTATGAAACCTGTGCTATAGTCCTCAAGCAACTGAGATAGACTAATTGTTTGGGTGCTCCAAGGAGATGTAGCAAGAAATAATGTGATGAAAGTAATGGAAAAACCGGACTATTGAAATAGTCTTTCAAGGGAGATGGTAGAAATCCCATTGCTTGAATCACTTTAAAAATAGACTAGACAGCTTTTGTGTCAGCTGCATTATGACACAATAAACTAAATGGAGCTTTTCCATCTGTCATTTCTTTTCCAAAGACTGGAACAATTTACATTGCAATTGACTACTTAACATCCCATTTTCAAGGAGGTTTGGCCTTTGGCCATTATGTTTGGTCATACATTTAGTGAGTATTAAGTGAAATATATGTTGTACAGTTGTGATGTATATTATTCTGAGCAGCAATGCTAAGGTTTTTGTATTATGTTTATGTTATCATGATATATGAGGTGACCACTTGTTGAAGAGAATAATCAGTGTCAAATGTACATAACTTTTTTCATTTTTCAGTATCTCAGTAGTGTAAATATATATGCTGCTGTATAGTGAGATCAACTTGTTAACTATTTTTTATTTTAGTACTTATGGTGGTTGCTAGTGGTTTGGGAATATAAAAATAGGTGTTTAGAGTGGATCTGGGGGCATGGAGTTGTCATTTAGCCCCATCAGCTCCAAGACTGCAGGAGTAAATCCAGTTTCACAAAGTCCAATTTGGTGGCTAATCTGTTCATTTCTGTATTTCATATTATATTTTCATACAGAAAATAACATGAATCAAACGTTTATCTTTCGAAAATCATGTATGTATTGTCTTTGTTGAAAGTTAGGATTTGATCTAACGTTCATTAAAGTCAGTGGAAAGACTCCTGTTGTCTACAAATGAACTTTGGATTAAGTCCTTAGTCTTTAAGAATTTCTCTTTCCTGCAAAGTTTTTATTCATAGCTTTGGTTCCACTTCAACTTACTTTTGGAGTAGCTCTGACTTGTCTTAGGTCTTTGATAGCTAATACAAGCACTTGATAAGAGTAGAATAAAAATGGATACAATAATTTTATTTTAATAAAATGATTTTATTTTAATTGCCACATAAGTACTTCTGTAATATTGTTCAATTGTCAGCTGCCTACTTTCTGAACAAAACTTCTAATTTTTAAAAATAAAAAAGTCCTTGATATTTAACCAGATTTAGACACTTCAGATTTCTCTTTGTTTGCCGTAAGTGTTTCTAATTATATTAACTAGGTTATAATAGAATTTCTTTCATTTATGTAAGTATTGTTACTCTTTAGCTACCCATTTTTTTCCCCTAGGGTTTGTAAGTGATCAGCTCTGTGGTAAAGACCTCCCTGTTTTTACAGGCCTATGTTCTACTAAAGCCAGCTCAGCAGTATTGCAGCATCTTCTCCAGAGAGGCGGAAGAAAGTCATAATCGATAAGCCTTAAATCAGCATTTTTTCTTTCGTTTCTACCAAGATCTTCTTTCTGATGCATTCCCCATTCTTTCTTCTGCAATGTATAACGCCAGATCTTTGAAAGCACAGCAGTGACCAACCTGCCCACAATATGGGACCAAATCAGTACTGGACCCAAATCATTTTATATTGCAAGCATAGTTTTCCTCTGTTTTTTCAATTTGCTCTTTGATCATTATGAACTTGTTTTTGTCAGTGCATGATTCTGCTGTTTAGCATGGGAGGAAGAAGAATGGTCTTGGAATTGGAGCAGGACTCAGAACTGAGTTCACTTCCTGGTACTGCCAAACACTTCCTGTGTGACTGCGGACAAGTTGCTTAATGTCTGTGTGCCTCACTGTAAAATGATGATGATAGAATTGCCCTATCTCACCAGGAGTGTCATGAGGCTAAATCAGTAAATTATTGGTGGTCAGATGCTATAGCAATGGGGGGTCAAAATGGTACCTACATACCATCAAAGCCTGTTGGTTCATTCTATCCATGTTTGGTCCTGAGCATTATCCAATCATATTGGGAGAACAGAATTTTTTCGCTCCTGGGTCCTTTTCCACCTACATTGTCATGGTGGCAAACAGTTTTATCTGTGTGGATGGTTTTGAAACAGCTTTTTCCAGTCCCAGTGCTGGCATAATTTCATTTGATGGGTAGTCACAAATGCATGTGCAGTGGCCATCTGTCTTCCTGTGGTGCCCACTGCATTGCCAATGACCAGCTCAACACGGCCAGTGATCACAGGGAGCTTAAAGTTAAGGTTGTTCCCTGTGGCCCAGCATAGCAGCTAACCAGCAACTAACCAGCTGTTAACCACTCGGGTTTTAGAATCTGGTTTATGTAAATAAGAAACAATGTCAAGTTAAATAATAAGAGGGTTTTAAGTGGGATCTTTTGAACTAATCAGCATAGAGAGGAAAGGTTAAGCCATAGTCCACCCGGGCCAAGCCTGTGCAATGCCAGCCAACCTATGTTGGATTCCATCTCTGTCCCTGTGTCTCTCCCTTTTTCGGTCCCAGATGGCAACAGCCAGCCTCTTCCAGAGCCCAGCCCTTTATCCGCTGCTGGTCCTCTCAGTCCTTTGTTCTCCAGGCAGGGCCATGCTGAGTTCATGGCCCTGCCTGGTGTAGCCTCTTGCTGTTGAGTGTGGATCATTCAATGGGGGCTTCCATTCTCTCTCTTTGGAACCTCTGTTGATCTGGGTCAGTTTCAACCAGTTCCTTAATGACCCATTCATTCCACCTGGACAGTGAGGTGACACATACACCTCATATCTCCTACATTATTCCAGGAGCACAATTAACCCTTTTACACCCACTAATGACAATACAAAGTAGAGAGGGAAACTGATTTACACTGAGGAATAATAAAAATGTTACAAAAAAATTCCACTTTGTTGCAGCTTCTAAGCACTAAACCAGTGCTGCTTCTCTCAGCTTGTTTCTCTCAGCAGTGTGTAAGAAATCCCTGCGTTAGCAGCATCTACTTCGCCTTTCAAACGATGCATAGCTCTTTGGGTCAGGGATTGTCTTTTTGTTCTGCGTTCATACAGCCCCTAGCACAATGGTCCATGTCTGGGGCTATAGGCCCTACAGCAATACAAATAAATAATACTAATGTTTAAGGGAGTAGACTGAGTTTCAGTTGCACTTTTATTCTCAGGTTCATGTCTCTCTAACCTAGGTAATGTATGGCTTTTCTATGGGTATGGATTTGTTCTCTGGGGAGTAGCCATCAGATTTCATTGTCTAACACAAGAGAAGTTGTTTATACCTGTATGAGCATCATAAAGTTACTTTCTGGAATGAGGACAGTTGAAATATTTTTCTTCTTGGTTTTCAGAAATGAAGCTGGTTTGTTGGCATGGCTGAATGTAAATCCATTTTCAGCAGCTGGTCTCATTGCCATTAATCTGCGTCTGTTCTCCCAGCTGTACAATTGGGGTAAAACTTAGCTAACTCGTATGGTTAATGTTGCATTTGCTGTGTTGGCACAGCATGTTGAAAGGGTACATCTTCAAAAGTGTTTAGTACATTTTCTTCCCATATCTGATAGTGTTTGCCATCTCCTCACAGCAAGGAGGTGATGTTAGTCTCAGTCTGGCCTGCAGAACTGGTTTAGTTTTATTTGCACATCCCCTAGCAATGAAAACTTCAGTTTGAATCCCTTCCTGAGCATGGCATTGTAGTCTGATCTTTATTTCTCTGTTGTCACCTGCATTCAGTTTCCTAGGATCATGTTAAATTTCTATCTACCACTCAAGTAGTTTAGCTCCTGCATGTCCATCTTTTATATCATATTCTGTTGGGAGGGGTTGTTGTCTTTTCTGCCATTACTTTACGCTAGTTGTCATATCCTGATCTTGCTGGCTTAACTTTATTTTAGAAGATGCATATGCAGTGATGGAGACATCCTTCTAGACAGCAGTGACCCAGAGTGAGATCTATAATGACTAGTTCCTCTAAAGAACTTAATGCTTGTAAATCTTGTTCTCCAGAGGAATTATAGCTAGATTCTCAGTTGTCACAGATCATCCTTCCTATCCAGGGGAGCTGATTATGTTAACAACTTTCAGATTTCATTGAGGCCAACAATTTAATAGGATTCAGGAAAGGATTAGACTTTTATATGGAAAACGAGCATATCCAGGGTCTCAGACAGGTTAGAAATATTACTATAAAGGACCATAAACCCACATAATTAAAGGTAGATGCCAACCATTAAGTAACAGATGGTTAGGAAGAAATGTCCTTTATGGGCAGCTTATTCCATTACATGGTTTCTTGTACTTTCCTCTAGCACATCTGGTGCTTGGTATTGTTAGAGGCAGAATAGTGGACTAGATGTACCACTGGTCTGGGGTGAGCTTGTTACTGGTTCCTAATCCGTTGGCTGGAAAGGAATAGCCAGTTGGGGACAGTTGCATTCTTTATAACCATTGGGTCTCTGTGACTGCCCCAAAGATCTAATCTCTTTGGGGCAGGGACTGTGGCTTCCTCTCTGGTTGTACAGCAACTGACACATGAGATCGAGGAGCGGTGTATTTTCTAGTCATATCTTTGATCTTACACATTTACACTGAGATGAGAGCTAAGGGTAAGTCATTCTTTCAGAAAATAGAAAACTGAAATATATACCTCTTGATTTAAGGGAAAGTTCTACTCACATTAACACATCCTTTCCTATGATAAGAAAATTTAGGGGAAACAAACATTTCTTTATAAAAAGCCTTCATTCTGGTATCAGATTAGGGACTCTACCTTTAGGAGTGAACTTGACTACCTAGGACAGGATATTGGTATCAGGATATGGAAACTATCCCTCTAGGTCACTCATTGGAATGTTCATCTCTGCCCATTTCCTCATGGACAAGGTGCTGCATCACTTAATGCGTCACCACAGCCAGCAGCCATGTGGGCACATGGCAGAGCAGTGAGAGCCTGGGCCTGAAGAACGAGTCATCCTCTCCCCACTGGAGGGAACGCAGGTAGCTCAGTGCAGAGAAGCTGTTCTGTGGGACAGAGGGTTTCAGGTTGTATTACAGTTAATTTTGCATTTTATTTTTCAAGGACTAAAATTCATTATAAAATGGTCTAGTCATATGTACTCAATCCATATAATTTCTGCAAGTGTGTGCACACCAGAACACCCTACCAAGACTCCGCAGTGTTCAGTCTGACGTGGAGCCTATTAAAAGGGTGTCATAGCTCATCATGCAATACTGTCTCACTGCAACTACAGGAGGTGCAGCAGAGTCCTCTGTGCTCTTCTTCTTCTCCCACCTCCATCTCCATCTCATCCGCGCTGGTCCTTACCTCCGTTTAAGAGGGGCCCAGTGTTGAAATGTGACATATTAGACTCAGTGATCATTATTGCAGGGAGACATTTTTGGGCATAACCTCAAACAGAGATTTGATTCCACCGAAAGTCAAAGATTTTGTGCCAAATTTGCTAAATGTTTCGATTGAGGGTAATGAGGGAAAGGGAAAAAATGGCAAAAAAGAGAAACATTTTGTTTGGACATTTTTAAATGTTTTACATTTTTTACATTTTAATTTTTTATTCTAAGTGGCTTTTCTTTTCAATTTTTACTGCAATTTTATTTTTTTTAAAGGAGGAAAAAAAAAATTTTGTTCAGCCAGATCAATTTTTTCCCTCCTTCTCAGTTCACTGAAATATTTTTTTTAAATGTTGTTTCAAGTTGACCTGAAATGAATTTTTATTCTTATTATTTTGGTTTGGCCACCAAACTGAAAAAATCTGTTGTTCATACAGCTCTAATAATTACACTGGACAACAAAGATTTTGCTTCCTGAATACTTTTGGATGTATTTTATGGATTTGGGGCTGCTGATTATGAAAATCACCATGAAATTTCCCTATCATGTGCCGTTTTTTTGAAATCGCCTATATTTGTTATTTCAATTAATAATTAAAGTCTTTTAAAACATTGCCCACAATGTAAGCTGAAAAGTTTTCTATCTTGTGTCCAAGCATGCCTGGGCATGCAGTGACGCTGCACCTCGTGCAGGCCATACAACATGCCATGAGAATGCTAAGGCTTAGGCAGGGAGGATGCCGGCAGGACAGGTTTTAGAAAGGCTATAAAAGCATTTCACACACACCGTTCTTGCATTGCATTTATATCCGTTTGCTTTCATGTTGATGTGCATGCTCTACGCACATAGCATATTGTGTGTACTCACAATAATAAAGCAATTGTATTGTCAAGTGGATTCGTGCTAGCAAAATGTCTCGCCAATGTCGCAACAGCTGCAATACATTTCTTGGCAACTACAGAGCACCAAACTACATGCAGGTGGTTGACAACATGCTTCAAGCATACAAAACCAGGAAGTGCAACGTGTCACTAAAGATTCCTTTTCTGCATTCGCATTTAGACTTCTTCCCTGCAAATCTTGGTGCAGTCAGTGACGGGCATGGTGAAAGGTTTCACCAGGGCATTGCGATCATGGAAAAACGATGTCAGGGCAACTGGAATACATCAATGCTGGCCAATTATTGTTGGACACTTAAACGAGAAGCCTCAGATACTCAGTACAAACGAAAATCATCAACAAAACATTTTTAGCTCAGTTGACCTATTGCAAAGCGTCAGCACCGTTATGCAATTAAATGCATTACATTCAATAAAAGTCGATTTCTTGTTTCTCCAAATTCCTGTGTGATACACGTAGTCTGAAATTATATTTGTGTTCAGCTTCAGGGGGTCTAGCATAATCTACAAAAAATTCTGAGGAAGCAACACTTTCGAAAAAATTTGTTGTCCAGTGTTATCTAATATTTTCTATGAAGTAGTGCCTAGACATATGGGGCAACATCCTGGTCTCATTAAAGTCAATAGCAAACCTCATCTCATCAATAGATTTCATCTATGGTCCCTGCCCCACAGTGGTCACAATATGGGAAGATATACTTATTTGGTACAATATCTAAGAAGAGCTAACAAGCTCCACATGGATAAGCCACTGGCAAAGAAAGTGTAATGTATCTTCCATAGCCATTGCCAAGAAGCTATTTGAACTATTACTACATACTGGGGCTTGGAGCCTTGTTACAGGATTCCTGCTGACAGTAAAAACTATTACTTGTGATTGTCTAAGCTATGAGATGGATGTACTAGACATGTATAATGCTAATCATAGCTAAAGCTTAAGTCTTGGTGTAAGGCTCCAGCATTTTGATGCCTCTCTGTTTTGTTGTGCTCGCAAAGAACATTATTTGTGCATTGTCACCTGAGAATCTCTAGCTGTTTTGATTGCTGGTTCCCATATTAATTCAGTTGCTTCACTTCGGTAACACTTGAGAACAGTTTTATTATATGACACTCTGCTGCCAAAATTGCAGTCCATGTCCTCAGCTACAGCAGCAGATTTTCTCTTTGCAGGCTCTTGGTCCAGTCCTGACTGCATACAATCCACTCAGAATGACTGTACATGGCTTATTGGCAGTCCTAGTTACTCTTGTATAATCCCATTATTTGCGTAATTGCAGAGATTACCCATGAAACTGAAAATTGAAATCGTATTGTCATGCAGGGCGATGGGAGCTGTGACTATACTATTTACAAAATATGAATCCAGTTTACATTCCAATGCTTACTCTGAGGATGTGGGGCTTTTTTTGTTTGGTTCTTTTAGCTTTAGTTAAAATTTTTAAGCCCATGATATTCACATAGTAAATTCCACTTACGATTTTGAAACATTTTGTCTCCAATGCGTTTATTACATTTATTGAAATCGGCTGTCCTGTTTACGGCATTATATTCACATCTGGGGTGGTGCTGAGCTTTCTGATTTATGTAGCCATTGCAATATATATTTACAACGAATACCACCTGCCATATGCTGGCTTGTGTCAGTGGGTGAGAATCTAGAGTCACACAGCTCTGCAATCAACACGTGTTTGCTTCACCGGTCACGTGACGTGTCATGAAGCCCAAGGTTTTGCTTTTGAAAAAAAAATCAGCAACATTTTTAGAAGTAGGCTTTGTTCACATTGGTCTTGTGCTTTGAAAATTTAAGGAGTGGGGGGGCCTGACTTCGTAGAGGTTGCTCATACGTTCTGCTTGTAAATCTCTGCAGCCCCCATCCTGCAGAGACTTAGGCATATGCTTAATGTTCTGAGTCATCCCAGAGAAGGGAATGGGACCTCCCAGAATGTGTAAAGTTAGGCACGCAAGTAAATCTTGGCAGCATCAGGGCATCTTTGTAGGTATATGTTTTGTGGACAAGCAATTCCCCCATGCAGCCCACAGTAGGAGCCTTCTGTCTGTCTGTATTTTCCTACTATAACTTCTAACGTGTTTCTTTACTTTCAGGATGATTCTTTGCTCTTTCGGGAGGCTTTCTTTCTTTCTTTCTTTCTTTCTTTCTTTCTTTCTTTCATCTCCTAAAAGAAAACTGAAAGTCTGCAAGGGGAGCAACTATAGAGATGATCATATCAACTGTCCTTCCTGTAACACCAAAGGGGATGAATGATGTAACAGGTAAGCTCTCTCTCCCTCCAATGGTCCCTACCAGCCATTACTGGTTTGGCTTAGTTTAACTGCTTCAATCAGAGACCTAACTCACTAATTTCCAATAGTGGCCACTTCAAAAGTTTCACTAGAAATAACTCCAGCAACTGTTCAAAAGCCATCATCTTAATTCTGCCAGGTTTTATCACTCTAACTACATAAAAAATACATCTTATTGGTTTGATTCCAGTCACAGATGTTAGATCTTACCAAAGAACTTCAGCTGCTGAAACAATGTGAAGTAACTATGAGACAAGATGAATGAAGCACAGGTGTACTACATTTCTAGCAAGGAGTTTAATGATGCTTTTGTAAAATGAGAACCAGATGTCATGTGAAACTTTTATATAATCTACCAAATAAAGGCTGCTAGGAATTAGATTCAGGGCTGCACATCTGAAACATAGCGCAGAATTCACAACTCAGGCTGAGGGAAGTGCTAAATTGGCTTAAAAGCACATTTCCACTCTCCCGATCCTGTTGTTCCAGAGGCTGGGGAGAATTTGGGTAAAATCCGGCAAATAGTTTCATCAAAAAAAACAAACCAAATCCTGAAACATTTTTAAAATGTTTTGTTTTGACCAGTAAACCACAAGCTTAGATGCACAATTTTTGGAGAGTCAAACAATGGTGATAAAAGAGAGAACATTCCACCTTTAGACAGCCATTCAACTGTAGCCCAGACAGGTAGTGACTGAAAGACGTTTATGGTTCCATGGCTGCTCAGTGACCTACTGTCAGTGAAATAAGATGACATTCCCACTCCAGTTAGCAGAGGTCAGGGGCTAGATTCTGTGCATTCCTCTCTTGAGGCTCTGCTGGGCGAGCCAGCCTCTGTTGGCCTGGGGAGCGTTCTGCAGCAGGAATGTAAGCTGATCCTGCAATTGACTGGTGGGGTAGTCCCTAGAAGTCAGTAATCCACTGATGTCCTGTACTTGCTCTAACTTGCACTGGGCCTGGTTTGGCCTCCAGGTTCAGGGGAGCATCGAGGTTGTTCTAAGTCAGTGGTTCCCAACCTTTCTGAGTGAAAGCCCCATGAGGTAAAACTCACACACCCTGCTCCATCCCCTCTCCAGCCATAATCACACAACCTCTAGGAACACTTGTGATGATAATAACCACCCTAAATTACATACATAATAATAATACATTACTCTTACCTTTCCTGAGCACGGCTGAGGAGTCTTGCCTGAGTAAGACGCTAAAGCCTTCACTGATGCAGCTGCCGACACATGCCCTGTACGGCTCTGCCTCTTCCCATCATGGACTGAGGGTGATGGAGGTGGCGGGTGCTGGTGGGCTGGCCAGGTCTGCTCCAGGCCCCCACTGGCTCAAGGCTGCTCCACTCCGGCTGGGTGCCCAGCCAGCTTGGGGCTGGGGAAAGAAGTGCTCCTCCACTGTGGCCAGTGTGGACCTCAGGGGTGCTGCTGTCTTGGGGGCCTGCTCCTCTGCTCCAGCCGGTGCAGAGCTCCAGGCTGCTGTGGCTGGCTGGCACAGGATTCGGGGTGGGGGTGGGGGGGCCTAAATGATGTCAGTATTACTGAAGCCTCACAGCTTCCCTGTAATCTTTGCTCCCCAACAAGGGGGTTGCGCACTGCAGGTTGGACACCATCGCTCTAATTTACCTGTGGATCTAGTCTCAGGTGCCTACTTCACAAAATTGCCACTCCATCTAACACTACATAGTTGTCATGGCAGAATGATAAAGGAGCAAACGGGGGACAAACTTAGCCTTTCACTTCAGTCTTGCCCTGCACTACAGAACTTTGGATGGTGGTGCTATACTGGCAGAGCCCCCTCCTGTGTAGACGCAGCATAGACCAACAAAAGGAATTATTACAAGGAAGTTTTAAGGCCTGTGTTATACAGGAAGTCAGATTAGACGTTCACAATGGCGCCTTCTAGCCTTAGAATGTTGGCAGGGTCTCTTCTGCCGGCGTAGTGACACCCTCCATGAATGACGTTAGGGCTGGCAGTCAACGTTACAAGGATTGCACCGGCATACCTAGAGCAGCATCACCCTGTAGTGTTGACGCAGCCTCTGATGACAGAGAGGATTTTTCTGTGGATGTAGTTACACCACACACCTAAACTAAGATAGCTACATCGCCAGAAGTCCTCCTCCATCAGCATTCTAGCATCTACACTCGGGGTTAAGTTTTTTCACACTCCTGACCAACACAGCTATGCTGCCAAGACATTGTAGTGTGGATCAGGCCCTTCCCTGCATACAGAAGTTACACCAGTTTACCTAAAGGTATGATGTTAAACCAGTGTTGCGCTGTATGCAGACACTTAAAGCAGTTAGCCTGCATCTGTAAAACAAGATGAACAGCTCTAAACCAGGATTAATTTGTGGTTGGTGTCTACACACAAAATTAGACCTGTTGAACATCACATTAGTGCAACGTGTGTGTAAGCCAGGCCTAATGCTGATTCTTTCAAGTCAGGATGGAGGAACAGTGGTAAGATGGTGGTATTATCACAGCCCTGGTTGGACCTGCTTTAGGAACAAATGGAATATTTCCTTCTCTCCTGAAGTCCAAAAATGGATCAAATTGAATTGATTTTAATAACTACACTAGGCTAGCAGAGTTCTAGGACAAGCAGACCAAACAGCAGCAGGTTCAAGTGCTGGTAGATGAGAGGAACCTGATCGCCAAGGTGGGCCTCCTGGCGACTGGGACGCAGCTGACACATCCTCATGCTCTCTCCTGACTGGGGTTGTCATGCACCAGAACTCATGGCTCCTGTTGTCTGGCCTACCCAGGGAGGTCCAAAGTACAGTGGAGGACCTCTCTTTGACAAGGACAAACTGTTTCATGACAAAACCACTGAATCCCTTCACTCGAAGGACTCCACATTTCGGTCCCTCGGAATGCACCCTGGCCACATGATGTAGTCAACAGAGGCAGCAGTTCTGTCCAGGCCACATGCTCCCAACCCAGCCTACTACCAACACGAGCAGGAAGCCGCACACAGGTGGCACTGCTCTCAATGCCCCTGCTGCCCTGCCTCCACAACAACCACCTCCTCGACCCTCTTCCACCAGCAGCCAAAACCTCAGGTTTGACGTGCACCTCATGTCATCTTTGGGGGCCATCTTGCCCTATTTGCCCACAGATATTCCACAGAATTGCTCTCATTCCCTCTGCATCAGCCGTCCTCTCCCAGGGACCCTTCACATCAGTTCATTCTCCAACAAGAAGTGGATGCTCTTCTCCAGGGAGACATAGAGCATGGATATTTTATTGAATATCTTCTTCAATAAGTTAGATCAGTGGGTCCCCATCATTTTGGCTTGAGGGTCACAAATATGATTTTTATAACCCTGAAGGGCCAGCAGTCTCTGTCAGGAGCCCCTCTTCTCTCCCACACTGTAGCCAATGGGAAGGAGTCAGCGAGGATCTTCCATCCCCCTGGCTGCAGCAGGGAACAGTGTGCTCCACCTGGGTTTCTAGGCAGTGGCTTCCTTCTCCAGCCAAGGAGATGGAGGATCAGTGCCCCCTCCCCTGACTCCAGCAGGGACCCTTGTGCCTAGGGACCCAGGCTTTGCTCTCTGCTGGAGCCAGGGGAGGGGAGCACTGATCTCCCAGCCCCTTGGCTGCAGCAAAGAACCTGCACAGCTCTGCCTGGGTCCTCGGGCAGCAGCAGCTCCTTTCTGCAGTCAGGAAGATGGGAGCTCAGTGCTCTTCTCCTTCTGGCACCTGCACCAACAAGAAGCCTGCACCGTCTTTCAGCCCTGAGGCAACGCGCTCTGCCTGGGTCTTCAGGCAGCAGCAGTTCCCTTCTGCAGCCAATGGGAGGGGAGCAGTAGGCCATTTGAAAGACCCCATGGGCCACTTTTGGTCCCTGGGCCACAGGTTGGGAACCACTGGTTTAAATAATGGCATAGAGAGTACACTTATTAAATTCATGGATAATACTAAGGTAGGAGAGGTTGCAACTGCTTTGAAGGATAGGATTAAAATTCAAAATGATTTGGAAAAACTGGAGAAATGGTCTGAAGTAAATAGGATGAAATTCAATAAGGACAAATACAAAGTACTCCACTTAGGAAGGAACAATCAGTTGCACACATACACAACGAGAAATGACTGCCTAAGAAGGAATACTGCAGAAAGTGATCTAGGGGTAATAGTGAATCACAAACTAAGTATGAGTCAACAGTGTAACACTGTTGCAAATAAAGCAAACAACATTCTGGGATGTATTAGCAGAAGTATTGTAAACAAGACACAAGAAGTAATTCTTCCACTCTACTCCATGCTGATAAGGCCTCGGCTGGAGTATTGTATTCAGTTTTTGGCACCACTTTTCAGGAAAGATGTGGACAAATCGGAGAAAGTCCAGAAAAGAGCAACAAAAATGATTAAAGGTCTAGAAAACATGACCTATGAGGGAAGATTGAAAAAAACCAGGTTTGTTTACTCTGGAGAAGACAACTGAGGGGGAATAACAGTTTTCAAGTACATAAAATGTTTGTTCCAAGGAGGAGGGAACAAATTGTGCTCCTGAACCTCTGAGGATAGGACAAGAAGCAATGGGCTTAAGTTGCAGCAAGGGCGATTTAGGTTGGACATTCAGAAAAACTTCCTGTCAGGGTAGTTAAGCACTGGAATAAATGGTCTAGGGAGGTTGTGGAATCTCTGTCATTGGAGATTTTTAAGAGCAGGTTAGACAAACACCTGTCTAGCTAATACTTAGTCCTGACTTGAGTGCAGGGAACTGGACTAGAAGACCTCCCGAGGTTCCTTCCAGAACTACAATTCTATTAATCTATGTCCCACCTCCGTACACAAGACAAGGCTTCTGCCAGGTAGGGACCGTCACATTGCAGAAGTAACTGTGTGGTTACGCAGGTGGTGTCAGAGAGAGGGCTTTGGATTCTTCAATCATGAGATGTTGTTCCAGGAAGAAGGATTACTAGGAAGAGACGGGATTCACCTAACAGACAGGGAAGAGTATCTTCGCAGACAAGCTAGCTAACCTAGTGAGGAGGGCTTTAAACTAGGTTCGATGGGGGATGGAGACCTAAGCCTGAAGGTAAGTGGGGAAGTGGGACACCACGAGAAAGCAGAAGGAGGAGGGTGCAACAGGGGAGGCCTCCTGATTCGTGCTGAGAAAGTAGGGTAATTGTCTAGTTATTTCAAGTGCCTATACACAAACGCAAGAAGTCTGGAAAACAAGCAGGAGGAATTGGAAGTCCTGGCACAGTCAAGAAACTATGATATGATTGCAATAACCGAGACTTGGTGGGGTAACTCACACGACTGGAGCACTGTCATGGATGAGTATACACTGTTCAGGAAGGACAGGCAGGGGAGAAAGGGTGGAGGAGTTGCACTGTATGTAAGAGAGCACTATTACTGCTCTGAGCTCCAGTGTGAAACTGGAGATACGCCAGTTGAGAGTCTCTGGGTTAAGCTTAGAAGCAAGAGCAATAAGGGTGATGTCGTGGTGGGTGTCTGTTATAGATCACCAGACCAGGAGGCCGAGGTAGATGAGGCTTTCTTCAGTCAACTAGGGAAAGTTTCCAGTTCACAGGACTTGACTCTCATGGGGGACTTCAATCACCCTGACATCTGCTGGAAGAGCAATACAACTGGGCACAAACAATCCAGGAAGTTTTTGGGGAGAGTTGCCAACATCTTCCTGGTGCAAGTGCTGGAGCAACCAACTAGGGGACATGCTCCTTTTGACCTGCTGCTCACAAACAGGGAAGATTTGGTAGGGGAAGTAGAAGTGGGTGACAACCTAGGCAGCAGTGACTATGAAATGATCAAGTTCAGGATCCTGACAAAAGGAAGAAAAGAGAACAGCAGGATACTGACCATGGACTTCAGAAAAGCAGACTTTGACTCCCTCAGGGAGCTGATGGGCAGGATCCCCGGGGAGGCCAATATGCGGCGGAAAGGAATCAAAGAGAGCTGGCTGTATTTTAAAGAAACCTTACTGAGGGCGCAGGAAAAAACCATCCTGATGTGCAGAAAGAATAGCAAATATGGTAGGCACCCAGCTTGGCTGAACAAAGAAGTCTTTGGTGAACTTAAACACAAGAAAGAAGCTTATAAGAAGTGGAAGCTAGGGAGAATTATAAAAATACTGCTTGAGTCTTCATGAGGGCCTCTGCTATGGTAGCAGCTCAAATACACCACCTTGGCTATTTAGTATTCCCCTAGATGACTGGTTCCTTCTTGCACTATCCCAACAAGAAGTCACCTCTGCCATCCTCACCTTTCGCATTCTCCTGGTGTCTCTAGGTATTTACATCAACCAGGAAAAGTCAGTGATGAGATCTACAGGGACAATTCATTTTATTGGACTGCTGCTCGAATCCATCACAGCATGGGCCTTTCTTCCAGCAGGCCAGTTCTCAACACTGACATCCATTATTGTGGACCTTTGTCACAGGTCATACACCACAGTCTGCCGTTGTCTCTCTCTCCTTGGACATATGGCAGCCTGCATCTACTTGACACTGCACACACGTCTACACATGCATTTCCTCCAGATGTTGCTCCGCTCCTTCTACAGACCTAACACATACCATATGGAAGCAAGGGTCATTGTTCCCCAGCCTGTGCTGACTTCCTTCATATGGTGGACCATCCTTCAAAGGTCATGGTTGGCCCACTCTTCATCCCTCCCATCTCACAGGCCACTATTACAGTGGATGCCTCCCTCCCAGGTTGGGGAACCCATCTAGACCATCACAAAGCCCAGGGAGTGTGGATACCACAGGAAGCCAAGATGCATATAAACATGCTAGAACTACAGCCAGACCATTTCATGTGCCAGGCATTTTTCCTCTCATCCGGTCCCGCCATGTTCAGTTGCCCTCTGCCAGCGTCGCAGGAGTTGTATACATCAACAAGCAGGGTGGAGCCAAGAACTCCCTCTCTCTGCTCTGAGTCCATCCGCCTGTGGGACTGGTGCATCAAGCACCATGTGCTGCACTAAGCCACGTACCCGCCAGGCACCCAGAATTCCCTAGCTGACACGCTCAGCAGGACTCTCTATCTCAATCACGAGTGGGAGTTACACAACTCTACTCCTCGATAAATGGGGCACCCCCAGTGGGATCTCTGCCTCTTGGGGGAACTGAAATCTGCCCCCTTTTGTTTTAGGGGAGCCATAAGGGAGGACTTGCAGGATGACACATCTCTCCTGAATGAGCAACATCTGCAACACCCTACCCCATTCCCATCCTCCTACAAGTGTTAGACAAGATCCTCCCTGAGTGAGCTACTGTGGTACTCGTAGCCCTGGGCTGGCCCGTCAGTTCCAGTTCATGGACCTCCTCAGACTCTCCACTTGCACCCCACTCCACCTCCGAACACTCCTGGATTGCCTCACACAAGATAAGGGCCGGATCCGGCATCCCAGTTCAGGCCCTCTTCACCTCACAGTCTGGAATTTGGATGGGACTAGAGGGTATAGAATATTAGAGTTGGAAGGGACCTCAGGAGGTCATCTAGTCCAGCCCCCTACCCAAAGCAGGACTATCCTCAGCTAAATAGACAGGGCATGCTCCATTCCAGTGCAATACATCCTTAATCAGAGCATCCACCAGGGCCTGCTACTACCCTAAATGGAGATGCTTCACGTCCTAGGCTCTCTGACATCCCCACCCTCTGAATGCCATACCTGTACCTATTGTCCTCAACTACTTTCTCGATCTCAAAACATCAGGCTACATGGGTCTACCAGGCCGTGCTCAGTGCCTTTCTCACCATGGTGGATGGTGCCTCTGTTCACACTCCCTATCAGTGTCCTTTTCATGAAGGGTTTACTCAATGCCTTCCTCCATGCCCACACCCCCTGGGACCTTAATCTTGTTCTCGCTGCCCTCACAAAGCCACCCTTTGAGCTGCAGGTAATGCATTCCCTCTCCTACCGTCCCATGAAGTGGATATTCTTGGTAGCCTTTACCTCAGCTAGATGGAATACAAGTAGGGACCACAGATCTCAAAGAACTTCTCGTTACAGGCCAAAAACGTCCTCTTCTAGTGTATTTGTTGCTGCTTTGTTCTCTCTGAACCTTGAAATAGTTTATTCAAATCATCTGGGTGGTTCTCTGCCTCTTGTTGCCAGGCTTCAGCGCTTTCAGATGTATAATGCTAGGGTGCAACAAGCTTTCTATGTTTCTCCTATTTGTGTACGTTTGCATGCACATTTACTTATATAAAAAGACTTTTGTGCAGCCAAATGCAGTAATGAGGCACCTAATTACTGCACTTCTATATACATAACTAATAACCATGCATACACAAAACAAGCAAGAATAAAACTAGAGCCTAGGCTGGCTGACAATTTGGCCTTATAATATTCAGGGACAGGAACTATGGAAAGGTCAATCTTTGAAGAGCTATCTCTGTTTTAGGGAGAAACTGAGCACAGAGGTGGCTGTGCTATGTGTATAGCACTGCACTGCACTGCACTGAACAGTTGGATGTGACAGGCAAGTCGGGTCAGGGCCCTCGGATGGAGATGGGGGCAGGTGTCCCGCCACAGATGTGACCCCAGGACCTGGCTGCTCGGGTGCCAGCTGTTGCCTAAATAGGCTTGGCGGCCACAGGTGGAAGCTGTCCAGAGCTGGGCAGGTGGAAGGATCCAGGGCGACTCAAAGGTGGGGAGAGTGTTTTGGGGAGAGGAGGAGGGGACAGCATGAGGGATGGGCAAGAGCAAAAGTGCAGGGCAGGGCTAACCACACCTTCCCCCCAAGCTAGCACGGAGGGGGTCGCAGGGGCAAACATCCAGGGAGGGGGGTTAGGAAAGGGACGGGTGGGAGGGCAGGGGAGGAGGGTGCCAACAAGGATAGGTATCAGGGGCCTTATTCAGGATGGGTGTGGGGGTGTTGGCTCCTCCAGCTGTACCGGGGGAGGGGGGGTTACAAAAGCATCAGGGGTGCAGTGAGCAGGGAGCACAATGAAAAATGGGGGGAGGTGCTGACAAAGGCTTGGGTGCATTGAGGCTGTAGGTCAGGGTGGGGCAGGAGCAAGCAGCTTAAGTGGGGGGGGGGAAATGGGTCTAGCAGAAGCTGAGGGTGACACAGCAGGATAGAGGCCTCCCAGGGATTGGGGTGGGGCAGGGAGGGCAACAAATGCCCATGGGCAGGGTCGGGGACGCAAACAAACCCTAAAGGAACCCAAGGGAAAAAATAGGAGTGGGCGGACAAAGAGGGCAGAGCAGGCTGTGAGGGGGAAGTGCCTGAGAAAGGCCAGAGTACAAAGTGTGTGGGGGGCCTCCAGCCACACACAGCTGGGGACCGGCGGTGGGGAGCACATGCACCCAGGTGGTGGCAAAAGTCCTTGCTGTTGCAGCAGTCCCAGGTGTTACAGGAGGGGAGCGGCTGTGTGGAGGAGTGAAAGTCTGTGCAGGTTGTGGAGGGGCCCATGGTGGCTGGATGGGGGAGGGGTCCCCCCACAGTAACAATAGCTTCCTGCACCCTCACACGAGCAGAGACGGCGCAGTCACTCGGTCCAGCAACACACAACTCCTCTCCACGCCCAGCATCCTGGAGTGGGCCAACGCGCTCCTCCAGCAGCGGGCGTCTTCCTCCTCCTCCTCCTCACAGGCCGCGAAAGCAGGGGCAGGGCCAAGGTGTTGGGAACAGATGCTGGCAAACCACATCGACTTGCCCAAACATCTCCCCTTTGGCTCACCTAATCCTTGTCCTGCTTACGTGCGGTATCACTCACCCAGCGGGCCGGCCTTATCAGCATTCTTCCCCTCTTGTGAAATAGCACAGAGCCCTCTCCTCTGGACATCAGGCACGTAGTAAACAGGATAGTAAATGATGTATCGCCTGAGCTCCACTGTATGCATGCTATATAATAAAGGACCCCGAGGAGCCTCGGGACGCTTCTTTGCCGCACTCCTCGTCCTCGCCTGGTTTGTCGTCGCATCTGGTGACCCCGACGTGATTCAGCGGCACGATCCAGTCCCCCGCCTCATCGGCTGGCAAAGCCTTGGTGCACCACAGCGGGAACGCTCCTTCGTGAGTATGGGGGGGACTTGTCCGTGCCTCAGAAAGCTCACGCGAAAGAGCTTTCTAAACTCCTCCAACGGACCGGGTGCGCAGCTGCCTCCCTCAAGCAAATTGAAGACCTTGTGCGCATCATAGAATACAAATGCCCCTGGTACCCCGACAGGGGCTCTCTGTGTCCTAATGACTGGCAAAAATTAGGTGCGCGGCTCTTACAAGAGCCCCGCTCTGATATTCGGCATATTCTTCTTTGGCAGCACTGTGCAAGTGCGATAGGGCAGTTGCGGGCGGAAGCATCCCCTTTCGCACCCCTCACCCCCACCCCCGTTCCTCCAGCTTACGTCACCATCGACCCCTCCGCTCCTCTTGAACATCTAGACGCCCCCCAACCTGCAAAAGCGGGGGGCGTACGCGCTGCTTTGCAATGGGCCCACGCGCAGGGACAGGATCCTCTTACAGAGGAGTGGGAGGGTGAGCTCCCCGGACTCTTTCCTGTTACCTATCCCCAGACTGCAGAGGGAGAGCAACGCATAGAGTGGGGGCAGTTAAGCTACTCCATATTAAGAGCGTTAAACAAAGGGGTTTGTGAGTCCGGCCTCCATTCCTCCTATGTGGGCGGTCTCATAGAAGGTATTGCTGGGGGACACAACATGCTCCCACAGGACTGGAAGGACCTTTTCCGTATGATTCTTTCCCCAGTACCTGGTCTGGGATAACGAGTTTCGCCAGGCCGCCCTTGCTGCTCAGACACCCCAGCACATCCCTGATCAGCTGTATGGGGTGGGTCAATTCGCTACGGTGGAGCAGCAAATGCAGCTACCCCCGGAGATGTTTAAGATCACTAATCTCTGTGTTCAACTCTCCTTCACTAACGTCCGATAAATGGCCTCTGTGCCTTTCCACCAGTTCGTGGATCGGCTCAAGGAAGCCATACATCGGCAGATCGACAATGTTGAGGCACAGGCTGAGTTGCTTTTGCGGTTGGCGTTCGAACAGGCCAATGCAGATTGCAAAAAGATCCTCCAGCAGGTTATTCACCGCCCGGGTTATAGCTTGGCAGACCTCATTCAAGCCTGTGCCGAAGTCGGCACCCAGACCCATGCCATGGCCCTTCTCGCAGGAGCCCTTCGCTCCGGTAGCAAGCCCATGGGCAATTGCTTCAATTGTAACAAACCCGGCCATTTCCGGCGGGAGTGTCGAGCTCCGGGGGGGGGGCGCCTCCAGAGGGGGTCGCCAGCCTGGCGGTAACTCCGCCGGCCGCCCCTCTAAAAAATGTCCACGATGCAATAAGGGGTTCCACTGGGCTAATCAGTGTCGCTCCAACCCCCCAGGAAACTCCCAAGCGGGCCCCCCTCAGGCCCAGGTCTAAACATGGGGGTTGCCGCGCCATCCTCGCCCCATTCCCCTTCTCCAGCGCTCCCTGGGGGCCCTGGGATTGATCTGATAAATACTCAGGACTTGTCCTCCGCACTCCCAGGAGAGGTCCTGCTTATGCCCACCCAGTTGCAAGGCCCTCTTCCCGACAAATCAGTCAGGCTTATTCTTCCCCGTTCCTCTACAAGTGCACATTCTGTCATGGTGGCTCCCGGGGTTATCGACTCCGATTATTCGGGGACCATCTTTGCCCAATTCTGGAGTAACCTTCCCTTATCACTTAAGAAAGGCGAGTCGTGGGCTCAACTCGTCATTGTTCCTTGCTTTTCACCTGATGGGTCGAGTACGGCGCAGCGCCGTGGCAATCACAGTTCCACTCACCCCTCTCATGATCAGGCCTCCTCCTTCCACCCACAGGTTGCTGCCCTAATCCAGCAGATACAGACCTCCAAGCTGACACGTGAGTACATTATCAACGGGAAAAAACTGGATGGGTTGTTGGATACCGGGGCGGACCTCTCAGTCATAGCCCAACGGCACTGGGACCCTGCGTGGCCCTCTGAACCTGCTCCCTCGGTTTGGGGTGTGGGGGGCATGCAGTCATCCCAACGCAGCGCCCACTGGCTCCCTGTGACCGACCCTGAGACCCACGTACAGGTCGCTCATATCCGCCCCTGTGTCCTCCCGATCGCTCTCAACCTCTGGGGCCGTGACCTTCTCTCTCAAATAGGTGCCTCTCTCACAACACCATGACGCGCCCTGCCGCCTTGATGGAAACCCCATGACCCTGTCTGGGTCGACCAATGGCCCCTTCCCCGCGAAAAACTCGCCGCTTTGGAAAATTTGGTACAGGACCAACTGTCCACTGGCCACCTCGAGCCCTCCACTAGCCCCTACAACACCCCGGTGTTTGTGATCCGTAAAAAATCCGGCAAATGGCGACTCCTTCATGACCTACGAGAAATTAACAAACTGATCGAACCCATGGGTCCCTGCACGGTACGTGAGACCCTGGCTGGGGGATGGCGTGGCACCAGGGCCTGCAGAACCCGATCCCCGACTTCAACCTGCAGTTGACACAGGACCCCACCACACCGGTGACCACGCAGAGACGTCGCGGACGCCCGAACCCCCCGTGACGTGGGGCCAGGTCAAAACCCTGGCCCGACAGGCGGAAAAGACCCTCGACGATCGTAACCTCGACAAAACGCCTGAAAATTTTGTCATTGCTCTCATTGCCTGCCTCAATGCTAATTCCTGTTTCCTGCTATGTGTGTTCATGATAAGTGTATGTTCTACATGCCAAACTACCCCCCTGTCTACACCCCCCCTTGTTATTAATGTTTGGGAACAATTCGCTGTTATGCTTAACCGCACCAACTTTTGCCTCTCCCAACAGGTGGCAGTGGGACAGATCTTGAGTACCTGTCTGGTCCCGGTCTGCCACGATGCCTCCGAGGTGGAAAACTCCACCTGGTTTTATAACAGTTTGGAACCGAACACCACCATAAAAAACCTTGGCTACACTGCCTATCATAATTGGGGCTCGCAATCCAAGCGTCCCCACTGCATGCCATCATGCTCGATACCCCATATGTTGCCAGCTTCAATGCTTCATGTGCCCGAATGGTTAATTGCAAAAAACAAAATTGTTATCTCTCCCCAACATTTTCCCTTAATTGTTCCTCCTACCTGAATATTTCCCACCTGTACAAGCACGTCTTCCTGCCCAACGGGTGGTTCTGGACATGCCCTGGCCTCACCTTCAATTACATACCGGCCAACCTTTCAGAGGGGGTCACCTGCTGCCTTAGCAGGCTCTCCCTCATTCTCCCAGTGAAGAGCCCTCTGTCCAAGCGTAAGCGATCCGCACGCCCGCTGGACCCCTCCTGTGACAGTCACACTTCCCTACTCTCCACCACAGAGACTGTTGCCTTAGCCGTTTCCTTAGTAGGAGTACCTGGATTAGCCGTTAGAAATAGTGAAAATCTTAATGCATTAGCTTGTTCAGCTGTGAAAGCCTTGAATGCCACTTCTGTCGCTATCTCCCTGTTAAACTCCAAACAAACCGAGCTCCGGCATGGGGTCTTGCAAAACCGAGCAGCTATTGACTATCTGTTATTTCTGCACCACTATGGATGTGAAAAGGTAGGCGGCATGTGCTGTTTCAACATCTCCGACCATTCCCACTTGATTGACAATCAGGTCTTACTCTTGAAAAACCTCACTTCCCAAATTCGCTTACACACCGACCCCTTCTCTGCTTGGTGGGACTGGTTAGCTGCCCTCCTTCCCAGATGGGGATGGCTTCACCAGTTAATCACCTATGGGGGCCTTGCTCTGCTGGCCCTCCTTATCTGCTGCTGTGGGCTGCAGTGTATCCCATCCCTAATTACTATGTGTCTCACTGGCTGCCCCTGGTCTCATAAAAAATAGAAAAGGAGGAGATGTTGGGAACAGATGCTGGCAAACCACATCGACTTGCCCAAACATCTCCCCTTTGGCTCACCTAATCCTTGTCCTGCTTACGTGCGGTATCATTCACCCAGCGGGCCGGCCTTATCAGCATTCCTCCCCTCTGGTGAAATAGCACAGAGCCCTCTCCTCTGGACATCAGGCACGTAGTAAACAAGATCGTAAATGATGTATCGCCTGAGTTCTCTTGTCTGCATGCTGTCTAATAAAGGACCCCGAGGAGCCTCGGGACGCTTCTTTGCCGCACTCCTCGTCCTCGCCTGGTTTGTCGTCGCACCAAGGTGGTGGCAGCAACAAGCCAGCTGGCCAGGACAGGCCCCCTCACAGGTGGTGGTAGCTGCAGTGAAGGGGCCACTCGTTCCCCCCAGGGTGGGCAGGCGGGGGCAGGCCAGCAGCGCCCCCAGGCAGCATGGGGTGCAGGGGGTTAGCTCAAGGGCCCATGTATCAGCCCTGGAAGGAGCAGCAAGGCCCTTTTCCCAGGTAGCAGGAGTTACTCCCGGTTAATTCACACACCTGGAGCCAATCAAGGTCCCAGGCGGAGCTTGTTAAAAGCCTCCCCTCCAGGGAAAGGGGGTGGCTGGAGCTGTGGGCGTGAGGTGAGCAGACACGACGCTGACAGGAGCCAGGAGGGTTGGAAGGAGCAGAACACTGGCAGGAGAGAACCCTGCTTGTACAGAGCTGGGGGAGGGAAAACCCTGCCAAAGAGGGCACAGGCCCTTTCCCAGGCCTGAGGGAAAAGACTTGCCACCAGGGGAAGATAGAACTGCACATTTGGTTCGGCATCACCATGCGCCAGGGGCTGTTTGAAGTCACGCACCTCCCCTGGCAAGAAAGGGCCCCTGGCCAAGCGGGGGTCCTGCTGTTACATCAAAGGGCACAGGGAAGTAACCCAAGGAAACTAGCCGCTCTCCTGAAGCCACAGTGCAAGGCTGCTACTTGTTGGGTCCCCGCATGCAGGGTGGGACCGGCCCCTTCCCTGCACCAGCCATTCACTGGAGGGGCACAAGCCCCAGAAACGTGGCAAGGGCCTCTGAGAACCAGAGACAGGACCAGACACCAGCAGGGAGTGGCCATTTTAGAGAGGCTGTATTACCCTCCCCCACTACAGGGCAGGCCACCACTGAGGGGGGGAAGCAGTTCCCTGACCTACCACTAGCTGGACCCACCAAGATAGAGGAAGAGCTGTCACAGCACCTTTATTTAAACCTGTAAAATCTCCTGCATAGACATTTAATTTAGTGAGTGCCTTAGGTTAAAGCTCTTTCTACTCTTCCCTCAAAGGGGTTGCCCTGTGTAAAACAGATTTAAAGTATTGCAACTTTGTGTAGATTAGATCCTTGTCTTAATTCTCTTGAACTACAGCTGGGACCATCTCCACTAGCTATTATTTAGAAATTCACCGGCACACGGGTGCACTAATGAAAGCACAAAACTAGGCATCAAACACCATGGTTTCTGTTGCCAGTTCTGCTACAGGCTCTCTTGTGTGGTCTTGGGCTAGTTAATTGTGTATTTAATCTGTAGAATAGATTCCTGTAAAATAGTAGTGTGTTGTAGCATGGTGAGGTTAAATTCATTAGCTTTAAAGCCCTTTAATAAGTAGTTGAATCACTGCAAAGTTTTTTTCATTTACAAGCGTTCTAAGAAAAAAGTGGCCATGCATAGTGACAGTAGCATGCTACCTAGGAGTGGCTATTTCCACTAGTTACCCCCACAGGGTTATTCATCTGTGATTCCCCTATTTTCCTGCTAGAATATCTGGAATGGGAACTCCTTTTCCTAACATTACAGCTCCAGTGTGAATCTGCATTTACAACATTCACCTGTTAAAGTTTGATGGACTGAAACCTCATATCCCAAAGTAGTACCTTACCCAGCTCTTGTGGCAGTTGTTCAGCTAGAATTCGTGGCTCTCAAATTAGCCCATGGAGGCCTTCAGGACTGATCACAGATTGAAGACTGCATAGCGAACAATGGAGGGCTTAAGGTTGTTCAACAGGAAAGCTTGGGTCACATGGCCAAGACAAGGGCATGCCCTTGGTTGAAGTTACTGTGCTACCACTAACCTCCTCCCCGCCCGCCCCCCTTCAATACTAGAAAAAGTATTTTTAAGACCTACTGAAACAGTAGGGTGAAATCTAGCTGAAGTAAATGTAGAACCTATTAGGAGTCAAGATAGGTTTATACTTGTGATGGGTCACCTGCTAGAGTGGATGTCTCAGCTCTGGTTGGATGCCCCCTGCTGGCCCACCACCAGATTGCTGAGATAACAATCAATCCTCTCAGGCTCCACAAAGGAGTCCAACCACTGCTTCCATCTCAGGGCTCCTAAGCACACAACTCTGGCTGCAGACCTGCTGTCTTAACACACACTTTAACCGACTGTTCAGTTGCTGGCCCCTTTGGGCACAATGGTGACCCTTTCCAGGCTCCTCTGTACTGAAACACACCTTCCCAGAACTCCATCTGAAAGGTGCGAAACCTTCTGGTTATAGAGACTGGGCAAAGTGTGTTAAACATTTCACCACTATTGCACATCTCCTAAGAGCTACACACAATCGCTCTTAATCATTAGAAAGTAGAGATGTACAGAAATCCATGATCCTAACTGGAGAGTGTGCGGGATTACAGAGAAGGTAAATACAGCAGAATAACTTCCATTTAGTTTTACTTGCCTACAAAACAGCAGTTCATTTCAGAACCTCTCCTGTGACAGACAGTGGTGGGAAACTTAGCCATTTAAATTAACCCTTCTCAGCCAGTATAGCTTAAGACCAAAGACACACTACTTCCAGCTTAGTCAAAAGAATTTATTAGAAAATATTATGCACTACATAAAACTATTTAGATTATTTCAGTAGACGGCACCCAGCCTTAAACACCACAGAATGGACTTTGGCCAGCCACTGTGCTCCTGAAGATATATAGTTAGGATGAGACATTCAAGCATGCCTAGTGAAACCATTTGAAGGGATGCAGGGAAATCCCTTATGATTTGCCTAAATTCACAAAACTTGTAACGTCTTAAGGCAATTTAAATAAGATGAATGTCTTCTCAACCCTCTCAGCATCAACTGGGCCCAGAGTTCCTGTGGCCACTTTGTATTTTGCATTAGGACATGTTGGGAAATCCCACCAGCTGGGGAGTTAACAGAGTGTCAGTAAATATCAACAGGAACACAGCTTTAATACTAGTCTTTAACGAAAAGATGTTCACAAAGCTAAATGCGCATGCCTTCTCATGCAGTCATATTAAAGTAGACCTTGCTGATTTTCTGGAAAAATAGAGGATAGTCATGTATTAAGGCAATGCATTTTTAATTTAACACATCAATTTTAATGGCCTGCATATTTTCTGATAAATTCTTAAATATTTCAGTGTAAAAATAAGGTTACTGATCACGTTCTAATCTATTAGCTATTCCTCATTAGGGTTCGAAATACAGTTGAGCATCACTACAATAATCACTGCCCCGATTATAAGTGGCAGCTTCTCTTCCAGATAGGAGCTCTGGAAACAAAAAGGAACAAATCCTGCTCTCCTGTCCCCAACATATTGAACACAACCATGGCTCCAGCCCTTCACCCCCCACTTCCCTTTAAAAAGGACATTTATTTGTCTCCTGGAAGGAGTTTTATAGTGAGGCTCAACCATATAGAGTAAAAAGATACAAAAATCATTAAACTCCAAAAATTCATCAGAGAAGGAAAATGCAATAAAAATAAGTACGCATGGCGTGATTAACCAGGATAGACATAGCAATTTGCTACAAGATTTGTCAAAAAGTGCTAACCAATTTTAGCTTAAAGTAGATTGAGAGTTCATACAAATCGCTACCACTGCCTAAAACTGAATCAGTTCTGAAAGCTCTAAAACATGGCTTGACTGTAGAAAACATATATATACCATCAGTCTCCAATTTACATATTTTGATTTAGGCACACAAAAATAAATATAGCAAGTCAAATGATAAGTCTGCAGACAGTTACTAAAACCAAGTGATGAACTGTTTTGGGACAGCATTTAGTTATATCCCTTATTTTATCCTTAGTCTCAGGATTTTGTGATCACGGAAGGGGAATGGACAAGCATCTGAAAGTCTCTTCCCTATGAAAGATTGTGGATGGTAACATCCCAGAAGGTTACTCCACACTGCAGGGACTGGAGTGTCAGCATGGCACATTCACACTTTTGAGGCCTTTAATTGAAGCACAAAGGCCTGGGGCTCACAAAGAAGGGTATCAGCACAGTGGGAGGCATACTGCATTTTTAAGTGCTGCCCTTCAAAAGGAGAAAGCAAGCAAGGTCCATTCTACCATACCCCTAGTGACTGTTCTGATGAAAGTTAAAGGAGCCCTCTGGGTGTTTTTTCCCCCATCAAGAGCTAGTAAAAATCTCAAGGTCCTGGCAAACACTCTCTCTCTCTCACTAAACCAGGTTTTAATCAACATCGCAAGCACTCTTGTAACAGACTTAATGGCTTCCACGTTTGCCTTTTGAATCACTGGACTACCTGTACCTAACTATTGTAAAGTGCTTTGGGAAATATGAAAGCTACCATGTGACTCAATTTTTGAGAGATATCTCTGTGCAGTTTTGTGACATGTTTGGTTGTCTAGGCTGTGTTCCCTTGCAAACTATAGTTCACGTTAATAAAATACCTTACATAATTAAAACTGGCCCAGCTGGCAACCTCTGGTCTACAAAATCCTAGTAGACTTAATACAGAATTCCCTCATTCACTGTAGTTGAAGAACTATACAAATCCAGTGCTTATTAATCCTAAATATCCAGCCCTACACTGTGATAATTTCCTAGGTCATTTTACCAGATGAGGGAAGGATTAGATATGCACTGTGGTTGCCGGAACCATACCTCTTGGGACTGAAGGCTTTTAGTTAATTTCCATCAGAATTAAACAAGCAGATTCATCCCAACATCTTAAAACAAAAGTCACAAAACAAAAACAAGCAGCATAACCTTTATTCGGTGTTACATTAGACGTACAGTGCCCATGATATTGGACACTGAATCTTACTGTTTATGATTAATTTTGTGTGTGTGTGTGTGTATCTAAATAGTTCTGTTCAGACACAGCCATGTGCTTTTTTATATACACACACTGACCCCTGCAATCAATTTGTCCAGTTAACACTAGAAGTACGTCAGGGGAATACATTATCTTTATTATAATTAGGGGACAATCAAAGAGAAAAATCTTACTTTAATATCTTTAACCTGACTGATTACATGTACTGTACATACCTGTTCCAAAACCCATGTACTTAATTTCTAATTTTACGCACTTCATTATTCAAGTCAAAATGCTGTACATCTGCTAGTATCCACACAATCGTACATTCCTAATAAAAATGCACTCTCCTTTACACCTTTTACTTTCATTTAAGCATCTTTTTTTGAAAAGGGATAAAGAAGTTGCAGTTAGAGCTATATTTATTTAGAACAAAACATATACTACATTGAAAAATAATTTTATCAAAACCAATCAGTCATGTACAAATTTCAGTTAATGGTTCATGTTGAAATTGCACTTTGCAGATATATCTTGATCATGTTTTCAGTTTATTTTACTCTCTCTTTCTTTCTGCAGAGACTGCCTCCTCTGGATTTTTCTTCCGTGAATGTTTGTATTTGTCTACATATGCTTTCACTAGATTCGCCACTTTTGCAGAATTGACTTCTCCACTCTTGCTATGACAAACCTACAACAGGGAATATATACACCACTGTCAATTCATCACACTTGTCAGGAAAGAGTTACTCAAAGATAAATACTTTCTCCAGGTGAGCAAAACAAAAAAGAAATCAGGAAGGCTGTTTTATTGATTTAATAAGGCAAAATCTACCCATTCTCCACTTTTTGTCAATGTCATGAACAAATGTACCAGATGTTGCAAAGTGCTGAGCACCTTCAATTCATTACCATCTTTTCCACTATTGCTGGGAGGGATGGGATCGGGCAGGAATTTAAATATTAATTTATGTATATTTTTAGATGGCAATGAGAAGTCATTCCTGAATAAAACTTACTTTATCTACTGCTTTCCGCACAATTTCTTTATATTCCTCCTTGGTAATATCTTTATTCTGGTAGAAAGGTTTAATAGCCAGTTTTACCTCTTGTGCTGCTTTTTCTTGAATTAACAATTTCTGTCAAAAGAAAAAACCCTTAATTTTAGGTAAGTATATGTGCATTTTTTTTTAACATGAAAAGATTGTTTAAAGTTAGTTCTAAACATCAACATTAGAAAGGCTTTGCAGACTGAAAGTTTCTCTTAAATTAAGGCTCTCAGAAACAGCCAAAGTTCTGCCCTAATAGTTCAACATACAATCAATTTCCACTGATGTCAATGAGAACACCACACATTTATCTGGAGCAAAATGTGGCCCCACTAATTAATTACACTTTAAAGTATTTTAACATACTTACAGTAGTGCAGCTCTAAAAGTATTAACATTTTGTTAGATTAAAAAAATTAAGTTAATTTGCTAGTTTCTTGTAGTTAGCTACAGTTTCCATGGAAGTTTAAGGATAATAGCAATAAGTATCCCATACACAAAAAAGGAGATGGACATATTTGCTCTCTAATTTTTAACACTGCAGAATTATATATTTATTGCTCTCAACTTCGAACTTGCCTGGTCTTTCTTCGAGCTATCTGCGCTGGCTTCCACCGTAACACTTACTTTGCCTTCTGCCAATTTTACAGCAGCATTAGACGTTTTGATGTGACTTGATGATGTTGCATTACCAGAACTTGGTCCCTGAACTGTTCCCACATTTCCCAGGGCTGCTGTTGGAGCAGGCAAGAGTGGTGCACTCATGTTATTACTTACATGAGCACTAGGAATACCCTGTTTTAAAAAGTTACCAGCAGTTAATACATTATTTTTCAGATATTCAATAACTTACTTTCAAGAACGCTCAGCAACTGTAGTAAGTGCATGAATTCTACATGTACTTAGGTTTCGCAGCTAACTTCTACACCACCTGTTACTATGGCAGCCAACCACTTTTATATAAAGATTAACACACAGAAGAACAAAAACAGTTAAAGCCTGAACAAAATAAATACACTCTGCATCATGCCATTAAAGTTGCTAGTCCCTGGTAGATTTCTACCTACTGGGAAAGAATTTCCAAGAGTCGTGCTGCAAATGGCCATGGACAGTGTTCATATTGAGGTTCTTAAGGCAAGTACTCCCCAGACTCTTTAAGCTCTCATGGTAGCATACAGGAATGTGTCTGTCATGTAAGTCAGTTCCTAGATCATTCACACTGTTAAAAATCACCCCCAGCACTTTGAAATGCATACAAAAAAGAAAGGTTACGCCAGTGCTCGAGCTAACATGGCAGAAGGTTTGTCCATATATCTTAGAAGGTTCACTTCTGTGTTTTGCAAGAGATGGAGCTTCTCGTGAACTTCAAGTTAGCCATAGCTAGAGTTCACTCAAGACTGAAAGTAAGAGACCAGATGACCACGGAAGTCTACACTTGAGGAAAAGCCATTTCCAGTACATTCCCAGATATCAGCAAGACACAATGAGCCCTTGCAGCCACCTTGGAATCCAGGAACAACGGAGCCCTGAGCTGCTGGCGATGCACCATGTAGTGAGGCTGTGTATTGCAAGTGCTGAGTCCTGCCTGCAGCTCCAAATGCTTTTCCCTACAAGCATCACTTCCATTTTATGTGGGTGAAGGCACAGCTGGTTTATATTTATCCAGATTGGGAAGCAGTGAAACTAGAATTTGAGTTCAACGAAAAGGAGATATAGAGCTGGATATCAAAACATCACACTGATGACAATCCAGTTGAAACAACCCCTTAACCTTTCTTAGTTGTTTCTTATAAACACTGAATAGGAAGGAAAAACTGAAATACTGCAGGACTCATAAGGACAAGTAACTGTGTGACACCATCATCAAAGACCTCTCTAAGGAAGGAGCAAATTAAAGTATTAAAGAGGTATTCCCAAAAGACCCTTCAGGCAATTCAGGGTTGACAAAGGATTTTTCCATCGACATATTAATTTCCTCTCTCTGAGTTGACCCAGCCACATCTGGTTAGTTAGGTAGACCTAACTATCATGTTCAGGGTGCAACATTTTTTCACAACCCTCAGCCACACAGCTACCTCCATCTAATTAAATGTAGATCAAGGCCTCGGTCTCTTCTGGCCAATGGTCTTACAATGGACACGGTGCTAACAGATTCAGGACTTGGCACAGACACAATTCCATGATGACAGAGAAAGGGCACCATGCAGACATCAGCAGAGTCTCGGTTCTATACCATACCATATGTTAGAGCAATACATTTTGCTAAATACTTTTTTATTTATTGAGTCTCATTTATTGAGTCCCTAGATAATTCAGTTAACGAAGGATTCACAGAAACTCTTCAACTCTTATGTTTCTGGGAACAGAAAGAATACTGAATTTCCCATTGTAAAAATCTAATTTTAATTATTTTTGGCAGCAGACCTAAACCAAATAGACAATCAGTCTGCATTTTAGTTATAACAGTACTTTACCACTGTGTCCTGCAAAACATTTGACGTGTCATATTCATTCATATAAGTCAGTATTTCTTGTGGTTATTTCCCTTTGTTTCTGTGATGTGAGGTTGTGAATATTAATGACTGGCAGCAATGGAAAAGAAACATCTTCTAAAAGTTTCCCAACCTAAGATGCAGATGGAAGCATGCTAGATTACTTTGGGGTCATAGGCCAAGGCCAAAGATCAGCAAAGATGAGAAAAACTGCAGGATCTCAGCTCCACCTCCATACTGCAAATGTGCTGCTGTGTCTTCAGGCAGCCTCTGGAAAGCCATCCACCTTTCCTCACCATTCCTGTGTGGCTCTTAATGTAATGACTGGCTGTGGGAGAACCTCACATGTACAGAGCTGATGGCTAAGGCAACAGCCCACCAGCCCAAATGTCACTTCTCTGGTGTTCCACAGGAACCACCAACCTTGTGAGGCACAAAGAGATTCCCCACTCTATCTCCAGCAGAACTGAGACTTCTGTTGACTAGAGATGGGGTAGGGAGTGGCGCACCAGAGAGAAAGGGCTGAGACGGTACAAAATAAATAAAAGAGCCAAAGAAAATAAGGAAAAGGAAGTAAAAAAAAGACTACAAGGATGAAGGCATGGGAAAAAAGGAGAATGACTGGAGAAGAAAAACAGACACAAGCAATGGTATAAGGAAATGGTGCAAAGGGACATTGTGGGCGGGTGACCCTGTGCTGATCTATCCTAAGAGATGGCTCCAACAAAACGTTTGGGAAGATTGTTAAATGAGATAACTAAAACTTCTTCATACTACAAAATATATAAGCCCCCCCAGAGCATAAAGCCGCTTGCTGAACTGGGAAGAATATTCAGAATAATTTAATATGCAATTTCTAAAAACTACTAGAATTGAAATCTCTCTTTTACACACACACAAGTTGGTAGTGGACAAACTATGAGGAAACTATGCAACATTCCATTCTTGGTTGACATCTCTGGACTACTGAACTACAAATAAACATTACAAAATTGTGTATTATGGCTAACATTTTTAGGTAATGTTTCAGAGCCAATCCATTTCCCAAAGAATACTTCACCTATCACCTTTTTCCAGAGGAGGAAAAACTGTTATATATTTGACAAGCTCTATAGTATTTTAATACAAGATACTCTTGAGTGATGTAACCACTGCTCAACTATGTTTTTTGGCAATATTTATTAGACCTTGATTTCTGAAAAACATACCTGCAATTGTTTTCCATCTGGTTGTGCAGCAATGTAACTGACTTGCTGATGTGGTGGGGGAGGAGGTGGAGGTGGTGGTAATCCCTGAGACACACTGGTAGGAGCAGCTACCTGTATGAGAGGTACTCCTGTATGGAGATGCAAGGGCAGTGGAGGATGAATGTTAAATGGATTGTGTTGGATGTTCATTATAGGAGCATGAACACCCACTGGATATGGGAAGATATTCATAGGCTGGTGTTGTGCGTTCACTTGTGGCATTACATTCATTTGTTGCTGCATCATATTTATTGGTAGCTGAGAGCCATCTCCTTGTTGGTTTGTTTGGTCTTTGAGGTTTGGATCTAATAAAAGAACACAAGCAATAATAAAAGTACAAAATCCATATTTCTATAGAGAGCAACAGAAAGATCCAAGGAACGTGAGTGTACTGGCTCAAAAAGTCAGAAAGTTCAGGTTGCTCTGAGAACCTTTTGCTTTCAATTCCCCAGCTCCTTACTCCTTTATACCATATCTGAAAGTTTATTACGTTTTACTGAAACAGAATTTTCAGCTAAAGTGCAGGAATGCAACACACATTACCCAACTCGTCATTATTGAAGCATAAGTATACATTTTCTCAGGTATGCAAGTGTTTGCACTCCTATTGATTCTGAGTGTCTGATTTGCACAACCATGATACAGTTATTTCTAACCCCTATTCAGTAGTATAAGGATACTTACACTCTGATTAGCTAAGAGTGTTTATTATCCAGACTTCAGGTATATTAATTGTATGTGATGTGCTCCCTTACAACTTTCACACTTTGTGCCAGAAATAAAAAAGCGCATATCTTATTTTCTCATTCTCCCTTCAGAGGGCAATACATAAATAATTTTTTTTTAAATGAAGTTTACATGTTATAGTAAAACCTCAAAAGCTAAGAACCTGGGACTGTGAAACTGCTGAACTGTTTAAAAATCCTTTGGCTCACTTACTTTCTTTGTACATGATTTCTTTGTACACTGAATTCCAGGAGATCAGGATTTGACCTTTCCTCTTATACTTCACCCTCCGCACACATGCCTCCTTTTCTACATGCCAACATGGCTCTGTCTCACTGGGTTTATAATCAAATAATTTAATCCTCTCCCTCCAAATTGAGTTTTCAACAACAAAAATATATGGGGTTATTTTGAGGAAGGATTTTATGGAAATAAAGTGAGGAAGTATGGATTAGGAACAGAGATGGAGAAAGAGAAAAATGGGGGAAGAAACAGGGACATACGAGAACAAAAATAGGATTTTTTTCTAAGTTTTATGTAACATCCCATTTCTGTTTTGTAGTTTTTATTTTTCATTTATGTATTTCATAAGAATTTCAGAGTACTAAGAACTTGAGGAAGGTTCCCACTAATTCAGAATTAACCTCATCCTGAGCTCATAAATTCCTCTGCCTTCCACTTCAAAGTTTATTCAGCCTAGAATATCTTTATTAACTTAACAGGAAACACTCAAAATGATATTACAATCCCATTAGGCTTTAAAGGGGGATGTTTACTGTAACAAATATGGAAAACAGAAACATTTATGTAACATTTTTATTCGCTCCTGGTTCTCTGAATGCCCTTTGATATTATTGCAGTTGTGTATGTTTGAAAATGTTATCTGCCGTACGAACAAGCTTCTTTTTCTGCTCCCTCTTGTAGTTAAATAATAATCCTATGTTTATTGCAACTGTCTTGTGCATAGTGATCATTGTGATGTGCAATATTAAAAGATCAAGATAAGGTTGAACAAGGATTTTTCTCCCTCTATGTCAGTCAAGAGCCATCTGCTAATTTGTAAAAGCATAAGACACATTTTTGAATTTATAAATACTTTATAGCATGAAAAAATTATTTTCACTCTAAAATACTGACTGTTAAGCCGTTTTAAAAAGTGGTTACAATTAGTGCCATCAAATTAACAACTTATCAAATCCATAACCTGTGTATGTTTTCATTGATAACTATTAAGTCTTCCCTAAAGAAATCACCATTTTAATAAGGCAATAAATAGCTCATTAAATTTCTCTACTGTGCACTCTGTACCAAACATAGCATATGTGTAAATTCTCCAAAATAAACAAAACATATAAATGGACTTTTTTTCTTTTTCAAAAGGAATGTATTTGGTTAGTTGCACTGTAGTCTCAAAGACCAACTGTTAATTTACTGAACATCTGGCCCAAGAGTATTTGGGGAGGAGAAAAGGGCTACCTTCTTAGAGGGGTTTTCCAATTTTCTTTGTTGTGCAATTATTACTATTTAGCCTTTGCTGAGCAAAACAGTAAAGTGATAGTGTCAAATTCATATAGTATTTGTAGTATTCTAAAAAAATTAACAGACTTTTTCTCCATTTAAATACTATGAAGACCAGATAAAAATGAATACCTTGCTCAGATGTCTCATCTTCTTGCCTCATCCAGCCAGACTGTGGACTTGAGGAATTTCTCCCTCTTCTTGAATAATAGTTCTGTACATCTGCAGGTAAAGTCTTTCTTACAGCCCAGCTAGATGCAGATGTCCACCCAGACCTATCAGCAGGTGTATCAAAAGAAAAATCTTGTTCACTCTTACGTCTGTATGGTTGATGTTCTGGAAACCTTGTAGCTTCATTCCCAGAACTATTTGAGTTTCCTGAGAGGGGTTTTCTATTTTGCCAGTGGTTTTCATTCTGGTCTCCATACATGAAACCACCTCTGCCACGGCCGCCTCTGCCACGGCCGCCTCTGCCACGATTTGAAATCCAACCTGAACCAAAGTTTTTATTCCAAGAATTATCATGCCTGTTTTCTTCCCATTGTGGATCTTTAAATTTGTCTCTCTCTCTGCTCTTAGTTTCAGGAACAGAATTTATCCTTTCCATTACCCAGTCTGGACAATCATTCTTATGCTTTTCAGAAGAACATTGTTCATCAGTATTTTTATCTGTATTGTCTTTTTCTTTTTGCATATTTTCATTCTGTTTATCCTGTTCACTTCTTTTGTATCTATCATTTCCTCTGGGACTTCTCCAGCTGTCATTTGTCCATCTCTCTTTCCACCGAGGAGAGTGACCATCTCTCTCATTCCTAATGAATGAAGGACCCTTACTTCTTGTTCTTGATCTGGATCTGGATCGCGATCGGGATCTTGACCATCTCCTATTTCTTCTCTCTCTGTCATGATCTCTCCTTTGTCCATCTCTATCACTATCCCTGTCTTTGCTCTGAGACCTAGATTTTTGCCTTGGAGAGGAATCTTTAACTCTTGACCGAGAAGGAGATCTTCTGCCTTCCCTGACAGTCTCCCTTTTAGGAGACCGAGATGGCGTTTTTCTGCCCCCTCTAACTGTTTCTCTTTTTGGAGACCGAGAAGGAGATCTCCTGCCTTCCCTGACAGTTTCCCTTTTGGGTGACCGAGACCTCCCGCCACCTCTGACAGTCTCCCTTTTGGGAGACAGTGACTGAGATTTCCCACCCTCTCTCATGGAAGGAGACCAAACTGTGGATGGAGAGTGAAATCTAGACCTTCTAGTTCTAGTCTTTTTATCTTTTTTTAATTCTGTTGAGCACTCGGTTTCTTGAGAACTAGCGTCATCTTTTTTGTTAGAAAGACCTGAGTGTGATATAGCGTTTTCAGAATCTTGCTGCAATGACTTTGCCTCCGCTTGTTTGACACTATCAACTGGGGGTAGCTGTTCAATCTGAGATTCAGTCTGGTCACTGCAAAGTGAGTCACATTCCATTGGTATCATTTCATTGTTATCCTCATTAAAATGCTCATTGGATGGTTCAACATTTATCTTGAGTAATTCCATAGTTCCAGCCTCTTCACACATAGTTATGGGCTCCTCTTTTAAAGACTGATCCAATTTATTACTGTCTAAAGAAATATTCTTTATTAATATATCTGTTTCAGTGTCTTGAACAGTTTTTATGTTCTCAATATTTGCAGTTTTACAATTTGCTGACTTTTCTTTGTCCTCAGAATCACTGATTTCTATGGATTCTGAATGCTCAGTTAATTCGTTTCTGGGGCTATCTAAGGGCTGATCTACTTTTGCTACACATTCTGGATACTCAGACAATTCATCTTGGGCACTACCTAATGTCTGATCCACTTCTGCAAGTGTTATTGAATCCTCAAGTAATTCATCTCTGTGACTATTCACTGGTTGGTCTTCTTGTTTAGGAGTATTTTCACAGACACCCTCATTCTCAAAATCTGTAACATTTTTATTAACATCTTTTATTTCACATTTCTGAATCTCTAAGGTTAACACAGGAGGTTCTTGGATATCAGAACCTGAGTCTGAATTTTCTAGGATATCCTGTTCTTTGTCACAGTCTCCTGTAAGCTCCCTACTTTCTACATAATCACTGCAGCTTTCCAAGCCATTAGCAGACTCTGTTTCTGCATTATTTTTGTGCATAAGGCAGGAGTTACTGCTTTCAATATCCGACAAGTGGTCTTTATCTAATATCGGAGGTGTATCAGACTCAGCTGCTTCGTCATCTTCCACTGAGTCACTGGATGATTTTTCAGAACGCAGAGAACTTCTAAGTTTCTTTTTAACCAAAGGTAGCGGCTGTTTAACTCCTCTTTTAGACTTCCGTTTTGGAAGTTGTTTTTCTGATTCTGCAGAAGAAGAAACATTTATAGCTGAGTTATTGTCATTGGGGGCATCGCATCCAGAATTACTTGATCTTGGTGAGCTGCGAGATTGATTCATTGTCTCAGTTCTTCTGTTCCGTGCAGATCTTCTAGGAGTAGTATTTGTAGTCTTCTTTCTTGTTCCTCTAGTGCCAGATGTGCCAGAAGCTTGCTTTTTCTCCTCTCCTTCCTGTGTACATGCAACAGCATATCTCTTTCCTGAAGGATCTAATGTGAAAAGTATAAATTAAAATGTAATAAACAAATATTAGTTAAATGTAATGTGAATACAAACATGGTATTTTATGTTTAATGAAGAACAGATACTGATGTGCAGTACAATATAAATTTTGGTATAAGACTCCACTAGGGCTAAATCTAGCATTTTGTCCAATGTATACTGTTTCTTCAAAAGAACAGAAATAGAATTAAAAAATTAACATGTTGGAGATGTACTGGCAAAGCTCCCCGGCAGCAATGGCATTCAAAACAAACAAGCAACCATGTTTCACCACAGTGAGACTTCCTATTACCAGTTGAAGAGTTACAGTGAATGCCATTTTTAAAAAGGTTAATTTACAGCCGTATTTGTCATTCTAGGCATACAAGAGATTGCAGCTACAGAGTGCTAAAAAGTGCCGCAAGATACATTTTTAAATGGCCATCAATGCAACTGTGAATTACCATATGAAAAGTGGTTAATTAACAAGTGTAAATGATAGCATAACTCCTAATGAAATCTTACATTCACAATTTATGGGTGCTCCATGGCAAAGAGGAATTAAATTCTGTTGCAAGACTCCTGAACTTCTGTAGCACTCCAGTGACTTTAGCAGGTTATGGCAAATTTAAAAATGAATTTTTTTTAATATGAAAAATATTACAAGCACATGCCGTTTGTTGCTATGCTGTAATTCCATTTACTCTGTATTGCTCATAATTTTGAATTTTCATTTTACCACAGATTTTTGTACTGGCACTGCATAAAAGTTGTCATTAGCAAAGTGCGAAATTTTGGTAGCTGGAAAAGGGACAGTTGGGGCTTCTGACAACGAAGAAAGCATGACGGGTGGTTTGGGAGTATGAGATTAGCACATTCGTTTTTGTTGCTAAAATGATCAGCAGTGAAAGAGTTAATACTTTTAAACAATGTTTAAATTGGGTTTACATTTCAAAATTAACAGCAGTGAGGCACTTTAGTTCTTAAAATTAGTGTTTCAGGCTCGGTGCAGACTCAACAAACAGCACTGGTTCATGTTTAAATTCATTCTTTTAAGGTTCTCTTTTCAATCATAAGGGGTAGAAATTTAAGGAGACTGATTCTGCTGTATATTCCATGGTTGCACAAAAAAAGAATATATGGGGCCATGCTTATGAACTCACAATTCCAAGTCTTAATATAAACAGGTTATTGAACACTTCGCTTTTCCTTGCTTTTACAAGCTAAAACATTTTTAGCTCAATAGAATCTGAATTAACCGAGATGGGAATCCACAAAATAAAATGTATGCAATAGCACAAGACCCTACTCAGCTGGTAAAGTGCAAATAGACTATAAGCAGAAGTACTGCTTACTAAGTAGAGGTATACAATCTGACAACACTCTGTGAAGGTATGTCTAAAAACATTTAACAGAATCATATATTATAAGGCCAGAAGGGACCATTGCAATCATCCTCTAGTCTGACCTCCATAACACAGGCCATAGGTAGAACTGGAGGTATTGATTTCCCATACTTCAAAGATATGATTCCTAAAATTTTCCCTTTCCACATTGGGATGAACCCAAAACTTTAAAAAAAATTTCAACCAAGAATCTGGGGGAGATGAGTGAGTGCAGAACAGTCAACAGTCCGGTGGTAAGCGGCTTCATCTGGGAGATAGGAGACTCAGGTTCAACTCTCTCCTCTGCTCAATTCAGATGAGGGACCTGAATCCAGGTCTCCCACATTTCAGGTGAATACTCTAACCCCTCAGACTATTGGATATTCTTTCTCCCCTGAAATTCCATCCTGGACCCAAGAGCCCCTTTCACAGGAAATGTTTTGGTTTCCACATGTTGGCAATTTAAAAAAACAAAAAACAAAAACAAAACCAAATTCTCCCACACCCCCAAAACCCATGTTTAAAAAGATTCCTGATAGCTCCACCATAAAATTTCCCTGAATTATTTCCAGTTTAAACTAGAGCATCTTTTGCAGAAAAAAATCTGCTTTAAAACTTTTCCAGAGTGTTTAATTCGTGCCAGGCTAGACAGGACTGAGCCCTTTTTTAAAGAGCAGCTTCACATTACCTATCCTCCAATCATTTGGTATGTAGGCTTGTTTAAGAGATAGGATACATACCACAGTTAGTAGTTCTGCAATTTCATATTTGAGTTCCTTCAGATCTCCTGGGTGAATACCAGCTGGTCCTGGTAAGTTATTACTGTTTAATTTATCTATTTGTTCCAAAACCACCTTTATGAACCTCTCAATCTGGAACCATTCCTCAGATATGCTACTTAAAAAGAATGACTCAGGTGTGGGAATCTCCCTCACATCCCCTGCAGCAAAGATTGATGCAAAGAATTAATTTAGCTTCTCCCCAATGGCCTTGTCATCTTCCTTGAGTGCTCCTTGAGCACCTTGTGACCCCACTAGTAGCTTGGCAGGCTTCCTGCTTCTGATGTAGTTAAAAAAACGTTGCAGTTAGTTTTTGTGTCTTGCTATTTGCTCTTCAAATTCTTTTTTGGTCTGCCTAACTATATTTTTATGTTTGACTTGCCTGAGATACGTTCCTTTCTATTTTTCTCAGTAGGATTTTACTTCCAATTTTTAAAGAATGCCTTTTTGCCAATAACTGCCTCTTTTCTCTGTTTAGCCATGTTGGCACTCTTTGGTCCTTTTTTTTTTTTTTTTTTTTGTATTTGAGGTATACATTTAATTTGAGCATTTATTACGGTGTTCTTAAAAAGTTTCCATGCAGGTTGCAAGCATTTCACTCGTGACTGTCCTTTTAATTTCCATTTAACTAGCTTCCTCATTTTTGTCTTTTTCAAATTACAGTAGAACCTCAAAGATATAAACACCAGAGTTACGAACTAACCAATCAACCAAACACCATGTGGAGCCGGACGTAAGCAATCAGGCAGTGAAACGATATAGCCATAATCGTTTTAACTTATAATTTAAATGTCAGCATTAACTATTCAGTCAGTGATAATTTTTGCAGAGGCATCCAGCTAACATGTCCACTGGATGCAGTAGTGGATAGGAAAATTGGAGGGGGGGGCACAGTGGCAGGAGGAAGGAAGGAGAGCGAGTTACACAGCACTGTTAAATAGTGGAGACCTGAAAAGGCAATTTCTACCTCCCTCACTTCACCCAAAAGAGGGATAAAGTTTTTGCTTGCTACAATTTTGTACTTTTACCATTGGAGCTGTTCTCACCCCCCACTCTTGACCCTTCACAGCTGTTTCCCTGTTTTTGCTGCTTGCATTGATGCTCTAAAGTATCTTACCCAGCACTTAACTCTGAGGTAATGCTGCTTCAAAGAGATTTTGACGGTAGCTCCACAGCCTCTGAAAGCTCTGCTCCCCACATCTCAGAGCTGTGCAAGTTTGGGGGAAGAGGAAGAGCTCCAGTCTAAGTGGGTTTAAGAGCAGAAGGGACTAGAGCAGTGACTGGATGGCAGCTACAGTGGCAGGAGAGAGAGAGAGAGTGCTCCTTCCCTGTTGCCTGACCCTCAAATTCCTACTGGATCTTAAAGATCAAATGATTCTGCAAGTGTTTTCCCCCTCACCTTTTGGGACTTGACCCACTAGAGGGCTGTGTCCCACCATCTAAATACTGATCTAGACCATTCTCTCCCCTCCCCCCGTGCAATACAAGATTATTCCCTACACAACATTTAATAGAGCACTGCCCAGTCCAGGTTTTTAAACAATTTACAATACATCAGCAAAGCTGCTATTCATCATTTCAACAAAAGTATGATTAAGGTTACAAGATTAAATAAATCTAAGACTCATAATTTTGAAATACAGAATTAAGTATGAAAATTTCATATAGAAAACATTTTGTTCTTCATTACATGAAGAAAATTAGTGTTTTATGTAACCTACCAATTATTTTGAAACTGGCACACCAGTTTACCCTTCTAAATTTTAACCTTGGGACTTGATTATGAAAATATCTAGGTTTGAAGCTGAACTGCATTGTTATAATTTTTCTTTATAACTGAACACTTCATCTAGTTTAAAGAATCATAGTTGGACAACAGTTTATATGAACTATAAATAAAACTTACAAAAAAAAAAGTTTACCAAAGTTTTCCAAAGGCGTGATATTTGTTGGAAAAACAGTCTCTGGCATTATACTGGAAGTAAGAAGAAAGGTTTCAGCTTCAGCTTCAGAAAACATGAAGGGAATTCTGTAATATTAAAAAACATTGAAGCAATGAAAAAGGTACACTGGTTTATGAAGGGTGTTAGAAAAATAAGATACAAAAGTATCATTTAATGTACTAAGCAAATACAGTAACATCATGTTTCATCACACTCACAGATGGAACTTTATACCTAATACTACCTGATAGGTAGTGACACAGACAGTCAAAGCTGATGATGAGGAGGCTTTTTTTTCCCCCCCAGAAAAATGTATTTTTCAGGAGTCCTTACTTATTTATAACATTGACAACGCCCATAACTAACTCCCGACAACCCTTTAGATCAGCGGTTCCCAACCTGCGGTCAGCCGACCTCTGGTGGTCTGTAAGGCTGCGTAAATGGAAAATAATTACATCGTTACCAAGGAAATGTACCATTTCAAATAAAACCAGTAGCACGTGATGGTCCGCAAAATGTCTGGAGAAGGTTGGGAACCACTGCTTTAGATGAAAGCAGACAAACATCCTGGAGCTAGGTTTCAGTAGAAAAATCCAGAGCATTGCTGTAGCCCCTCAGTCAGCCCAATTATTTTCAATGCTATACATATCAAAGCAGGCACTAATTCGTTCCAAGGCACGTTCAACCAGACCTTCATTGGGACAAGTAGCACACTGTTGTCTAATAATCTCCCCTCCATTGGCTAACCAGAAGAAATGTTACTTAAAGAATCTTTTTACTGATGGAGCATAGTGAACAGATGAGATAGGTATTCCTTCTTCCCCAGAGACAGCAGTACTAGGAAAACAGTAGGGGGAGAGAAGAGTGTTCATTTCCCACAGAACTGTTTCTTTTTTGTGGGTGTAGGGAAGAACCAAGAGTTTACACCCACAGAGGTAAGGGATCCAGTGTGCTATAATCATGCTGTATGTAAACTAAGGAGGTTTGCTGAGGACAGAGGAAGTTAGCAAGTATCGGTAGAGATCAATTGGATTGAATTGGGTGTGTTTTTCTTGGGGAGGGCAGTTACTGAAGTGTTGGGGGGTATCAAAACCCAGAACAGACCATCCAGGGATTTATCTTTTTAAATTTATGTATCACTCTGAAATTACACACACATCAAATCTGCAAATGAAAACAATTCTAAAAATAGAAAGGGAAGTGATGACAACATCAAGGTTCTTGTTATGTCTAATAGGAAACCATAAGAAAGTTACAGAATTGTCTAGAAATCTAGAGTGGAAGAAGAATGGGTAAAGTTACTGGTGACTGGAGAAAGTGGTGTGGCTAATCGACAGAGCCAACTGTCATTGGGTGCTGAAGACTGGGTGGACTTGTGAACTTTAACAAAACTAAGCGAACCAGAATCCAGGAACTTCTGGAAACTAAGCAGGATATCTGACCATGTGACTCTGCCTAAAAGCTCATCGTATTTTTTTGCTTCACAGCATTGATTTCACTAGATTATTTATAGTTTTACCTGTAATAAACATGAAAGTTACTGATTAACACTGCAAGTGAAGATTAGTATCTAATGATTACTAAACACCTATGTATAAGTTTCACATTCAAAATGCCTAGAGCTGAAGTAAGTGGTAGGGAACAATTCACTGAATGAACTGAAGTAATTAAACGATTTTCTCCTACTAAACAAACACCGTCAAAATGAGTAGGAAGACAAAGCATTCATGCTCATCTCATAGTGTTTTTTCTTTCATTTGTCAAGATCAGGCATGAGTTTGAATGAAACTTTCTATTGAAATTGAAAAGCAGAACAAAAGTGGGTTTGATGATCCTTTAAAAGACATTTCTGATACTATCATGATCCTCAGCAAAATATTGTTCCAAGGCTCCATGCAGGTTTACAACATAATCTTTATCAGGAGCGTTCCCTGCTCTTTAAAACCAAGAAAGAGCAAATATCAGTGACTAAGGGTATGTCTACATTGATGGCGGCAAAGTCGCCGCCATCAGATCGACCTATCTGGATCAACTGAGCAATCAGTAAAGACCCGCTCAGTCGATGCAGTAACCCCCCCAAGTGACGTAGTGCTGCGTCAACGGGAATGTGGTTCCCGTCAGCGCAGTACAGGGAAGACGCTGTGCAGACGCTGCGTAGCTTGTGTAACTCCTATCAACTGCTACCGAATCGCCCAGTAAGCGTAAACCAGGGCTAAGACACTACAACAAATAAGACCAATATTCAACTTGACTAAATGTTGCAATCTTGTGATACGCAAACAAACTACATTCTACATAAAACAAAATAAGTAATTTAAAGAAATGACTGAAGTATTTTGCCCTGGGTTTACTCCTCCAAACAGAATAACTCTTGGGTGTGCCACTAGAAGTTTGCAAGAGAAAAAATACAGGAAAAAATAAAAGCTATACTAATCAACACTGACATTAATGCAAGGTATTCAGTAAGCTCTTATGTTTGAATAACAGTTACACGCATCTGTAGGGGGAATTCACTCTTATTAATGACGCTGATTTTACATTTAAATTGAAAAACAGCAGAAACGTGTGTCTCAACTGCTAAGCACACAAAAGAAAGTTTAACAAAGAAGTCTCCCATTTGCTCAAAAAACAAAAATAAAATGAAAGATACAAGAGAACTCCTGAGATGCATTTATTTTCAAAACTTATGATGTGCTCAGCACCGTCTTTTTGATAAAGTATTAACATTTACCATACTGCGAAAGCATATTTTGAAATCCAAAAATAAGGCTTTTGCAAAAACTATCACCCTATTCGGCTGTTAGAAAATGGAAGACTGATGCTCCATCTTCTTATTCACAATCATATTCAGTTGAGCTCTCAGGAAATTTGTGTCTCTACCTTTTGCATCAAACTAGCAAGGTGTTGTGAAAATTCAATCAAAGTCCTCTGTTGCTCAGTGCAAAAAAATAAGCATGCTCAAAAGACTCTACAGAAAGACACTAAACTTACAAATGCAATTGAAGGAGATTTTGGAGGGATTTGTCAGATGAGCTGATGGCACTATTGGCACAGTCTCAGTGAAATCTGGCTTGATCTAATTAACAAAGAAATGGAATCACACAAGAACAAAATTGAGAAACTATTCAAAGCAGCTATGGAATGTTTCCATTACACAGCCAGTATAACTTATCTCAAATTCAAAAGGTCATAGGCTGAGCCTATGAAAAGAAGAAGAAACTGAAATAGAATGTGCTTCATTTGCTAAAACCATCATGGTTGGTCCATCTGCACCCCTCCCCCCATTTGTTATCCACCATGGGGGCAAAAAAATGTGGATTTTTTCCTCCCCACGTTGAAGAAAGTCACAACCAACCATGGGAGAGGGTAAGACTGACTGGTTTAAAGTTGAGGCTTAAGTCTCAAGATTTAGTAGTCTGTGTTTAAAATCAGAAGATTATTATTAAAATAGGCAACATGCACATATTGAACAACAAACCATGACAATTCCTCAAATCATGCAAAACAATTAAATTCACATGTCTGAAAAATGGCATATGTCAGCTAACAGATCAGTGCACAATGAGGTTATCACACTGAGAAACATGAAAAGCAAATACCAGGATGTACAATAAAAAGTCTTAATTTACATAAAAGTAGCAAGTAACAAGTTGTGAAAGTGTAGAAAATTATGATCTGAAAACAGATTTTAGTTTTATACACATGATATATTTAAGAAACAATTGAACAATGTAATTTCCATTTAAGCTTTTAGCCATTTAAAACCATTAAACACTTTGGACAGGAAACATTTCTTTACCTTTCAACTCTAGCTAACACAGAGAACCATGACAATTCCAGTTCTTGTCTCTTCTGTCTCACCACTGTATCAATTTCTGTAAGTTCTGCACTGAAAGATAAATTTCAGAACATTTCTTTTAAAAGTTTGCATTATGCCAAACTTGGATATTATGCACTTCCGTAACTGATACAAGCAAATTTATGATGTCAATGATTCCTAAATTAGTGCACATTTTTTAAAAAATATTTAAAGTTTCAGGTTTTTTTCATGCCCACTCTCCTGAATGTACAACTGAGTAAAAACGTTCCAGAGCTACATGTTAAGATATGATACCAGAGATACAGATTAGGTTTGAAAAGTGGTGTGTAGGATTACAACTCAAAACGTCATGGTGGAATTGAGTATGGGACTTTAAATTGAAGAACTCCTCAGAAGGAGAGTGGAGTTTCAGCATTCATCAATCCTCTAGAAGACTCCCACATAAACAAACAGCCTGAAGAACAGGTCTGTGATGAGGTTAAGAAACTTGTTTACCCTGACACACATTTAGTATTGGTGGTGTATATGGGACAAGTGAGGAGGAAGTGCATTTCTTTAGTTATATAATACTAAATATTATTCTCTTTAATTATTCTAAATAATTTCTCCATTTTGTTATCCAACTAGTGTTCAAAGTTTTCATTATTTTTCTCTTTTTGACATTTAGCACTCACCAGGAGTTCCCAATTTTTCCCTATCATTACCATCAACCTGAACAACCCCCATATATTTATGATCTCCTTATTTATTTACTTAAAAGTACTCAGCAATTTAGCAAAAGCTGGTTCAGGGAGATGGAAAAGTACTCCTCTCTGAGTCAGGTAAGATCAACAACACATTTTCCTCTCTGTTGCACTGCAACCTAATTAAAAAAAAAAAACTCCGCCCCTGCTCTGGTGTTTTCTCATTATTTTGAGAGAATGGTCTTATCTTATTCAGCAAAGCAAACAAATGTGCTTAAAGTTAAGCATGTAGTTAAATCCCATTCAAGACAGTGAGATTTTAGCATGTAAAATGCTTTGCTCACATGCTTTGGTGAACAGGGATGGCTTGTTGAACTGAGGTCTCTAATTCTGATATAAGATTTTAAAGGAAAAATGCAGGCTTTTGTTTAGCAATGAGTAAGAAAATTACAGATCTTTTGGGGCAATAAAATATAAATGAAGGCATCACTTAAGTATAATTACAGCATCTATAATGCTAAAACTCATAATAAAATGAGAAATTTTATTTATTATAAGTAATAATTTGGGTAAAGCATTGGCAAATACTCACCAGTCATTTCTATAGCTAGAGACGGATTCTCCCGTGGATGGAGATCTATTGCAGAAATGATTTCTGAAGCATTCATTGGAGCAGGTCTGTCTTCTGGGCTACAAAATAAAGTTGTAAATGAAAGAGCCAATACGAAACCTTCAGCATATTTAGCACTTAATACATGACTGTCTTTAAATTTCACTGGTAAGATTTCCTTTAGATATATATTACAGAGGTACCCCCAGGGCACTATAGTTAAAACTAAACTCAGATTTGCAGTTAAAGCAAGTCTAAAACTTTTATAATAAAGTGATTGAATTCCGTCTCCAAATTGTATACACATGCTCTTCATGGGCCAATTTAATTTTTCATAGTCAAATTTTCTCTAGCTTTGACACAGAGGATGTATGAAAATTAGACCCTTTGTAATTTTTTCCAATCTAATGGTTTTTCCTAATTCCTCTAGCTAATGCCTACAAACACCTTAACCCCCACACAGACACACTTCAAAACAGTTCATTAAGATGACAGGTTTCAAACATTGTAGGTTTAAGAAACTTGAGTTGCTCATTGTAACGTTCATCATCTTTGTTAGAAAAAGTCAATGGACAAATCAAATAAAGATATTTCCTTCTTCTACCGTTATCAGCCTGCCTTCCTAAGTCACCAGATCTACCTAGCACAGAGACCCAAAGGAGGCATTTGGCCAGCAAGGAGAACTGTATGCAGGTTAAGGACAGATCGGGTTTGTGGCATACATGGAGTTATGCACAACTGCAGAGGGGCATGGGAGAAGAGACTTTATAAAGGAGCAGGAGAACAAGCAAATTTCAGAGTTGTCTTGGATCCCCAGCAAACCAGGCAACAGCACCAGGGACAAGACCATACAGGGAAGGAGGTACAGATGGGAATGGTTTCCGCAAGGGATGGGGGCAGAAGAGACATCCGTGTTCCAGAAAGAAATGTTTGGTGGAGCTTGCTGCACCTTGCTCTTTTCTGTCCCTGGTTGTCCTGGCTGATGAGAGACCTTGGGGAGTTGGCAGGATCAGAAGGGACAGCAGGTCCTTTGCTGCCTGGAAAGCCTCCAGGGTCAAAGAGGCCAACAGACACCAGAAACCATGGCTGTTCCTAGGAGTCGGTGGTGTGTCAAATACTGGACTCAGTGCTCTAGGCGGAGTTGGAAGAACCATGATAGGCTTAGGGGAGGATAAGTGGTCTGACGCAGGTCTCACTATGCAAGTCATTCCCTGCTTGTCCCTCTTCTACACTGGAGAACACCCTCTTTTGGTGCATTGTTTCTTATGCCTTTTCCTCACCAATGGGAGTGGACAGCTGTGCCGAGAAAAGCACGGTGCTGGGATAGTGCTCCGCATGGATGCCGAAGTCCTCTGTGCCTATTTGGAGTGGCTTGGCTCTGAGGCTGGTCTGGGGGCTGCCTCCCTGAGAATTAACTTCAGCCAAATGTCTCTATCTTTTCTCGTGAAAGGTCTGAGTTCCCTGCAGGTCCGGCACTTCTCCTCAATGGGAGACTCCACCAGGCACTTTAGACAACTAGAGCGTGGGTCATTCACTGGCATCAGCTTACTGCACAAGGCACATGGTTTGAAGCCCGGGGACCAGGACATGTCCAGCCCCTGGGGCTAAAAGTCCCTTGACAACAGGGACAACTACTAACACTACTATATATACTACCTTGAAGAACTATATATATTAAATATAATAACTATACAGCTATAAAGTCCAAATCACTGGGTAAAAAGCCTTGCCGCAGCAAGAAGGATTGTTCCAGCTACGATCAAAGGTGACAAGAAAGAAATGAGAGGGCGCTGGGCAACTCTTTTACCAGCACTTCTATGTGCAGCAACAGAGCCGATCCTATGGATGCACCGAGGGAAAAATCTCCAGCAACTGTGCACAAAGCGTGCACACACCTAGCATGGAATGGACATGAGCAAGCACTCAAAGAAGAACTAAATGTTTTGTTTCAATTTAGTTTTTTTGGTTTTTTTAAGCAAAAGAAAAATTCAGAAAGTACTTCCTTGTATAGTAACTGCAGTTCTTCGAGATATGCGGTCCCTACCTGCATTCCACTGTGGGTACACGTGCGCTCAAGACCGGAAGACTTTTTCCTATCAGTATCTGTTGGTCTGTAACTACGCTCCTCTCCTTGTGCTTCAAACTGATGAGAGTACAAGGCATGGTGCAGACTGACAGCCTCTCCTTCTCTATTGCAAATTATGAGTGAAGGATCTGAAGCAGAGGGAAAGGAGGGCAGGTAGTGCAATACAGACATGGACCACATACCTCAAAAAACTCCAGTTACCATATAAGATAAGTCTTCCTATGTGTATTCAACTATGGGTGACAGACAGTATTCACTGAGGAAAATGTGAGAACCTATGCATTATTAATAACTGAAGGACTATCAAACCAAAAGACATTTGCACTATGACATGTCTTTTGAAGGTATAGCTAGAATCCTTAGTCTAATGGCTTATCTTTTCACTCTTTCAATATAGTTAAATATCCTTGAAATCTAGCTATATTTGAAATAAATAGGTGCTGTAAGTAAAGAGATTAACAATTTTGTTGTGAATAATTCTGAGTTCTGTCTCTCTCCCCATTGATATTAATACAAATATTTTTGCCATTGATTTCAGCAGGAGCAAGACTGGGTATCTTATGTGGCATATTGCCTTCTATTAACAATTTTCAACTTAGAATGATTAAGACTATTCTAAAGATGAAATAACAAATAGCACTGGAACTGGAATCAGAGTGTTCATCCATCCCAGAGCCAGATTAAGGGGCTGATACAGCATCAAATGCTTATTTCCCCATTTCAGATGCATCTAAGTGGATGAATAATAATTTTCTATCTACGTGGGAACAAGATCCCAATGTACAGATCAAAAGACCTGGCTTGCGGGGGGGGCTATCGCAGGAAGACAAAGCCTGGAGCTGAATGCACCTGTACTTTTGGGCTTCAAGCTATAAAGACCCAACATAAACAATGATCCAGAAAACAGACATCCTCAAAGCCCACCAGACACCAGATATGCAGATCCGACAACAGGAAAACTGTGGGTGCTTGAAATGTGAACTATTTAAAAAATCTAATAATTGGCTGGCGACTTCATGGCTTCATAGTAACTTTCGCTTTGTGTCTTCAGTGTAACATTAAATTATACAAAAAGCAAAAGAACTGGAAGATGTTAACTGGCTATCTTCAGATAATCCCATAAAAATAGACTTTTTCTAAATTTGAATGGTTATGTTTATTTGTATAGCAAATTATTCGGTTAAGTACACCAACCTTGCTGATTAAGGTATTCCGATTTCTATGGCCTCTCTACATTCATGTTTTGGCCTGAAGCATCAGCTACAAGCTCTTAAGTTGGTGAGACATCCTAAACTATTTTTCTTTAGAGAACAACTTTCTTTGAGCACTCCAGTAGCCACAATCCAAACTGGAAACTATATGGCAACTCACCTTTAGGTAACTGACTTTGACTCATGACTTTTTAGTGTAAGTCGACAAAATGTGCCACTATAAAACTCTATTGCAAGTAGACTATCAAAGGAAAAAGTTCACATACCATTATTACTTAAATCACTTGCTTATTTAAATAAATAAATACAGGTATCCAGCATTTTAGATAAAACACATAAGTTACATCAAATTATTTTGAAAGTTAAAAAAACTTGACACTTTCACTTCTTACTTTCAACTAAGGATGTAAAAATCCATTCAAACATTCTAAAAATAGAACATTTAAAAGGTTAAACTTGGGGGGGGGCATGGGGGTTGCTGTAGTTGGGCATTCTTGCTGGCAGGGAAGCGCAGAGACCAGCAGTTACTCTCCCCTCCCCTCCATGCCTGGCTCTGCAAGAGCTGCCCCGCTGCTCTATCCTCCAGTGTTGGACTCTGCGCCCTAACACCCCACCCTCCCGGCTGCACTCATGGGGAATCAGCCTAGCTGCAGCTCACCCCCTCCGCCCCCCCACTGGGCTCCGTACTTTCCCATCAGCAAGAGACGTCCAGTTGCTCTTGGTGGCGCAGAGTCAGACCAGCTGCTGCTCCCCTCCTGCCACTCCAGTTTAAGGTAATTAGCTGTTTAAACAGCTGATTACTGTTTAAACCTTTTACATCCCTAGTTTCAACCAAGATGCTTCCACCAATTATTTGAACAAACCTTGTTTATCTTCACAGTTGTCGTTTCCTTATTTCTTTCATTATCTGAAATACCACCTGTACAAAAGTGAAGAGACATACTTTGGTCTCAATTGTAACACATTTTGCTCTTCTTTAATTATACACTGAAAAGCATTAATACAACAGCAACATTATATGCCCTGTCAAGTGAGAATCTCTCCAAATATGATTTTACTGTTAAAGACGAGACAAGAAGTAATTTACAGAGAATAACCTGTTGGGAATTGCTCTGACAGAAAATTACTATTAGCACATACTGTAATACAAGATTGGAAAATAAAATAGAGTAGTCCATTAATTTATATAAAATCACAACAAACAAAATTTCATCAGCCCATACAAGTTCTCTCACTCACTCACTCACACACGCAAAATTTCTCAGCAGACAACTGGAGAGATGCTAATAGAACTAAATTTATCCATTCTAGATTACTAAAGTTATTGCGTTTCAATTTAAAAACTAAATAGATTATTAAAGCAATTCTTAAACTTGTCCATGGATTGAATTGCTTATATGCCACAGAGATCTAGCTAGTCAAAGAACTGCTCTTCTTATTTCCAACCACTAAACTGCCTTCACAGACAGCAAAAAATACATTTTCCTAGTATGATGGTAATACAAATAATAAATAATATTAATAACACTTAGCAATTGCTATAACTGCCACCAGGATGATATGCAATAATGAATGGGATGAGGAAACTGGGAATAAGAGGGAAAGGGATCCATAATACAAAATTTCTATTTAGTTATGGCCAACACTATGAAAGAGTTTGTGAACGCATGGATTATTGAAAAAAGTGACAATTCTGTCAAGATACAAGGCTGATTTCACAAACTGTTCATGCATACAATTTCTATTAATTGTACTGGGAGTTCTGAAGGGTTGAAGAGCCAAAAAAATTATTCAAAGTCTGGAGAAAATTTCTTACAGTGAAAGGCTTACAGAGCTCAATATGTTTAATTTATCAAAAAGAAAATTGAGAGGTGACTTGATCAGAGTATAACTACTTTACTGGATACTAATGGGCTCTTTAATCTAGTGGAGAAAGGTATAACAAGAACCAATGGCTAGAATTTGAAGCCAGACAAATTCTCACAGGAAATAAGACACATAAATTTAACAATGAGCATTATTAAAAACTGGAACAAACTGCCAAGGGAAGTAGTGGATTCTACATCTCTAGATGTCTTCTAATCAAGACAGGAAGGTATGTTGTTAATTAAACAAGTTACTGGTCTCAATACAAGATAACTGGGTGAAATTTTATGGTCTGTGATATATAGGGGGTCAGACCAGATGATTTAAGAGCTCCTTCTGCTTGAAGTCCTATGAAGTCCTATAAAACCTGCATTTCACCACCAGATAAAAAGAATGTTTTTGAATCACTGCAAGAGAAAATCTAAGGGTGTATCTACACTGCAACAAGAGACCTGGGTCAGCTGACTAGCTTGCAGGGCTATAAACTGCAGTTTAGATGACTGGGCTCAGGCTGGCGTCTGGGCTCTGAGAACCTGCAGGGGGAGGGTCTCAGAGCCTGGGGTCCAGCCCAAGCATCTAACTTGCAGTTTGTAGCCCCACAGCTTGAGCTCCAGTCAACTGACCTGGGCTCAGACTCCGTGCTGAGGGTTTGGGGTTTTTTTGTTTGTTTTTTTTGCAATGTAGACATACTCTAACAGATTAATGTCAATATCCCAAGCCAACTTTATTGTTGTTTATAGCTATTAATAAAATATAACAACAAAGAAAATGTCATCTTGAAATTTTGTCTTGATTACATTGGATTAAGAAGTCAAGTAAAGGAAACTTGTTTGTTTTTTAAATAACTGTTATAACACCTTACGTTAATAATTTTAAAAAATTACTTGAATACTGCTTACTTTCTAAATTACCTGACAATGGCCTTTTCCCACGCAACTTATACTTCCCAAGATTTGGCTGATTTTTGTGATTTATAAAGCTCTTAAAGGCTCTCTGAAAACATCCGCCCAAATTATTGCTAAAGCACCTCAGTTCTGAACAGCTATAAATTAGCTGTGGGCTTTCTGTTAGCAGAGACTACCAATGCACAGAACTGTGATAAGCTGTGAAATGGTTCCATGATGCAGAACGACACCTGCTAGGCTGAAACCAACTCCATTTCACTTGTGATATACACCAGTTTCATTATGATTAAGACGTAAACTTTCATATTAACTTCGTATATATAGTTCTATCATACTGGAAGTTTTCTCTTTCAATCCACATTCTGAGCAATAGACAGATGGTTTCCATTTATAAGTGATACAAGATTGATAGAATATTAAAAGAATTATGAAAACGAAGGAAAGAAAGTAATGCTAAAATATGGGGATGAGACCCATGTGGCTCTAACAGTAACAAAAAGCAAAAGAAAAATATCAACTTACTGTAGCTCTTCAAATTTTTACAGAGTTTTGTTATTAACGGTCCTTTGTCTGCACGTGCATCCCTTCTGTAATATTAATGAAGAGTTATTTGCAATAGTGCCAATGGATTCTACTGTGCTAGACATACACAGTCACTGCCTCAACGAGCTTTAAAACCTTCTTAAGTTTTAAGCACTTGGATTGCTTATTAGCCCTCAACCTTGAATGGTGAATGTATTATAACTCCTCCCTTAATTTCTATAATCTTTTTTAGAATGTACAGATGGAAAAAGACCTAAAATCTAGTTAACCATAACCATTTTGCATTGTTCCTACATTACTTCTGAATGCTTTGTCCAGTATTGTTTTGACAAAGGAGGGTCCTGTTCAGTAATGTGTTTAACATGCAAAACATTAGACCCAGAGTACCACTGAAGTCAATGATGCAGGGGGTCTACCCTTAAGGATCAGAGCCAAGATTCGCAACTTCACATCATCTGCAATGCAACATTTTTGCACTAACTGGCTGTTTCTCAAGCAATTAATTTTGTAATTGCACACAATCAAAACTTGCTTTATATTATCAATTCTCAGATCAATTTGAGGACCATTGAGAAATTATGTAATAACCATTTTATTTGTGTTACTATTTTGCAACATGCACTAAGTTAGATGTTAAATAACAGCAAAACTTTTGCAGTTAATGTTTTAATCGTTTTAGAAATTTACAATTTTAAAAGGGCATTTAAAATTTTACTCAGGAAAATACATCAAGCACATCAACGCTGATTTACTAATAAACTAGTTTATTTTAAGAATCCAGTGTACAGCTCTTAGTGAATTTGCTTACTCTATTTTGGAACATAAAACTTTATACATTTTTAAATTTTCATGCTTGCATATATGAGAAACAGCTACTAATTGCTTTCTGAGCTATTGTAAATTCTGGAGTCAAAACTCAGCTGAAATCACAAGAAACAAAGTCAGCAACGTATTATTGTGGCTCCCTCACTGTTCTTTTCACAGGTTAATTTCTAGGAAGTTTATTTTACTGTTGTATTAAGCTCATTTAGACATGGAAATAAGAACTATAGAGCAGAGTTACAGTAAAGCAGCACACCACCAAAGCTGGGGCTTATGTCAATGGTGTAGTGGCTCTAAAATGTACCAAAGATTTAACAAGACACTACAATCCCTTCCTCTATAAGGACCAAGGGGGAGTGGGAGCAATGTCACAGACACCAGTTTTAATCAATATCAGGTTTCTTTCAATGTGTAAACAGACAACTTGTGTTCATCTGACTGTTTTGCCAGAGCTCCCATTGGCGAAATAATGGAGGGGAGGTGATTTCATTTTGGTGCCAATTGCTTTTTTCCATAAGGGGGCCATATCCACCATATGGAGAAGTAGCAGCCCTTACTGTGGCAAAGTTACTTAGAAAAAGCATATATGCATACCTTCTGAAGAACCCACTCAGCCTAGGTTTCAATGGTTAATTGCAAATGGTGACTCAACTCTTATTCAATATTTACTATAATCGAGTGGCAACATGGCATCAGTGAGAAGCAAATGTGTATGTACCACTTATGGGAGAATGGGACATTTTGCACTCCATATCTAAACTTATTAATATTGGTAAATATGCTCAAAACTCTTTCCAAACCGTAAACCTGACAGCCATATTTGTATTTTGGATTTGTGTATTACCACGTTTTACATTTTCATTTTACAGAGCACCACCAACCTCATAAAGATTTTTGTATACACGTGGCAACATTTCCCCTTATTGCAGGAACAGTTTTCTTTTTCTCCCTTCTCTCTTAGTTGTCTCTTCACCTGAACCTGCAATAAAAAAATGAAATCAGTCTTGGAACTAGAGAGCACAGTATAACGCATAAAAAGTATTATTTAAAAACTAATGCATAAGGACTTATTTATTCCTGAATCATACAAGCTCCACCAGAAAAATATGAAACTTAAGACATAGCTATTTGGATTCCAAAAAGTCCAGGTACTCAGGTATTTTTACAAATTTTAATTTGATATTTGCGGGTTTACAGGCCTGGTCAATGATGCATTTAAATTCTGCAAAACCAAAATGGTTATATAATCTTTCCAGATTCAGATTTTCATAGCAAGTAATTCCATTATTATCCATCTGACTTTGTTAAAAAGTCAGTTTCCCAATCAGAAACAGTTACTTACTGTAACTGTGATTCTTTGAGATGTGATGCACATTTAGGTGTGTGCACATCCATTGCACCAGAGCAAGAGATTTTGCCTAGCAGTACCAGTAGAGGGGTGGCATGCACATCTCATGGTTGTGGGCCCTCCCCTGGTTTTATGAGGTGGCGCTGCTCCTACCGCAGTTCCTTCGCACCGAACCCCATAAAGAGAGATTCCAATGTAGAAGGGATGGAGAGCGGGTAGTGGAATACACATCTGCATCACATCTTGAAGAACCACAGTTACAGGAAGAAATTGTTTCTTCTTCTTCGAGTTGAAGCAGATGTATATTCCACTTAAGTGACTTGCAAGCGGTATAACTTCCATGAGGTGGGATTATGAATCTACTGAAGTAGGGACTGCAGTACTGTCTTTCCCAAGTTCATGTCCACTTGGGAAGATGCAGTAATAAATTAATGGTCTATAAACAAATGGCCAGCCATATGGCCACCCTGCGAATGTTCAACATGGAACTGCCACTGAGGAATGTTACTGACATTGCTTGTGCTCTCGTCAAATGAGCTTGTATCCATGGAGGAGGCGCAGCCAAAGCTATCTCATGTGTTGCCGTGATGGAGGCTATGAGGATAAGTTTGGCCCGATCTGCCTTCAGCTTGACAACGACCTGGGAAACGACTGGGACGGGGGGAAAGACACATAAGAAAGGCAATTGCCAGCTGCAGTGAGACATTTGAGAGGGAGCCTGGACTGAACACCCTCCTTCCCCCAAGAGCAGAACAGGTGACGTTTCCTGTTTTCCTTTGTGGCAAACAGGTGGACCAATGGAATGCCCCACACTGCAAAGATGACCTGGAAGACACTCATCTCCAGGGACCACTCATGACTCAGGGAAAAATAATTGCTAAGGTGATCCTGGGTAAGTGGACAGCTATAAGAGTAGTAATCTTCTTGATGCACAATTGCCAGATTGATCACCTCTAGGCAAAGCTACCTGAAACTACCTGCTCCTTCTGTTTGTTCACTCAGTACAACGCAGTGGTATTGTCGTATTGTGGTATTGTCGGTGAGTATGTGAACCACTGAGTGTCTGATATGGTCCTGCAAGGCAGAGTTTGCATTGTGGATGCCCTGAAGCTCTAGCACATTGACAGAGAGCAAGACCTCCCACTCCAACCACAGTCTCTGTACCTTCAGCGAGCCCAGGTTTGTCCCCCAACCTAGCAAGGAAGCACTGGTAACCACTGACCTGGTTAGTGAGGGCTGGGTGAAAGGAACTCTCAGGCAAACATTCTGTGGGCACATCCACCAACATAATAAGTCAAGATCTAATGAGGGAGATGAACCACCTTGACCAGCAACTGAAGGTTGGGGGAGTAGACTGTCTTAAGCCACATTTGAAGGGGCAGATGCACAGCCTTACAAACTGAATCACGTGCGTGCAAGCAGACTCGGGCTTCAACAGGCTCAGACACACCCGGATTGTCATGGAAGGCTGAGATTGCAGCCTGTTGCAGAGAAATCAAATTGTCTGAAAGCGGCTGGTTAGTAGGAATGCCCTAAATCTTGTGGACTCTAACGGGGCCCCAATATACTTGATTTTTTGAGTGGGAGCCAAGGCTGACTTTCCAGCTTTTAGAATGAGAGCAAGTGCAATGTGATGCTGACATGAGCAACAACTTCCTCTCTGGATCTGCCCCTCAGTAGCCAGTTGTTGAAGTACAGGAAGATTTGGATTCCCTTTCTCCTGAGAAGTATAGTAACCACGACCATGCTCTCGGTGAAGACTCAGGAAGCAAAAGAGAGGCTGAACAGCAGGACTGTGTATTGAAAATGGGTCCTATTATTTACCACAGTCACTACTAGGGAAGTCGGGGCCAGATGTTAACAGAACCTTTCAAATCTCTGAACTGGAACAAAATAGCACTTTTCCATCTGCTTAATCAGGGCAGTACCGAGGCTGGTGTACTCCAAAGGACTTTAGCTGGTTGAAGAGCACATTGCTTATTGGGAGGGCAACTTTCCCAGGGCAGATGGTTGCAAAATGTCTACCAATTTGTGGGTGTTCTTATTCAGAAACTCCACCTGGATGCCCAAGGATGCAGCCACAAAATGCAAAAGGCCTTGACGTACCTTAAAGTCCTACCGGATACCTGCTCCCCTTCAATACCAGCATATATTGAAGGGGAGGATGAAGCCAGTAGTATAGCCTTTTCCAGACACAAGGACAAGTCTCTTAATTGAGTCACAGCTAGATCCTGTCCCAAGGATGATGCTCCTAGACAAGAGGGCTCAGCAGGCTCCACAGGGAGGAAGACGGCTGATTTCTGCACCCACAGCTCATCTGTGGTCATCACCACAGATCCGGCAGATTATTTTGTCTTTGAACAAGATGAAGAGCGAGATCTCCATGAACAAGGGGGGCACTTATATGGATAGGGCATTGGTGGACAGTAGGTGCCCGGCCAGGGACTTCTGTCCCAACCACAGGACACCTACCAATCTTGGGGGCCATTATGCTCCATCAGTGGTCCTCTGAATTTGTGGGTGATGCAGAGCAGGAGGATGACAACCTCAACTCAAATATGGAAGTCTCAGGATCCCAGCAACAAGGGCAGAACGAGACCAGAGGGAGCAAGGAAGTGATCTGATTCATCCATCACCCAGAATGAGGCAGGAAGCTGAGCCTCAGACTGAGGTGGTACTACTGAACATACTGGTGCTGAAGGCATTGTTGTGAATAGCAGCACCAAAGCACCCGATTGTACCAACATCAATGGTGGTGAAAGCCGCCAGGGAAGCATGTGCAGCAGTTCTGAGGAGGTTCCTCATACTGATTCTGATACCAGCTCTACTCCCACTACTGGAAGAAAAGTGCTGATATGAGCTGCCAACAGCATCTTGTGCCATGGGAGGTGCAGCCCAGGAAAATTCCTGGTCCTGGACTAACAATGAGGCTGGGACTAAAAAGCAAATGATACCTGGGGCTGCCTGGTGTGTTCACATGGACACAATCCGTACCTGCATCTCCCTTGTTAGTACCTGACTCAACGGATGCCCAGAAGCTGAAACTAAAGTCAATAGCAGAGGCTTTCCAACTGTCCTTTTCACTATAACAGCAGGGTCAGAGGTCCCTGTACCATCCTGCCTGCCAGCACCAGCTCCGTGCCAGTCCATGCTGTTCTTGGGGAGGCAAGAGAGTCATACCAAGACCCAGAGCGGCCTTGATCCGTCTGAGATATTTTCCTTGGTGCAGTCGACTGAGGACAGCTACTCCATCTCTCTGATGATACACTGCTCCTGACCACAAAGCTGCAGCACTCTCAAAGCCCGAGGGTGATTGTCAGACGGAGGAGAGTGTCGATACCAGATCGAGCCACATGGCCTGTTTGAGCAGGGGTGCTTGAATGATGGTCCTGGGCCACCTTTTCTAGAACAATTTGCAGATTGAACAATGATCTTTGAAGTGGCCCTCACCAAGAGAAAGCATGCACTACGTGTGGGGATCTCTGTAAGTGATCGCTTTCCTATATGAAGGACAGTGTTTGAACTCCGGTGAGCATATCACCAGGGGAAAAAAACACTAGAACACTGAACTACCAGCTCATGCTAACACTAACTATAAAAAATAAAAAACTAGACTAAGATTGATTGCAGGTTGTGAGGTTACAACCACCCAAAGCTCCAACTCCAGCTACAAGAGGTAAGAAGGAACTGGTGGGATGGGGAGAGCAGACAGGACACATGGCATCATAATCAGTGGAGGGCCACAGTCTCTAAAGGGAATGCTAAGCAAAATCTCTGGCTCCAATGTGTTGGGTGTGCACACACCTAAGTGGAATGCATGTCTGCATCTATTTGAAAATGAAGGACTAATTAGCAAATACGAAGTCTCTAGTCTAAGCTATTTTTGCAGTACAAAAATGGAATACTTTCCAAATTAGAACACTGTCACCCCACCACCACTGTTCCATCTCTTAAAAAGAACTTGCTTGATTCTCTCAATCATTCCATCAAAGGTTCTACCTTTAGTTAGAGGCAACATGAAAGATTTCAGATAAAGAGGAGCTTTGAGAAAGTATTGGAAAATAGGAGGGAGCACTGTTTCCATTACAAGACCGACTTACTCAGGGCGTTTCTACAAAGGCCCCACAGCGAGTTTCTGAATTTTATTACACTTGATCAAAATCCTTTATCTTTATACCTTTGTGAATTCCTTGTTCTAGACTCAACTTTTAAAATACTTCTGACACTTGAAAAATTGTCAAGTACCATATATTACTCAACCACACAACAGTTAGGCCACTCATGTGCTGATACCACAGCCTATCATGCTGACCAATATTTTCTCATTGTTTCCATGTACTCCCCCCAGTATCCATATGTTGTCTCATCTTATACGTAACTTGTAAGACCTTTGGAACTGAGAGCCTCTTTTTGTTGTTTGCACAGAGCCCAGTGCAATGAGGTCCCAGTCCATAACTGGGGTTCCTAGGCTCCATAATAATAAAATAAATAAATCTTGCATTGTAATATTCAAACTACCCATACATCAAGAACACTAAATGATAGACCACGATTCTTCACACAAAATGTTATGTTTGCGATCTCATACAAATCTTACTCGTAACTGTCTTGCTAGATGAACATCCAGAATTTCTGCTGTTTTAATAGCCATATTTTTCTGTCCAGTTTGCCTGCTAATAATCCAATTATTTTCAGCCATGGAACTTTATTTCCACAGGCCATGGAACTTTCTGGAATTAATTTGTTTAAACTACAACTTCTTTTTTAGAAAAACATCCACTCCTGATTTAAAGATCACCAGTCATGAAAAATCCATTACAACCCTTAGTAAGTTGTTCCAATAGTTAATTATCCTCACTCTTTAAAAAACCCCACCCCTTATTTCCAGCATGAATATGTGTATCATCAATTTCCAGCCAATGGATCTCATTATAGCTTTGTATGCTAGACTGAATATTTGCTCCCCATTTAGGTCTTTTATAGACTGTGATCAAGTCACTCTTAACCATCTCTTTGTGACATGAGAAGCTAGATGTATCTTCTCCCACAACCAATACAAACATCTCATCTTCAAAAACTTGGTTTATTTTGCATCAGCCACTTCCTTGACCCTTCAGAAGAATACAGAAAAATGCCAGGATTAAAAAGTAGTTTTCTACTAATGGGAGGCTGTCTACTAGCTACAGGTCAATGATAGCAGAATCAAAGACAACCTGCATTGCCCAGAGACACAAGAAAGAGCTGACAGAAATTTGTTGCCTGGTGTTCAGTGCCTGAACTTCCAATGAACTCCAAAAAACTTACTTCACTACTGGCTGAAGAAAGTTGCAGACAGCTTGCTTAGCTGTTAGCCACAAGAAGTATATTACATAGCAATTGCACTGGGCACACTTACCTGCTTCCAGATGCAATTCAAGACATTGATATTGATCTATAAAAACTTTATATGGCTTTGTTTCCAATTATCTGAGAAACTGCCTCTCTCGGTGTGCGCTTCACTGCAACAGCAGTATTCAGCTGAGCCTTTCACAGTTAGTCCATAAAACAAAACATCTGATTGGGGCAAAGTTTAACATTATATGTTCTTGATACTTGAGATTAATTTCAGTTTTTACTGATCACTGTATAGAACAGCAAAACCTGTATATACAAGAAGCACTTTTTCAGAGAAAGGAGGATAGTTTATATGCAAATTTATGCAAGGTTAGTTTATAAAGACAGTTCAGTATTTTCTTTTTTAAGTGACGACAAGATGCAAGGAAAATGCCTATTTTGGGGCATACAAGCAGGGTTTCAAAGGATCCGTATGAGATCCAAATAAAAGTAGAGTGTTGTGACTAAATCACTGTAAAAGTTTGCTATGGAGAAATAAGACAAGAACTTTTTGTTCAAAAACAATTTAAATGTTACCAAATATTCAATGTAGTTGGTAAAAATACAGTGTATTTAATTAGCAAACCTTAGTTAATACCAGTAATTTATGAACAACCGGCTTCAGTATGGCCCACAAGCTCATACAAGTGAAATGTATTTGAAAAAGAACTTTGGACTTACCTTTATACGGTCTTTTAATGCATCAAGCTGATACACTGCTTGAAAAGGTTTGCGATCAACAGGACATGAAGCCATAGTCTGAAAAAAGATTTTTCATTCATTAACATTTATACTAAACTAGAAAAATCTCAACTTTCTAGATTTTTCATCCATTTAATTCTCCTGGGCTTCTTAACAGAAATGGTCACATAAAAGGAAATGAAGAATTAATCTCTCATCCACTAATAGCTGTTCAGATATTGATAGCCTCTCACTGGAAAAAGAAAAATAGCCCAGCCATAGAGGAATAGATTCAATAAACATGAGAAGTTGTTGTAGTGGAAAAATTTACACACTAATTCTATACCCAGGAAAATAGACAGAGGGCAAAATCATACTTTGATATTGGTTACCTTTTATTCAATACTCAGACAAAGTACATTCATCTGTAAAACCACCTAGCACATTTTTCCAATTTAAAAAAAATATATATATATATTTGATAAAGTCTGTTCAATGTACAGTCCGATGTCACTCAATTTAATAAGATCATTAGAAACATACCTGAGGTATAATGAGGCTCACTATGTAACATGGTAACACACCCTGTTAAAAGGGAGAGCTCTGATGACTACATTCTTACATGTGTCTCTAAACAAAAGTTCATCCTGACATACTTATTGTCTGCAGTGTAGTTCTAGCCATGTCAACCCCAGGATATTAGACACACAAGGTGAGTGAAGCAATATCTTTTATTGGAACAACTTCTGTTGGTGAGAGAAACAAGCTTTTGAGCCACACCTGAAGAAGAGCACAGTGTGGCTCAAAAGCTTTTCTTTCTCACCAACAAAAGCTGGTCCAATAAAACATACTACCTTGCCTAACTTGTGTGTCTAATACCGATTACTGTTTTGTTTCTGATATTTACATGACAAGGATATGTAAACCTGGTAATACTCCCTAAACAGTACAAAAAACCAAAACCCAAGCAGTTTGCTGGAAACATGCAGTTACAACTTGCTCATAAGATTTAACCAACCATCATAAAAGTTGTCATGTACAGACTCAATTTCATCCAAACACTGAACTTTTCTATAAGGATAAAATTGCTATATGTGAAACAGAATGTATCAAAATATCTAGTTCAGAAGTTACTCTCCAGAAATAACATTACATGAAGTTACCTGCAGCTGTTTTTTCTCCACAGAATAACTCAAGAGCCTCTTAAAATTAAGTGATTTTGTCATGGTTCAAGATAAGGAAGTTGTTCTTTAAAAAATAAATGTTTCCTCACAGATGTGGGATATGAAGGAAACTGAATAAGAAATACTGTTTCTGAATCTTTTTGAAAAAAGATATCTTTTCTGGAACAACCTGTTACAAAAAACCCAAACTTAATTTCTTGCAACTCTTCTTTTGTTGTCATGTACAAGCCCACATAGAACACAACTGCTTTTGGTACAAGTTTGAGCTGAGTTCATTCATTCAACATAAAAGTTGCAATTGTTAATATTATGTTTTACGTTTGTGTAAAATATTGTCTCAGTTGATTTTCTGTCTTATTTCTACACATTTCAAATGTGTATATATAATATACATGTGACCGTTCTGAGACTGAGAGTCACCTTGTTGTTTCCCTGCTTTCAGAGCGAGGCAGACTTGGTTGTGTTCAACTGGATGTCAGCTGTCTGACACCACCAGTCTACTAAACCCCACAAACATTACTTCTGGGCTATGCCAGCCCTTACACTTTGCTTTGCATGTAAACAATAGGTGTACCTCAGTCCCCAGGCCCCTTTGAAGTGTTCCGTCCCCTAGTCACTGAAGCGTCACAGAAATATCTGATCTGCTGTCCCCAAAAACAATAGAGTGCACCGCAGCTTCAATGATGCAACTCACATTCAGTATACCTTGATTAACATCACAGCACTTAGATATATTTATAGTGAAAAAAAAGATAAGTTTATTACAAAGGATGCAAGAGATAAGGAGGAAGAATAATGAAAGGCTGTATGTAAAACAAAATCATAACACTTTCTTGAGACTAAACTTAACTATTAGATTAACCTCCCGTCTAATGAAGTTTACCTCACCCAATACCTTCTGCAGCATCTTCAAACCAAGATCCCACTTACATGAATGTAAATGTACTGCCCTTTTACTTCGTAAGTGCAGGATGACAGCATGTCTTTTTTGCTCCACAAATATACTCCAGTGAACCTTTAAAAGGCTATCAAGATAAGGTTCTCTTCCCTCGTTGTATTTCTATACTTGTTATTCCTTTCTGAAATTCTTACAATCTTTTACCTACATTTAGCTTTCATGGGAGACCCATTGTGAATGAGACAATACTTAATTTACATTTTAATAAAGACAGGTAAATAATTATATTTTGTCTGACAGGAAGCCTGCTTCTCCAGCTTTGCTGTGATACAGAACATATTTTCAACATACATGCGTAACTCCTCACATAGCATCCGTACATTTCACAATAATGACAATGACCAGTGTGACCCTGGCATTCGTTTAAGACCTCACGTGATATTCTTTGGTGAACCAGAATGTACATACCAGAATCAGAATATTTTTGCCAGCTGGCATTGAGGAGTTTTTGGGTCACAGCATATACACAAAAAAGTTCAGAGAACTCAATTCTTCTGTAATGTGTGATCACAGGTAACACAGTTTATATTCATACTGCGCTCTTCATACCAAAGGGATCCCACAGCTCCTTACAAACACTGTACATGAGTCATTTCACCCACTTCTAAAGGACAGCCACCTCTGCAGTGGAACTCATTAGTTTTTTACAGTGCATAGCATCATTATATGAAAAATCAGGATAGGAAGTGAAGTTCATAACTAGCTGCAATGGAAAAGAAACCCATCTTCAAAATGTAATTAACTGTAATGCTGTTCTCTTGCTATAGAGAGAAACTGGTCCCTACCACTCACAGGCATTAGTCCCCCTTTGCCCCATCTAAATGGATCTGACCTCTCACAGACCCCAGCCAGCCTTCCTTCTTCTGTCTTATTCTTCTATCTTGCAGCCTTTCTTGTACTACCCCCACACGCCACCTGTTCATTTAATGCTAAAACTATTCTCTCTCTTCCCCTCCATGGGTTAAACCCTTGTGGAAAGTTGTAGAGGAGAGAAAAGTTTGTTACTTCCCAAAGTGCTGAAGCAACAATGTCAAAGTGTTCAGTGCCAAATAGAAGAACCTAGGCAATGGAACAGAGGATTCTTGAAGATCTTCAGAGACTAGCTTTCTATTGATGTTCCTGATCTAGTGGTTGCTGAAGAGCCCTGGTGTCACCAAAATAAAACTTACATAACGGAGGACAAGACCCGACTAGAAGGTGGAGGGGACGCATAGTAGATAGTACAGCAGAGTAGGCACTGAGCAAGAGCAATGACTGAAGAGGTGTAGCTTCTGTGGGTAACCTCTTGCTGACCTCAGTCAGGAGGAAATCAATAAAACATGCCAGAGTGGTAAGCAAGCTCCACAGTGATACAAGATTGTCAGATGTGCAGATGGATTTTGGTGGGAACCACCTGATTCTTGCTAGAGAGCTAAGATCCAGGAGTCAGAATCCTACGAAATAGCTTCAAAGAAGAAGAATTTCGAGGTGAATAACCTTCTCTTATTGCTGTGTACTAGTCTTTTCTCTGTTAGGACACTGCTCTACCAATACAATCAGAGCAGGGACTGGGAAGAAAACAGGAAACCTTTTTAAATTTTGTTTTTTAAAGAAAAGTAGAGATTGACTGTGAAACTGTCTTTTGTCATTGTGTATATTAGTGTTTTTAGTTAATAGAAATCTAACAGCACTTCATGTTATGTTGAGCAACTCTTTTTATCCTCAGTTTTTACATAATATATTGAAAATAGGCTTCATTTTGGAAGGGGAGAGAGAGGAGAGTCTTTCAGATTACAATTTTCAGGTCACTGCTTACTTTTTTCCGCATGGATGTATTTTTGCCTTTAAAATAAACCAAAAACCTCCAGGAACTTCTATATGGTGGTATAAAACTAATTATTGTACATTTCACAGAAAATATGTTATTGTAACATCTTCTGTATTCCAAATTGATTGATTTCTACTCATAAGTTAAAGTAATTGAGTTATTTATAAATGAACGATCATACAGGAGGATCAAGGTAGGCAAGCAAATATTAAACAACTCCTCCTTCACTCAAATACAAAAATCCCCCTAAAGCTAACAGTAAACATTAAATACTAAATACTAATTTATTAGGAAAAATAGTGACCAAACTGATAGTGGCCACATTTAAAATATACTTCTATAATGCCACTTATAAATTTCCCTCTGCAAAGGCATTATGGCATCTCCCCACTGCACTTTACAAAGCTATTTTCAATTACACTTATATAATTACATGGGCTGTAGGATCCTGAGCCCCAGAAGAGGAAGGAACCTTCATAAAGTTATCTGAGGTTTCCCCTCCACCTCCACTTATCTTTAGCCATGATGGAAACAAGCAAGCAAGCAGGTGCCCTAGGCAAATAAAAAAAAAAATCACACAGCATACAAGCAAGTTGAAAAGATAATCTTTGTCTACCTTCGATCATTAGACTATAAGCTGATGGGGCAGAAATCACCTTTTATTCTGCTTTTGTATAGTGCCTAGTACAATGGAGGTCTCAATCTTAAACAGGCCTTGTATATGATACCTACATATAGTAGAGGAAGGCAATGACAATAAGAAAAGCTATTAGAAAGGGAAACAAGAGGGCAGAGATCTTATTTTCTAAACATATGCTTAGCGATCTGGTGAAGCATGCATTTAAACCAAAAAAATCTCATTTACTATAGCAAGGAGGATTGTAGAAAAGAAAATTCTTATAATCTGTATTGTACTGAATGAGGTAAACGGAACACTAACCCAAGAAGAGAATATTTTTGAAGAAAGCAATGTTACATTTAGACTAAGAAACCAAGACAGCAATACACAAGATAAATAATTCACTGCTTTTACCTACTTGCAGCTGAAACTAGGTTTGACAACCCTGGAACAATAATAGTTTTGCTGCAGTGAATTCAGTTTCTGAGTGTACACTAGCTACAGAACAGAATTAAAAATCATGGAAAAGAACACTACGGAGAGAAGAAAGTTTCCCCATTTACTTTAGACAAGTAAACAGAACCTAAAAAATAATTACTGGTTACAGAACAGAGAAATTGTGGGTTATGATTTTAATATTACATGCCAACTATTAATGTGCCCACAATGGAGGATCTGCAGAAAGTTAATATTTCTTAATACATTTCTGGAGAGCAGCATCGAACTAGAGACTTAGAAAATGGAGGCCCCGTTGTGCAAAGTACTGTACAGACACTTACGAAGACAATATACCTGCCCAGAAAGGCTTACAATATAAGGGAAGGGAAGTATAAATAACTGGGGGAGTGGGATGCAATCAAACAATTTTTTTATATAATTAGCAATGGCATATATAAAGTGAAGATTATCCCCATCTAGCCCTCAAACTCGCCATAATTAATTGGCTAATTTCTTGTAGGCATAATAAAAGGTGGGAGGTCTTGAGAAAGAAAATGTAAGGTATCAGAGTATTCAAAACAGTGAAGGAAGCTACTTAGTACTATTTATAAAGAGATCATTTAAGTAATTTTGAAAATTTGAATCCAATTAGAATACATATTCATAGATTTAAATAAATGGTCAGAATGATTACTGACTACTTTACTTGTTATTACCAGTTATTGTTACCAGTTATTTTTCCAGTTAAAGATTTCAGAGAGGCAGAACACATTACATCTTTGCTCTGAGACTTACTTCAGCCCATTTAAGAATACAGGTCATGCAGAAGAAGTGCCTGCAGTTTTCAGGAAAACCAACCTCCTGTTCTAAAAGGCAGTTTAGACAGATCGGGCACCTGTCAGCTTCATCATATAACACAGCAGTAGAACAGGAACAGCTTTCTTCATTCTCTTCACCTGTTATTAACATTGACACTTTCGATTATTGCTCATTTCTGGAACTAAGTTATGGTAGATTTGAATACAACAGTTTGTGTTAAAAATAAGTGTGCTAACTCTTACTGTACATATTAGCATCTTCCTGATTCCTCAAGTTTAATATCTAGTATTTTGTGTACAAAGTATCAACTCATCTAGTTGTAGTTATTTATAAGAAAGAGCAGAGCAGCAAGTCAATTATCAAGGTTTCAGTTGTTATTTATTCAAACTGTTGACCAAAACAGTGATGTTAATAAAGGAATTTTAACTTGCCTGGAAAAAACCTGAGAATCCTGATCACCACATAACCCTTACCAGTATTTTCCATCCAAAGGAACGGAAGTTAGCTCTAAATCTGTAAATATGTATTGCGCATGCTAAATGAGGCAATGTTCTTAATTTTGTTCAATCAGAACTTCTTTTCATATTAAACCAAATTGAATTCAACCCATAGTTCACAATAATCAGTAAGGACTAGTTCTATGACAAAATGTCAACCTTAAAGTTTTCGTACCAATATATTAATTCCTTCACTCAAACCAGGGTTTTCATGTTTTCTAACTCACACAGAACTCAAAACACAAATGAAGAGATTTTACTCATATTTATTAAAATGACATTGCTATTAAGTTGAAAACACTACTGACCCAGGGCTAAGCCAATCTCGCCTGCAACTGCCTGAGAGGTCTGGTTCTGTCTCTAGAACTGTGATTAGGTTGAATATATTACTGTAAAGAATTTAGGGACCTTCTCAGGCCGAAGAAAAACCAAATTTTGCTAACTAGTGAAAGTTTACAAAATTAAATTCTACAACCTACAATCTATTAATTCAGAGAAACATGAAAAAAAATCTAACTATACTGCTTGAACCTGACTGCTGACAGTAAAACATTTTCATGTTTTCCCTAACATTAATTTCATGCAATCATACATCATCATTTTACTATATGACACCACATATAAATTAAGTTACATATATAGACACATGAAGAAGTTACCTTCCATGTCGTCATGTTTTTGATCCTCAGTATCTGGAATACATTTTTTTTTGTTCTTCATCTCTGCTTGGGAAATACAGCCTGAAAAATATTGAAGTAACTATTTAGTTTCTCTTAATACAAGTTTACATGACAATTAAAAAAATTAGCCACTATCAACGTTACAAAAGAACTGCCGGTGCTCTCCATTGTTTTATTATATATCTGCAGAGATATTTGCCAAGGAGAGAAGCAGAATATGGACCATTTAATATGCACATTTTTGTAGCCTATTTTGATCCCAGTGTCTCACTGGACCACCATAGGTGCTATGTAAACAGGTAACCACTTTATAATCTAATAAAGAATATCTTTTTATATCAAAACTATATTAATACAATATTACAGGTGATATTTTATAGGTGAACTACAAAGCAATTTAAAATAAAATATCCCCCAAACTTTTGTAAGATTCCAAAAAGATTATTTTTTATTACTAGAAAATGTGTTCTTCCTTAAATATTTCCTTGATAAATTGGCCCCCTTAGTTCTCATAGGTAGGCTTCTTCATCTTTAGCAAAACTGTAGCAACTATGCAGTGCCAATTTCCCCCTCAGCAGTTAGGGGAAGAAGGGGAACAGCAGGACTTGGAAATTGCTTAGATGTATGTCGAGGAGCGAGAAGAGTTGAAGATGATGCTCCAAGCCTGAAGAACAGAAATGGTAGCGTGACACCAATGATAATTAAGAGGGTTTAAGAGTAAAATCCTTTAGCCATGTTGAATTGAAAGTGTTGTTTAGACATCCAGAAATAATGTGACTAAGGCGGCTTGAAATATAGGATTTGAGACAGATCGCAAATCCAGATAGAGATTTGAGACACATCAGCATAGAAGACACACAGCTGACAATTATCCATGAGGGAAAGGTGTTAACTGAAAAAAGGAAGGACTGAAGAGGTCCCTGGGACATACATCCCATTCACAGGCTGCACTGATAAGTTACGGAACAAGAAACAAACAGGTTTAAAGGATGGCCTGTCCACTGAATCAAGAGCTAGACCTAACCCCGGTCTCCCTAGCTGGGGTTGGAAAATAGGAGTCTCTTCCTTTTTATTGCTCAGTGAAGGGTATCTTTCTGTAGGTCACAAGGTGATGCTTTGGTAAGCACCGGCTGTGAGTCACTAAGAATGTGTAACTGAATCTCCCTTTCCTCTTGCTGCATCTTAGACTCCTAAGTGTTTGAAGAAGGGGAATGTAAAGCCCCAATAAACATAGACATTTCCAAAAGAAAGGCAAAGTTTGGAGCCATTTTATAGTTTAAAACATGTTTACAATAGCCAGGAATGGATGCAATTCATTTCCCATGTGTTTCAGTGAAGAGACTGGTTTACTTATATATCTAGGTTAGATAAATTAACTAATTCTGGTAGCACAGAGGCTGTAAGAGGGAAGGAGTGTGGGAGAGGAGGTGACTTACCTTGTCTAAAGACTGAGGGTATGTCTACACTGCAGTTAAACACTCTATACAGTGAGCTATTCTGGAAAGCTCCTGTGATTTAAATTCACACCCTACCTTACTCCAGAGTAACTTCCCCACATAGACATGCCCTAAGTCACTGAATGTATAGAGTGTGCTTACAAGAGTCTCAGGAGTAGAACTCAAGATAGTAAAGCTGTTATGGGAGTAACTTCTACTTCTTTTCCTCTCAAAAGAGCACACAGGGAGAGTGTTGAGAGGGGCTTTCTGGTGGTGGACCTAGCATCAGCAGTGAAAAACACCTTTGCTGATTCCCATCTGCTATCAGGACAGAAAGATTATGTGTGAGAATTGGTGTCACTAAATACGAAGGAGAAATGTCATTAATGTTGTGTTTTTAATCAAGATTTGAGATAGTTACCATTTCCTTTAGCTACGGAGAAATCTGGACTGTTTACCAGAGTGCATAAAGTTAATTACCAAAGGTTTGAAAGAGCCTTTCTATTCTAAACCCCTAATTTAATTCCCTTTGTTAAGGTATCTGATGTTACTCACTCTGGAAGTGAAACCAGATATCTGCATTTTTCAGGATCTTAAGAAGCTGTGTTAAAAAGGGAGTACTTGTTATATTTTTAAATTGTACTTTTCCCTTTTTTGAAATGTACAAGTCTAATCAATGCCTTTGAAGTTCTCCTTTAAATGCACAATAACCTTGAAATTCCAAGTGATATGGTTCCCACAGTAACTGTATCGAGCTAGTGGTTCACACCACTTTCATATGGTGCTAAATTTTCATCCCCATGTATGTAAAGGGAAACTTAAATTAATGCAACATTAACAGTGAACATTTATGTAAAAGTCAGGATTTTAAAAAATCAAGTTCCCACATTAACCTAACTTTGCCATTTTATTGCATGTGAACGTATACTGTTATGTTGTATAATATATAAGATCTAGTTAATATTAATAAAAATTGCATTAACTTATGTTCTTGCATTTTTTTCCCTTTTCTAAAGGATAAAAAGGAAAGATTTGGGCCACCCAGATATTGAATAGTTTATCTCAAAAAAATAAGGTATTTCTTACAAGAGTACTGGTGCTTACACAAGATTGCTCCTGATTCAGCAAAGCTTTTATGCATATGCACAGAGCTTAGAGCAGTGGTTCTCAACCAGGGGTACACATACCCCTGGGGGTACACAGAGGTCTTCCAGGCAGTACATCAACTAGATATTTGCCTAGTTTTACAATAGGCTGCATAAAAAGCACTAGTGAAGTCAATACAAACTAAAACTTCATAGACAAAATGAGAAAGTAAGCAATTTTTCCATAAGTGTGCTGTGACACTTTTGTATTTTGATGTTTGATTTTGTAGGCAAGTAGTTCTTAAGTTAAGTGAAGCTTGGGTATGCAAGACAAATCAGCCCCCTGAAAGGGGCGCAGTAGTCTTGAAAGGTTGAGAGCCACTGGCTTAGACAACCACATATAACTATTGTTTTTGTAAGGTAAAAAACGTATAGGCATCTAGTTGAAATGTACACTTTGCAAAGATGTACGTTCAAATACATACTGATGCAGATCGGTGAGGAGTGCACTTTACACAGACACCAAACACCTCTTCCACAAGACAGGGATCAGGAATTCCTAAACTGTGGTACATATACCATTGATGATACATGAGCTTCTTGGAAGTGGTATGCTGTGAGATGGTGGTCTGATTCCTTTAAAGGGTAGCATGGCTGAAACCAGCTAACTGTTGTTCCATGACATGACCCCTTTAAAGTGCCCTGTATTCAAGGAATCAGATGACTAGTTGGGGAATGGGGCCACGTGTTAATGATGCAGATGCCTCCTTAACAGGAAACAACTCAACTGTTAATGGACTCCCAAGTGGAGAGAGCATGGAGTGGAGAATTAGTGGGGAGTATCAAATCAAGAAAGAAGACTCGTAGGCTTGTGAAGCCTACCTGAACCACAGCACAGCCCCCAAGGAGAGCTGGGGGAACTCTAAACCAAGGGGAAGACGTGTGAAAGTCCAAGAACCCAGGGAGGCTTTGTAGAATTGGGCTGGAATGTGGATACTGCTAGGATGGGAAAGTCTGCTTCAATCACCCCATAAAAAGGTCTGTGGAATCCCTCTATAAAGAGGAAGCAGTTGTGACTCCGGAGTCCAGATCAAGAGATCACACATGGAAAAGACTCTGCAGGGAGGCAGAGACTGCAGTGGGGCTAGCACTGCTCCACAGCTCAGAGCTGGAAGGGAATTGAAACCTAAAGCCCGGGAACAAGGGTGAACTAGAGATGAAGCTGCCTAGTGCTGAGGTAAATCCTCTCAGTTCTAATCAAGACCCCTTTATATCCCCTCCCTGCCATTTTCTGCACAGGACACACCAAGTCTGTACAACAGCCAGAACCCCTACCCTATGCTTGACCCCATTAGAGGCGGGCAGGAAGTGGATAATCTTCTCACAACACTTTGTGATTTCAAAAAAATAAACTTCATCAGGACAAAACTGAGACCGTTCAAATTTTGTTGTGAAAAACTAGAGACAGAGAAACCCATCCACTCTAAAATAACCAATAGCTTGGTGGTGGTAGCAGCATGTATCTTGGAGGAGGGATACCCAGCTTCAAGTCTCAGTCGGACTATAGCAGACTTCACCACTAACCTTTTTCTAGGGTGGGCCTCTGTCAGTATCTCCTGTTGGAGCTATTCTATTTTGTATAAATTAAATATTAATTGGAGCAGGAAATTGAACCTGGCACTCCAACATCCCAGGTGAGTGCCTTGACCAGCAGGCAATTCTGGGATGGGGCCTGGTCTGTCTGTCTGATTTTTCACCAGAAATTCAGTCTTGGACCTGCAAAACCTTTTAGTTTAGTTGAAACTGATATGTTCCTGTGAAAAGTTTCATTTTTGACAAAAAATTCTCAATCAGTTTTAAACCTGATGTCCTCTAACTCTTCCTGCAGTTAGCAGCCAACTTCCCTTGTCGATTAGTCTCCCTTAGGCAGATCTTCACCAGTCGAATTAAAAAAAAAAAAAAAAAAAAAAAAAAAAAAAAACTTATTGTACTGAGTCTGCAAATACTTAAGGTCTAAAATAAATGTGAACAAAAGCAGAAAATTTGCACGTGGCACTCCAAACAAATTTCTTGAGGTAGCAGCATGTGAACTAAATAAAGTTTGGGAACTACTGCTCTGGATACTGACACAGTGCCCAGGGTCTATGGCTGGCTAGAAACTTTATTGCCTTTGGCCCTTCTAGAGAAGAACTTCCTTCTTTCATTTGCCCTTTGAGGTTCAAAAGAGACAAACATGCTGTTATGACCATGGCATGATTTCAGTCCATGAGAAGTGACATGCGGAGTGTTCTTCTCTTCAGTTCTCACCCAGAAAAAGAATAGTGAGCCCAAAAATGTTTTCCAGAAAATTAGAAGCATCAGAAATTTGATAAGTATTCCTTCTCACCCCTTTTTGAGACCAAACTACATGTTAATCTTAGTGATATACAACAGTTATAGCTGCTATTTATTTTGAATGTACTGAATTGCGTGTATAAAATGTTTAGCATCACATTGCATTAGAATTTTTTTTTATATTTATTTCTCTCTTTTTGGAAAGGAAGTTTTGACTGCATTATGTGCATACTAACTCAGCATGATCAATGCAATAAGCTGTCTCTTTCAATTTACAATATTCTAGGTAAATGCATGCTTGCAGGTTTAAAAGCATTATTTGCTGGTAACAAATATACATATTGAGTTTACTTAAATTAAGCTAAATTGATGAGCTGCTCTAAGCATGCACTCATAAGGGTTTGTACCAGTTTAATTTAACAGGTGCAATTTGTATATTTAGATAAGCCCTTGGTTTTTGAATTTGCAACTGTCTGTGAACTGAGGAAGATTTAAGATTTTTCCCTCTGACCTGACTTTAAGCACCTCCTTACACTCCACTCAAAAAACTATATCAAAGAAATGTACGTGACATATGGTTAATCATTCCCATACAGATACATCCAATAATCCCACTAACTACCACTTCTACTTTTAGGACATTATGTTGCCTAATGGTTTAAGCAAGTGACCGGGAGAAACAGAGAACTGAGATTACTCTATTAGTACAAAATGTTCAACTATGTAATCTCAAGTAAATTAGCCACCTGGTGCTTCAAAAAGCTTACCAAAGCCATGAATAAAAGTAGGATCATACCAGAATAAATTACGGACCAGTTAAACATGCTATTTTACTAGCATTTGAAAAGCAGCATAAGATAGCACTCAATTTTTAGCTGACCCACTCTGACTTTGTAGGAAGTGAAGACCAGGCTTAGTGTCCAATACACTTTTAAAATAAATTATATATTACATATCTATATATAGCTCTCTCTCTGAGGCTATTTAAAGACCTCCAAAAACAGGAAGAAGCCCACCAATTTCTAATCTGAATGGCTGTCTCCTAAAGGTTCCCTCACTGCAGGAACAGGAAGCAGCAGTCACTGTGAGGTAGAGGCAAGTCTCCTCAAGGTTTCCTACGATTTTCTGGTGACTGACTAGAAAGGCTGAGCACACTCCTAAAATCCTCCATTTTATAGGGGTCAGACAGGACAGAAACCAGCAAGATTCCCTACACACATATTCAAACAGGCAAGGTAGCCCATTATGTGTCACACTCTCCTCACACCTCCTCAACCACTACTGCCAGGGAAAATGGGATAATGAGAAAAAAGTGTCATAGCCAAACTCCCTTCAATTTCAGTCCAGGACCACACTAGCTTCCTTCTCACTGCATGGACTGCCAGAGAGGATGTGGCACAGGCTATGTCTACCAAGCTTCCTCCTCCTTCAAGAGCTTGTATCATTAAGAAGAGAGTATTTGGTACTTATCAAGGTGAGAACGTCCTCGTGACCAACTCTCCTCTAATGCTCAGTGACCCATACTCCACCCAAAGTCATGCAGAGCATGAAGAATACCTGTTACAGAGCATTTCCCAAGCAAAACTGGAAAGCATTACTATGATCAGTGAGTGAATCAGTAAGTGTGCTTCCCCATTTCATGTGACCAGGAACATGCATTTCTGCAGGTTTAAGTAGCACAGCAGTTAGCCAGCAAACAAAGACAGGTTCCTAAGTAACAAGTGTACCTGCATTTTAATTTACAATTTGCTGTTATCAAATATTACTTTAGAAAAATTAAATTTTCTTTTAAAGCTTGAACACAACAAAGTTCATTAAAGAGATTGTCAGAATGTTAAGTCTACAACATTCTAATTGTTTGTTTCAAAGCCTATAATGGAGGATTATTTATAATCTAAGAAAGGTTATGTGTGCACATTTAAATGCTAGTTGCATGGCAAAAGTCACAATCTCTAGTAGATTTTGAAGTCCCAAACTTACATCAAAGAAAAGATCCTACCCCAGATATTGGAAAATGTGTACCATCCTCCCCCAATAACAGAGTTAGGATTAACAGGGTATCTCTGTCTTAAAAAAATATATATACATGTGTATAAATTTATAACCAGGATCATTGTTAATTTTATACATTGCTCTGAAGTTTGATTTCAAACTCTGTATTTATCAAGAACACTGTGTGCACACAAACTGTTACATAACTTCAGCAGTTGAAGAGCAGGTTCTTCGAGATGCATGGTTACTATCGGTATTCCACTATGGTTTATACGTATGCCCATGCGTCCAGAGCCAGAGATTTTCTGTTGGTCTGCGCATGTGTCCTTGTTCGAGGTAATAAGGGCAGGGCAGACCAACCACACCCTCAATTCCTTCTCCACTGCAACCCATGATATCTGCAACAGAGGGGAAGAAGAACGAGACTGGAATACAAACAGGGACCACACATCTTGAAGAACCTCCAGTTACAAGTAAGTAACCTCCTCTTCTTCTTCAAGTGATGGTCCCTAGTCTATTCCACTGAGCGTGATTAACAAGCACTACCTAGCTAGGAGAAGGGTGTGAAGAAAATGATGGAACCATGGAACGGAGAACATCCATGCTTAATGAGGCATCCATCACAAAGACTCAACCACAGCATAATGGGAAGGTATGTACCAAATTCCATGTGGCTACTCTACATATGACTGCAAGTGATACGTCGTGAAGCGTATGTAGTCAATGTTTGCACTCTTGTGGAGTTGACTCGTACCTCGAGGAGTGGAAACTATCCCAATAAAAGAGTGAAATGCATCCGGAAGCTCACTTAGAAATCCTGAGTGGATATTGCTTGTTCTTTAATCCTTCCTGCTATAGCAATAAAAAAGTCTAGGGGACTTCCTGAATGATCTCATCACCTGCACGTAGAAAACCAAGACCCAATGGATGTTGATGGAGTGAAGGCGCCATTCCTCTGCTGAGGCATGAGGTTTCAGAAAGAAAGCAGGTAACTGTATGGATTGGTTGAAATGAAAGTGAGATAAAATTTTTGGCAGAAATTTGGGTCTCAAGCACAGGGAAACTTTGTTCTTACAGAATGTGGTAAAGGGGGAGTCTGCCATCATGGCCCCCAGTTCACCAGCCCTTCTCAAGAAAGTAATAGCTACCAGGAAGATGACCCTCATGGAGAGGAGAGAAGGAGCAGGAGGCCAGAGGTTAAAGAACAATTTCATCAACACTGTGAGGACACGGTTGAGGTCCCACTGGGGAGTGAGGGACTGAACAGGAGAACACATCCATAAGAGGCCCTTCCTGGTAGTCAAGGGGTGAGTCAAGACAGAGTGCCCTTCCACAGGGAGGTGGAAGGCACTGAAAGCAGTTATATGTATCTCGATGGAGTTGAGAGTGAGGCTTGACCTCTTCAGGGAGAGGAGATAGTCCAAAAGAAAAGGGATGTCCATAACTTCAGAGGCAAGGCCTTTCTGTTGGGCTCACCTGGCCCTATAGGACCACCTTTTGGACTCTTTTCTGTTACTCGAGAGGATAACTTGTACTGCTGATGAACATTCCTGCACTAGCAAAGACATCCATCCAAAAACCAAGCTGTGAATTGAAGAGTCTGTGGATTGGGATGCCAGATCTGGCCAGCACGCTGTGTGAAGAGTTCCGGAAAAGCTGGCAGCGCAGGTGGAGAACATGTGGAGAAGGGGAAATCAGAACTGGCGAGGCCAGAACTGGGCAATCAGAATGACCGTTGCTCTCTCCCATCTGCTCTTCCATAGGACATGCAAAAGGAGCAATACGGGAGGAAAGGAGTATTTAATCTAGTCCAACCAACTGATGACTGGGGCATTGCCTTGGGAAAGACACTGAGCCCCCCTGCTGCGGAAGCAGATTGAGTGCATTTGCCGTTGACATGGGAGATTAAGAGGTTCCTGTTCAGAGTCCCCCAGGGGTCAAAAAATGTTGCTGACCGTGGTGTCATGGAGCTCCCTTTTGTGGTTGGTCACAAATGTACTGCTGAGAGAGTCCACAATTCCATTTTGAATCTTGGGAATGTATGCTGCTGACAACAGGATCTTGTGGTCAATGCACCAATCCCAAAGACAAACTGCCTCCACACAAAACATAAGTGACCCTGTGCCCCCTTATTTTCAATGTAGTTAACAGTGGTGGTGGTGTCTGACATGATGAGAACATGACAAGAATGAACTGATGGGAAAAATGTGCGACACGCTCACCGTACCGCCCAAAGTTCCAGGACGCTGATGTTTTGTCATATCAACATTATGGTAGGGATGGGCCCTGCACTCTGCCCGAGCTCTCCAAAGCCAAAATACCAGAGCATGCTTCAAATGGCAGAGCCGCCAGAACCACTGGAGCTGTGCAGGAATTGGCAAGAACATGACCCAAAAGAGGCAAGTCTAATGTAGAAGAGCATACCCTCCCAGGAGGCAACAACACTTGAAGACAGAGACCTCACCTTGTTCAAGGCAACGTGTTCAAGAGACTCGGGGGGCATATTCAAGTCTCCCTGGTGTCAGTGGTATGTGTTCCACAGTCAGAACCAGAACAGGAGCACTGCCTTGGAACTGAAGGATACCTTGACTTCAGCAGTGCTGACCTGGATGGAGTATGTGGCTCAGTGGCTAGCAGATTTGACATCTGTGCAACTTGTAATAGTTCTTCTGAGCTCTGGAACATGCTGACTCAGGCTGACCTTGCAAGTTTGTCCCCCTCTCAACCTGCAGCTTACACTTTGTTCCTGCTCTGCTTGCTTGGGCAGCCGTGAGCTGGCAGCAGAGGCTCACAGCAGTGCCTGCAAACCTCAGAGTCTTCACCACACATGTGGTGAGTGGGAACAGGTAGCCCAGATATGCCTGCCTTTTAGATGCAATACAAGTACAGCATCTGCTTTTTTTGTGGGGGTAGGGGTGGGGAGCTGTCTCTGTTGCTGCCTGATTGCTTACGTCCGGTTCCAAATGGTGTGCCGTTGATCGGTCAGTCCGTAACTCTGGTGTTTGTATGCTTGAAGTTCTACTGGACAGATCTTTTAAAATGCCTTACTTTACGTAATAATTTGAAGCTACCAATCAAATACTCTATTAGTACTGTTTTAGGTAGCAACATATTTGAAATAAGACAAAATTAACTTATGAAGGATCTCATTAGTGAATAATTAGATACTTTATAATGAATGTTTACAAGAATATTAATTCAAGAAGGTTCCTATATATATATCTAGCAGATGAAGATTACGCAACAGTAATGCTTTTGGGTGGACTGTATTAAATCAAGGCGATTTAAATCATTGAGAGAAAACATTTAAATTAAGTTTCCCACGGATACTTCTTCACATATTTCTTAAAAAATGGTGCAAATCTGATCACCAAAACAAGTTAATTTACAACTCAATATAGCATTTTACAACACCTAGGAGGGTATATTTTGTGTAATTTAGTAGATAAAGTAATAAAAATCAAGTTAGGAAATAGTACATAATACTGATTACAATGTCAAGCGCAGATGCAGCAACAGTACATTAGGAATGGTAAGAATTAAATCACACACACAAACATAATAGCACTTACATTTTATCAAACTAAATCTTAAATGTTCCATAAATATTTCACATTTGCAAATGCAGTAGTCTCCTGAGTTGCCGGTGGTCCTTAAACTCTTTTTTTTAAATTTTCAAATTCTATTAACTCTAACAGACAAGTCATCACAACACTAAATGTACGCTGTCCTTAAAACTTCTACAACTTGTTCTCATCTTCCCCACTTCCACTGTCATTTTTATTCCTAGACAAACAGAAATACAAGATTTCCTATTTTTCAACTCCCAGTTGATTTTTTTTAGCTTTGAGTGAATAATACCAAATGATGGAAATATTCTCTCTCTGCCTGCAGGGAAGCTACTGCTATGAAAAATTGGTTTAGCAACTGAAGGAACTCTGTTTCAAGGTGCCTGGCTACTGATTTCCACCAATCCAGGGGAAGGAATTTGTTCAAAACTTCATCAGTAAACACATACTGTTTAAATGGTTCCACTCCAGCCCTGAAATTTATTATGACTGGCATAACTATGGAGTGATTTTGAGATGCCCATGCCATGGTAGCATCATCTTGCTCGGAAATTAGGCATTGCCCTTTATATCTGGGGTCGAGAATGTCCGCAAGAAAATGAGGTGGAGTTAGTGCTTGATTCATTCGCTTCTTTATTGTCTGCAGTTTTCTGGTGAGGTATTTCTTTCTTCAATGTGTCTTGAAGTGCCTTTCAAATTTCAACAGCATCAGCAATGCAGCAACAATTTCTCTGAAGTTTAAGGCTATGGATATAGGCTTCAGTATACTGAGCATATCCTCTACATTCCTTTTTAATCCAATGTTAGATGTTTTGGATGAGATACTTCCATCTATTTTATCACGGTTTTCTTCACAAAGTTTTATAAGAATAGGCTAGTTCTTAATAAATTGTTCAAAACAATCAACCATAGAATTCCACCGAACATCTTGAAAGAGAATTAGTTTGGATCCTCCTGCTCTCTTCAGTGAAGCTTAAGCAAAATGGTTGTTATGGAAGTATTTCGTGACTTCAGCATTTTCTTTTATTCCTGGAAAAGACGTACTTAGGTCTTTGGCTAAAAGATGCATTAAATGGGCACTGCAGCCATATGTTATTAAGGAGCATCCTTCCATTCCTTCTTCTAAGTATCTTCTCATCTTTGCCACGTTTGCAGCATTGTCTGTAACAAAACTGTGCATGTGACGATTGAATTTTTGTTCAGTTTATTACAGCTTTCACTGCCGCCTCTTTTAATATTCTGTTATGTGGGCATTTCCCAATGTATCTATTGTTTCTGAAAGATTTGCAAATCCATCTTCTGTTATGTACACTGGCACATATTACTGGATCGAAGTGTACATTGCTCCACCCCTCAAGGTTTAAACTGGCAAATTTCCCTCAGTATTTCTTGCATGCTGTTCAAGTTTCTTCTCAAAAACTGTATCTAGCAACCTTACACCAATGACTGCTCTACCAGGTGGAGTGTAGCCTGGTCATAAGGAATCCTTCATGTCAATGAAGTGTTTATTGTTAACAATGTGAAAAGGAAAATTTGTAGCATAAATGAACCAAGCAATCTTTTCATCTATGGTATCTTGTTGATATTTGCTGGTCCATACTACAAACCCACCTAAGGCGGTGGTTTTACTGGATGATATAAATCTTTTGCTTGCTACTGATACTTTGTTGTCTGAAATACGTTTAGCTGCAGCACTGCTGCTAAAAGTACCAGCGGATGACTCTGAAGTTGTTGCAGACAGACAGTCACAGTCAAACTCTCTTATTCTTAAATGGGATCCTGAAACAAAATTCAAAAATAATTTTGAATAGTCATTCTTCTCACTTTATTATCCAGTTAATCATTTACATTTTTTTCAGCAAGGATGCAGATCAGATTCCAAATTACCATAAAAGCTAAATGTGACTGTACTTAAAGTACACTTAATTTTGGAGTAAGCCCCATAGAACTCACTGGCACGTCTGATTTTTGATAGAACAAGTATAGGATGGGGTTCCTTTGGGAAAGCTAAGTTATGCTGAAGTAAAATAGGGAATACACTTATGGCATCACCATTATGGTCTGTAGCTAGGAAGTTCCAAAATAAGAGGCATGTATTATGGAATATAAAATAAGAAAATGACACCCAGTGGCAACTGGCAACTCAAGATTTCTCTTACTGCAGCTTTCTGTACCGTATACTTGGGTTACCTAATTAAACAAGCCATAAGAATTAGCTAAGCTAAACTTTTTTTTCTAGCAACATCCAACATAGCAAACAGCTTGGGAATTTACTTGTTAAATCACACTTATACTAAAAGGCATAGAGAGAGTCTTGAAGAATGATGCATTGCAAACAGAATTATTTATGTTACTAACCAGTTGATCCACACTGTTCTTCAGACATATCCACATCTTCATCCACATCATTTTCTCCCAATAAGCAGTTTTCATTATGATGTTTCATTCTTGCAACGAGGCCCTGCATCTCCTTCCACTGCTTACACTTGACACATTTTCCTTTTTTACCCAGGGAAGGAATTTCTTCAAGATATTCCAAGATAGGGTCTCTCTTACGCCCAGAAGCCATGACAGTTTTTCCATGGCAAAAGTGTGGGGGAATAGAGGAAGCTGTGCGCGTACTGAATAACGTCTTCCCTTTTTCTTTCCAGTCCACTCCACTGTTCATTTCTACTCTGCCCCCATCCTTTGTCTCTCTGTCTTTAAGACAGTGTGTTAACTAACTCCTCTGCCTTGCTTGGCCCAGCTCCACTATCACAAACACAGAACAACAATCCTATCCAGCCTGTGACTGCACGTGTGACTTTAGTGTTCTGAGAAACAGAAACTGAAAGCCCAGAACTTTCAAGAAGCAAGAGCTGGTAGTTAGGCTGGGCAGACTAGAGCCATTAATTCATTTTTATGAGACTGTAAGTATAGGTTTAGCATCTTGGTGATGAGATTTAATCGTAACTGTTATTTTTAAATGAAATATTTATTATTTATTGATGTTTTTTAAAAAAATTTAAAAATCCAATTTAAATAAAAAATATTTTAAAATTATTTTTTTAAAAAATCATTTATTTTTATCCACCCTGGCTTTCAGTGTCCATAAACTAGCTCATCTGCTTAACAAAATGTATTCATACCAGCTGAACTAAACACACTCCCATCCTATAACCACAAACAGACAGAATGCACGTATCATGAATAACACTTTCACTTTTTATTAATAAAACAGCACACTGATTTTTTGCACTCATAGCTAAAGAATACTTCTTCAGACTTTTGTATAAATTGCTGAAAGGAACTGTGTGGATACTTAATCCAGAGTTATGATTCATTGTTTAGCTATTTAAAATTATTTTAAGAGACTTACTACTAACAGGAGCCGGTAAGTGACTAGATATCATTGTGATGGGGATAACAGAAATTTGTAGCAGAAACCCAGATTCAGAGACAGAAAAACAAAATTACTGGGAAATAAATTATAAAAGAATGTGGCGTGCACAAACTTGATGGGTGAAGAGCTCAGCAGTGCGGCCAAACCAGTCAATTTTTTTTTAGTGTACCACCACATGAGCCTGTTATAGGTTGTTGATAATCCAAAGCTCATGCATGCACTTTATTATACACGGAGCCAACTGCACCTCCTATAGCTAAAACAGCCTAATCCCTTCTAATATGAAACCTATCTACAGCTGATTATACCCTTCCCACACCAAAATATTTTGGAGCCCTGAAACTTTACTTTAAAAGTGAACTGAAAAGTGTTACATGAAAATTGAAAATGTATTTCAATGATCCCAAGAGGAAAAGTATATAGCTATTTAAAAATGCAATTTGAAATTATATGAACACAGTGCAAACAAACATTAAATAAAAGCTATGGAATCAGAACAATGAACTTTTTATTTCTTTAACCACACTGAGTGACAGCTTTCCATAAACACAGGTCAAAAGCCTTTCTATAATAAGCCCTTATTTTCATTCTAAGACTTTGAGAGAATATTTCTGCACTGGATTTTCTTATGATTAGCTTCAGTGCAATGATGATTCTTTAAGTCAAGTTCTTAAAAATAGTTGCACTGTTTGAAATAAGTGTTAAAATACATAATTAAAATCCAAAATGGGTTAATTTCTAAAATACAAATCTGCTATAACTTAGGCCCTAACTGAAGAAACCATTTCTATTCAGGAAAAGACTTAAACATAGCTTACTTTAAGCATGTGCTTAAGTTCAAGCAAATGGTGAAAGTTAAGCACATGCTGGAGTATTTTCTTAAATTGGAGATTTCGGCCTCAATGAGAAGATCCTTTAACAAGTGTAACAGGAACTGTATATGTCAACTAAAAAAGCAACTAAATGTGAAGAGAGAAAAAAAATCACATGCTGTCTATTACATGGCTAACACACATCATTTTCAATTGTTTCTAACTTTGTGATCTGAGAACCAAGTATTTTCAAACATTACAAAACCACTTCATCAGTTTTGAAGTTTAAAAGCTAGTTCACCTGAGCAATAAAGTGTGATGTTTGAGCTATCTGTTTTAGTGAAAATCTTTTGCATATAGATCCTTTTTTTAAAAATGGAGCAAAGCTAAAAATAAATGTTTGTAAAGAATTAAGCGGGCAGAAGTGTAACCATAACTTCAACTCTACTCATGCGAAGAGAAGCAGAGAAAAGTGATTATTTTGTGAAACATTAATGGAGGGTGATTAAGGGAGTTACAGGGTGACAGGGTAAATCGTTTAGATTCCTTTTGCACTTTGTCCTGAAGGTCCTTACTCAAGTGTCCAGCACCACTTCTGTGGTGGCTTAAGAGGACAGAAAAATATCAGCAGGCACTGCAGATAAAGGTCTGAGAGAATGTATGCTTTATTTAACACCTATAGTGTTGGGCAATAGGAGACAAAGAAAAAAATAACTGTAAAGGAGGGGTAGACCAGGACTGGAACTTTTATTCTGAATTCAACCGTTTTTGGCTTAAATTTTTTCTTGTGAGGATAGGCTGTCAATGGACAAGAATCCTAATCTTAATGTCAGGCTGATTAATGCAACATCCACAGTTAAGGTAATTATCACCCTGACACAGAAATGAGGTCCTCAATTTTGCATGTACAATCAAACCCCAGTTGAGATGACAATACTGGTATATGCAGCTATCTCCAGTATACAATGGCTCATAAAGATAAATGGAATATGCAGTGAAGCATATGATCTTAAAAAACAGGAAATCTCCAGCCCCAACAGATTAGAAAGCATTTTTATACTGTGACCTCTGGGATAGAGTGAAGATAGGTTTAGTTTTGGTATAAAGATAATTCTGCTTTGCTGCTAAGTCTCTGCTTGAGCTAATGAAGTTTCTCACTGCAGTAGTAGCACTGAGATTTACTAAGGTTGTGAACTATATACATGATTCTTCTAAGGTGCTCAAAATTTCCTGGTCACCATGATGAATAATCCCAGCTACTGATAGACTCATCTCATTCAACTGTACGGGCTTTTATTTCATGTTTAGATTGAATTTTTCATGCATATTATGGACTGATCGTTATTTCCTGTAGTTTGAGATCAGAGTACTCTTCTCCTGTAAAGGTAAGAGTCCCCTACTTCGCTAATGTAAGAAGATCCTGAGGCAAGGATGATAAAAAAATCTGATTTTTACTTTATTTGAATTGCAAGCTTTTCTTTTTAAAAGTAAAAACTGTTTCAAATGAAACATGGATTTGATATGAAATATGTTCAGTCCTAAACTTATTACAATCTCTTAAAACATTTAAATAAAAAAATATGCTGAATCCATGAACCTACCAAAAACAGAGTTAAAAGCTGATTTTTCCATGTAAAATTAGAATTAAAAAAAAGCATCTAGCTTTTGAGATCAAATTTTACAACTATGGCACAATTAGTCACGTTCTGTATTAAGGGCTTGATCCTGTGAAGGACCCAGGGGCTGTGCTACTGGGGGCGAGAAAATGGCAAAGTCATCACAGGCTTTGGGATCTGGCATCTGACTTGAGGAAACATCATCGTGTACTTCATTACGATCATCCACTGAGCCCATTTGGGTAGGCTCATACTCCTATTTTATAGCTTCTCCCTATCTGAGCTTTGATTGTCTCAATTCCCAAGTCATTAATATTTATGACTCTATCCACCATGGAAACTTAATTCTACAGCTCATGGAAACAACACTGATCTGCCCTTGTTCCTGGTTGGTTTCAGGCACTTCAAGTAAATGGGCTTGCTGTGTCTCCTTGCATGCATACCAAGACCGATACTAACAGAAATCCATTAATTTCTCAACTGCTTCCCCCCCAACAACAAAAATACTGCAACGCAAAAGGTATGTGGGTTACACGAGCAAAAGTCTTGGATTGTTAGTTCTATTGTTTTTCTTGGGGTAAGGGAGTTATGCAACAAGGGAGAAGCAGCAGAGTTTGCAACCAGAAAGGAACAACACTGGTGTTAAAGCAGGACACTGAGAAGGGACAACATTCTTCAGAATGCCACCTCTAGTGTTAAACACTGGGAACTGAAGAAAAAAACCAGCATGGCTGTAAATTATAAAAACAAATCCAATCTGGGATTATTTTCAAGCAACTCCTATACCTGTGGGTCAAAAAGAAATATGTGCCAAATATAAATAGTGCGACAAAGAGATGCGAGGCCCGGTTGCCAGAATGAAACAACATTATGACAAACACTTGTCAGAAGGCAGTGAGTGAAGACGATGATGGGACATGTCTGAACAATCTGGATGGAAATGTCAAAATATTTGTGTTCAAAATATAATTGGCATGTTAGTTTGTTGTGGGAATATTTATCAACTACATTTTTACTGCTACTGCTGGACTTCTGAAATCATTTCTTTTACTGCTCAATATAATCAAGCGTCTTAAATGAAGATTTCCTGTTTAAAAGCAAAGTTTTAGGCATTTATGGATTTTAAAATTTACAGTTTTTTCAAGCTGTCTGGGGTTGGTATGTTGCTAGAGATAAGGATTTAAACAAATGTGGATAATCCTTATGATTTATTAACTATTTTCCCTACAAAACTAGATTTAAAATAAATTGCATCATTTAAACAGTGGTGCAAACTTACAATAAGAGAAATCTTTAATATACAATCTCATTTTCTTGAAAGCAATACATTCAGTAATACCTGGCAAACAAGAGCATTTGTTAACCTTTTTTTTGGGTCAATCTTAGATATAAGGGGTTATGATTGTCAATCATCTGCAATGTCTACAACTTCAGAGTCATCTGCTGGCTGGTACCAACAGTGGTGAAGCAACTGAACATACATCAGACAATAAATTACCTGAAAGAAAGAAAGACAGAAAGAATTTTCTAAATCATCCAGAACTCATGGATGAGTTCATAATCAGGATCGGCAAATTCCAGCAAGACTCCACAGATGAGAAGACTGCTCAGTTCACTTATGCAACAAATTCTCCCTTTTATCTTGTTCAGAACGAACATTTAATTTACACAGTGCAATCATTACAACCAGACTACACTCCACTTGGCAGAGCAGACATTGCTGAATACAGTGTAAGAGAAGGAAATTGAAAAGTGTGCAAAAGACATTAATGGGAAATTCATTAATCTGAGTCTTGATAGTTGGAGCAATATATACAATGATCCAGTAATACATGCTTCTGTGACAACAGAATATAGGGTCATCTATCTTACATAAACAGCTGATACATCTGATGCCCATACAGGAGAACACTTAAAAATAGCAGTAAAAGCTATAACAATGAACAAAAATTCAAGTGTCAAGTGAGTAATTTTCTGACAAAATGCTGCAAATGAAGCAGAGAGGAGAAAAAAAATCTTCAAGAAAATAATGAAGCAAAGCTGAAACTCCTAACATATGGGAGTAGTGCCCATTTGATGCATATTTTAGCCAAAGACTTAAGTTCAACTCCATGAATAAAGATCAACGTTGAAATGGCAAAATACTTCTGTAATAGCTTCAGCTTCACTGAAGAGAAGAGGATCTAAACTAATTCTTCCCCAACACCTACAATAGAATTTAACTGTTGTCTGTTTTGACCTATTTATTAAGAACTGATGACAATTTGTGAAGAACTACCACAGTCAGAGTAGTCAATGTTGGACTAAAGAGACATGTGGAAGACATGGTGAATATAATGGAACCTATTTCCATAGCCTTAGAACAAATTGCAGAAAGATTGCTGCTGTATTGCAGATGCTGTTGAAATCTGGAAAGAAATTCAAGAGATACTGAAGAAAGAAATATCCAACAACAAAGTTAAATTGCAGATTGTAGAGAAGTGGATGGATCAAGCATTTACTCCACCTCATTTTCTTGCCAATATTCTCAACCCAAAGTTCCAGGGTAGTTGGCTAACTGCTGAAGAAGACACTGCTATAACAGAGCATCAAATAATCAGCCATCAACCATGCCACTCACAATAGATTTCAGAGCTGAAGGTGAATCATTCAAGCAATACATGTTTGCTGATGATACTTTAAGGAAAGTCACACCACTGAACTAGTGGAAATAGCTAAATAAGCATCTAGAATGAGAATTTGTTGAAGTGCTAAACCAGCTTTCAACAGCATTAGCCTCTTCTGCAAGCATAGAAAGAATATTTCCTTCATTTGGACTAATTCAAGCAAAGTTAACAAATCTATTAGGAGTGGAAAAAGCAGGAAAACTTCTCACTTTTATTCAAAGACTGGAAGAGAGAGACGAGGATGGGGACAAAATCCTCTATTCTAAAAGTGTAAAGAACTTAGGAGAAGGTCTCATTTTCAAGAAACTTACATGAGTAGGAACTTAAGTTCCAGTCACTTTGGCATACTAGAAAATTCTCCCGGGCTGACCTGAAATAATCAATTTAATTCACTGATTACCGTTAATCCCTCTGTTTAATAAATCATTCAATTGAAAATTTCATTTAATTGAAAAGTGTGAAACATGTTTAGGTAAGAGATTACGTATTCAAAACATTTAAGGTTGTTTTGTTTATAAAAATGTATTTTATATGCTGGTTTGTGTGTTTAATTAAATTCCAGTTACAAACCTAATGCAGCTTGCCACAGATCATGAGCAAGAAGTAAATTATCTAGTAAGTGAGCAATATCATTCACTATTTTCTAATGTACTAATATACCATTATAAGAATCTGAAAATATCAAGCAATATAACTGCTTAAATAAATGAATACAGTTATAGTGTACCCTTCTAGATACTGAAAAACTGTACCAAATCTTTTGTAAAGCCTCTATTTAGTTATAAATCAACATGCTTTAATGGTTAGATGAGACTGCACCTTTCAGTAGAAAATAATGGAAGTAACAAAAGAAGTTTATTTAAAATCAAGGCTTTCTACTTGATGATTTAAATCAATCCACCCTACCTGGAAGAATATGAATTATCCAATAGAACACTCCTTTTGATGGTTTTAAATTTATACTTCACATGATCTTTTTCAAGATGTTTCCTTCATTACATATATCCCCATGGGTCACCATGGTTTGTGGATTACAAGTGACAAATGAAGCAGGCAAAAGAAACAGACTAAGTGGCAGACATTTTATGTCAAAGCTGATAAACTGCTTTGAAAACTTTTCAAATTTTTATAAAGTGTGAGAGAAAAACACAAACACAGTGAATTTCTCCTGGCTGGAGGGCAGACTGATTAACAGAGTCTCTTTTCAGCAGTTGATTCAAGACTGTCCCAAAGAGAAGAAATTTATTTTGTAGATTAAAACTGCTCCGTCTGAGATAAAGCTCTGTGTCTGTAGTGGCAGAGCAATGTGCAGAGAGACAGATACCAAGACTTTGATGCTTCAGTTTTGGTCTCTGTTGCTATCTAAGGCTCTGGAGAGACTCCAGAGAACTTTATTCCACAACATGAACTTTGGATTCATGTCCTTCCAGGCTGAAGGAGGCTTTGGGGAATTCTTGGTCCATTATAAATAAAATATACAGTGGAAACTGATGACTATCAGACTAATGTCAACCTCTCTGAACTCTTCCTTTCTAGCATAACATTGATGAGACAACTCAATATCTGATGCCTCTAATTTCCTGGACTCTTAGGTTCGGTCCTATGTATTATTTTTGAGGGAGGATCACATTTAAAAGGTGTGTTTATAGTAAAAAATGGTAGTAATATTGGAGAAATAACAGTGCCCCAGAGAATGCAATTTAAATGTTCATGGTCGCCAGGCAACAAATGAACATTAATTGTCCATTTCAATATTAGATTTATTAGTTTTTATTAATACAGTTGATAAAGTGTTACTAACTTGCCTGTAGACCCTAGTGTGAGGAGGAATGCTGCCACTTGAGGGCAATTCCACTTCTTAGATATTCCAGTGGATAATATTGAGCAAAGGTTCTTCTGCCCCAAATTCTATGCATGTGTATGGGAGATCACAGGAGGTTTTAAAAGTAGGAGACATGGGCTGCAATATCACCAAAACAAAACACACTACCTTCGCCTCCTTGCTGAGGGAGGCTAAATGAGCGTGAAAGGGAAACCACAAAGACATGCACTGGTGGATTCATGTTCCAAGCTATAGGACAAACTTTCACTTTCAAGTATTTTAAAGTAAGTATGCATGCAATCAGACCAGAGCAAAAAATCCTATGTGGAAGACCATGACAACCAAAGTCCCCATCTGTACAAATGAAAAGGATCCATCAACTGACCAGGTAAAACCCAAGTTCTCTGACTTTCTGGAAAAAAGTAATAATGTTAACTGTTTATCAAGGTATTTTCTGAGAGCTTATTGACTGAGAGGTTTAAGAGGGATTACTTCTGACTGATAACCTTAGGCAATGTTTCATTATAACCACCCTTAATGACTGTAAGTACATGCATTTTATCATGTAAAAATATACCAGTTCCCACCAGGAAAATTAGCCTCCACTTAAATAACGGGTACATCAACTAACCAATGCTTCCAATATGCTTGATACTAAAAATGGATAAACATGAACATAATTTATCCTGTATACTTTCCAAAGCACAGCTTAACTAAATGAACAGAACCAGAGAAAGAATTCAGCAAAGTGACAGGCTTGACAATTACAGCATAGATATTTTTCTTTTTTTTGCTTTCAGGCAGCATTTATAAGGAAACATTTCATATTCAGTCTTGAAAGTCAAACACTGCATCCTAGATTTTTAAAAGCGAAACAGATGAGCAACTTCTTGTGAAAGAGCATGAATACACATTGTACAACTTAATGCGTTTTATGCAAAAGAAATTATGATAATCTTGTCTGCTTGGCAGATAATTAAGCATGGGATCCTGAAGACCCTTGGTCAAATCATCTTAAATATTTAAGATAAGAGATTCCCTCACAGAGTTAAAAGACTGCTTATTTCTGTAATCAGAAAGGCTAAGTTCCAAAACCAAAAGAAATCAGGCAAAACTGCCATAAAAATAAGCAGAAGAAAAATTGATAAGCCTTGATAAATAGCACAGCAGTTTCTATAACTCCACTTGCTGATAACGGAAAGTAATCTGTCGTTGAATTTGGTGTAGGCCACTGGAAATACAAATAATGGAAATTCTTTTAAGATCTCTCCCATGATCTCTTCTATGCTGAAAGGTGTCTCTGCAGTGTTCTATAAAAAATATATGCATTGTTAATTAAAAACTTTTTTTTTGGTTTTGCCTTTATGGTTGTGAAATAAGTTTCCAAATGTGAACCAGTTCAGTGCTGTCTCCCCAAGCCTGCAAGGCCTTGTGTATGCTTAAAGGTTAGGTCAACAGCTACATAGATCAGGGGTGTGAAACAACACACCTCTGAGCCCTGTCATGCTGAACTAACACCCAGTGTGAACACAACTTTGTCAATGGAAGAATGCACCCAGTGACCTAGCTACCACTGCTCGGGAATGTGATATTTCTATACCAGTGGGAAAAACCCTTCCGTTAATGTGGATTGAGTCTACATTATGCAGTAATGCCAGCATAATTACAGCAGCCTAGCTAGGCCAGCATAATCTCCAGAGCATAGATATATCCAAAGACAGAAACATTAGCACTGAATTTTAAATTGACTCTTCCATCTTAATGAGTTATCAACTTAATGACGACTTTTTCAGAGTCCATCTACACCAATAAGAAAAGTAGCGGACTCAGCCAAATTGCATCTATCACAGTTTCTGCAGCGGTGTTGCATTACCCCATGCTCTTAGAAAGAATGGAAACTCTGCTGAAGGAGGATTTTTAAAAAAGTGAAATAAAGCTTATTTTATTTAAAACTACACATAAAATGAACTGTTGGGTAAACTACTTTTGAATATTTTCATACATTTTGAATGATTTATTTAAAAAATCCAAGTCTTCTCAAAATTTCCCACAGAATATTGAAGGTAGATTCCACAGAATTTATAATTCTCCATATACATCAAAGTGTCCTTGTAACAACAATCGTGCTCTGTAACCAGACATATCCTGAGTAAAAATTATTTACTGCCTTTCTAAAACAAATGAACAGAAATGTATTGATCTAAAACTCATAAGGAATATGAAGATACACTTATGATATACATGGAGACCACAATAACCAATGCCCTATAATCACAGATAATGAAGACTCCATATTAAATATTAGGTTAAATATTCAACTAACAAGTTTCAACGTTTATAGTCTTAGACTAATGGGATACATTCCTAATATATTGTGCCTGGAAATGTTCAAGTAGTAAATAAAATTACAGCACTGACAAGGTTTGTAAAATTTCTGAAATGTACAATGAAGCGCCTATTTAAAGATGCCCCCACATAAGAGGAAAAATGGGTGACTACATTTACCTCTTTATAATATCTGAAGGGTTTTGTTTGTTACTTTTAAAAACATCTGGATATAGGGATTTTGGGAGTTTTCTGTTTTATCACATACACAGGAAATTAAATCTTGTCACACTGTTTTTCCTGGAAGACTATCTACAACTGAATAACTTTTAAGATAACATTACAAATACCAAATGAGCGAAACCTGATTCACTGAAAAGGGAAAAGCTTTTATTCAGGCTGTTTAAAAACCTTTGTGAAGTGTACTCACAAAAACAAAATTGAGAGGAAAGATATCTTTGTTAAAGATTTAACACTGATCTCTTTAAGTAAAGAACTGTGGAAGCTCCCAATCCACTTCCACGGTCTCCTCCAAGGAGAACATTAGTAAAAACAAGAAAGAGAAAACTTGTGTTTCTAAGGTAAAAGACAAGCGGAAAAAAAAATTTGAAAAATATTTTTCAAGGCTTCTTTATATTTATAAAGCAACCAAACAGCACAAACTAACTTTCTGATTTTTAGGTTTCCAAATATAACTTCACAGTAATGAGTACAAGATGAGTTAGAATACTTCATATCCCAACAAAATAAAATTTCAATAAATTTTAGTCAGTGATATTAATTTGTCATTCCATCTTAAAATCGTACAATTTAATTATTGTTGCCAAGGTTATTGCTTAGATACAAAGGGCAGGGAAGGTAAGGATTTACCCCACTCTTCCTCCTTACAGTAAGCATGACCTCTTTTAGGGTATGTCTGCAATACAGAGGCACAGCCACAGCACTGCAGCAGTAGTGTAGACATTTCCTACATCATCAGAAGGGATTCACCTGGGAGGCAGCAGTTTGGTCAATGGAAGAATTCTTCAGTCACCCTAGCCACATCTACAAAGGCATGGGGGGGAGGGGGTGTTAGGTTAGCCTAATTACCTCTCACACAGCATGACATTTTTCACAGCTGTGAGCAATGTAGTAAAATCATCTAAGTTTTAGGTGTAGACCAGGCATCAGATTGTAGCACTTTGATAAAGTAGGTGTCTTTCCCTTAAAAACTAAGTCCCCTTAAGAAACAGTTGTGTTAAAGCCAAATAAGTTAATGATAATGTGGAATGATGTTAGAGTTGTACAAACATTAGTTGAATTAAACCTCTAGGCCCTTTTTAGACTTACTGAATATCAACTCAACAGTATAAAAGTCCTAAAAAACTAAGAACACTGAAATAACTGGTAAATAAAGTTCTGTTAACTTTATGTAATTTTTATCTCTAAAGTGACACTGCATAGAATATCACAGATATAAACCCATAGTCCAATCAGATTGTTAGATGGTAAAATAATTCAATAATGCAATGTTATGATTAAAAGTTTACACAAAAAAGTTAGGAAATACAAAGTTTTAGTCCCTTCCAGGAACCACATTCCACCCACTTATACACACAATATAACTTCATGTCATGTTGCATATGCATTACCTGAACTATTTCTGACTATGTACATAATTGCATATGCGCATAAATCTATGTTACTGTTTATTTCAATGTGCACATAACCAAGTATATGTATAAGCTAACAAAGCTCTCAAATTCAGCAGCTGAATCTGTTAGGAGATATATATATATATATATGGGATCAGGGGTCACATTACAAGTAAGAAAAGTGCCATATCTTGTATGAGAGTTACACTAATTCCCATTTCTCAAACTCAAAGAATTCATTCTTCACTGAGTACTATACATACAAGTTGAACTTCTAAAAGGTAGAAGTTCAAAGAAAAAAAGTGTCTGAAATGTGTTTTTCAGATCAATAAGTTAAATGGAAAAAATTCCAAAATGGTAAGAGCCCAAAGTCTAATATTGTCAGAAAGTTATAAGAACCTAGAAAACAGCATAAACAACTGTTTTTCAACCTTAACCTTAACCAGGCTGTTATATCTGGCATAATATTTTGCACTGCAGCATAAAAATTTGCACTGTGCTGCATTCCATTACAAATTCCAGCCATGACTTTTCAAACTTTAACTTAAATATAAAGTATTATTGCTGCAATTAATAATCTTATACTTAATATTAAGCAGGTTTTTTTTAAATGTCAAGCTGCACCGCATCCTCCATCCTAGTTAATTCCTATTAATAGTTTAACACTTTCATTTTAAAATAATAAACTCTTTGGTAGCAGGGGCTGTCGTTTATTATATCTGCACAATGGCACCCAGCCTGGTTGTGGCTTTTGGACACTATTGTAATATAAATATAAATGAAAATCTGTGTGAAGCACAAAAACCCTGTATTCCAATAAGCAATGAAGCAGTACAGAAATTAAACTCACAAATTAACTGTCTGGGAGTGTTCATTTATATTCTAAAAGAAGCTTCCTTACCAACTACACTAATACCACATCAGAATATTAAACACAAAAGAATTACCTTACTTTTCACTATTTATTTCTGTACTTCCTAGTTTTATAGCATTTGTAGTACAAACACTGCAGGGAATTTTAAAGTCTACAAAATTACCCCAATTTTAAATAAGCATAAGGCACTATTATTATTTTTATTAATTTTATGGACTGAAATGTAAAGATTACATTTAAATCTGGGGCCTCTTCTATTTGACAACATTCTTTTTAATAGATGTCAATGGGAAAAAATATAGGACACTTGCTGACCACATTCCCTCCAAAACCCAAGAGGTGAAAAATCTGATTTATGGCCCAAGTTTTCCTCTCACTATCAGTTTTACGCCAGCATAACTCCCATGACAAATTAGTCCTGATTTACCCTAGCATAAAGGCAATCAGAACCGGGCTATGTCCTAAGTGCCTCCCTTTAACTTTACCACAACTTCCAAGTTTTGATGTAGTCCTTGGTGCCTGAATGCAATGCGCCGATGACAGTGTGATGCCCACAGAGAAAGCTTGTCTCCAGACGTTTTATTACAGAGGTGGTCTACAGGAGGTTCTGAGCGACCCGAACGGGAGCAACGTTTCGCTTCCTGCCCCGGGCAGCAGCACACACGCGATTTTCACAGAGCTCGGTCCGCGCCTATCTCGGTTCCCCACCGTCGGGATTTGTTTTGGTGCTTGGTTTGTGTGTAACAAAAGCTCTGCCCGGATGCCAGCGGCCCAGCTGCGGGGGGTGGGGGGCGAAGTGTCCGGGAACAGGCTCGGAGCCGAGGCCGGGTCGCTCCCGGGGACTCGGGAGCTCAGTTCCTCCGGCCGCCGTCCCCTTTGTTTCCCCCTGGCCCCCAGGACACACGCAGCCAGCCGGGTAAGAGCCCAGGGGCGGCGCAGCGCCGACAGGACAACGGCGGCCTGTCACGTCCGGGTTTAACCCCCAGATCCGAGCTCGGCTCGTGTCGGTCACCGAGCCCCGCCTGCCGCCCGGCGAGGGGGACTGGAGAGACCGTAACTCTCCGCTGCGCTCCGCGCTGAAGGGAAGGCCCCGCGGAGCCGCGGCCTCCTCCAGGGCGGGACGGGGGGAGTCTGGCCGCAACCCCAGCGGGAGGAGCCGCCGCCCAAACTACTTCACTTGTCGCTGGGAGCCTAGTCCCGGAAGGCCTCCGCCGCCCGCGCCCCCTTTCCGGGACCCAGCGTCCGGGGCACGCGAGGCCGCCCGAGCTCTCCCGGGGGTGGGACCCTAAGGCGCCCCCAGGCCCGCCGCCCCCTGGCCATACCTGGCGCCACGGATCGGAGGCTCCGGCCGTAGAGGCCCCGCGTCCCCACAAGGCTCGGTCACTGCTGCGCCGCCAACTTCCCCAACATGGAGGCTCCGGCTCCCTGCGCCGCCGCTTCGGGGCTTCCGGGAGCCGCCGCGGTCGCTGGGCCGGGGCTGAGGCCCGGAACTTGCCCCCAGCCGAAAGGCTGCGCGAGGGCAGGGGAGGGGCGGGCTCGGAGCGCGCTGCGCCGCCGCCGCCCGCTCCGCTCGCGGGGCTGGGCTGCCGGGCTCCTCAGCGGCTCCCCGGCCACATGTCCGCGCGCGGCAGGGCAGCGACTGCGCAGCGCCGACGGAGGCCGCGCGGCGGCGCTGCCCAACCGCCTTTTGCGACAGAGGAACAGCGTGGCGGCGGGCGGCGCAACCTGACAACGAGACGCCTCCAAACCGGCCCGCGCGTGTTGCCGGCAAGGGCATTGTGGGAAAGGTCCTCCGGCTCTCCTGAGCCCGGGCGGGGGCGGCCGGCCGGCCTGCTGCTGTGGCGGGCCAAGGCCGCCCAGGGCCAATGGGATGAGGCGCCCCTCCCCCCGCAAGGCAGGCGCGGGGCGCTGCGCCCTGCTGCCCCGTCTCGCGCCGCGGCGGGCTCGAGGATGACAAGGGGCGCGGGGCGTGGTCCCCTTTGTCGGGCAGCTCTGCCGCCTGCGGCGCTTGGCGGGGCCCCGCCACCAGCGGCTCCGTGCGGGCGCGCGGGGCGGTTGCGGGCTGTGCGGCCCGGCCGCGCGATGGTGAATGAACCGGGTGTCGCAGGCTGGCGGCCCGCCTGTGGGGCCGGGCAGCGTCATTCGAGGGCAGAGGGGACCCTGGTGAGCGGCTGCTCTGCCCCCTGTGCCACACGGCCAGGGCGCGTCCCCAGCCAAGGTTCCTAGGGCAGAGCTTTCAGAAAACAGCTGGTCGGGGTGTAACAATCGTCAGCAGTGGAGAGCCCACCGAGCCTTGGCCAATGGTTCTGGTGGCTGATGCCGCTCTGCCTTACAGTCATATGCCTCCTTTCGGCGTGGCCGGTTATTTCTCAGGTCTGGGCCTGCTGACGGAAGAGTCTGTTATTAAATAGTTCTTTCGCAAGCCAGTGCTTACAGACTTCAGTCAAGTCATCCTAAACCTTTAATTGCTAAACTAAATAGAATGACCTCCCTGGATTTATCACTGCAAGGCATATTTTCTAATCCTTTAATCATTCTTCTGGCTCTTCACTGAACCCTTTCCAATTTATCAACATCCTTCTTAAATTGTGGCCACCAGAACTGGATGCAGTATTCCAACAGTGGTCGCACAGGTACCAAATATAGAGGTAAACTAACCAGTCTGCTAGTTGAGATTCATTCACCAGTTTATGCATCTCCAGATACCATTAGCTCTTTTGGTTGTCACCGCCTCACATTGAGAGCTCACGTTCTGCTGATTATCCACCACGCATGGCCTACGTTCTTTGTTCCTATATGTATATATTTACATTTAGCTGTATTTAAACAATGTTTGCTTGCACCTAGTTTACCAAGTGATCCAGATTGCTCTGAATCAGAAATGTAGCCTCTTTGTTATTTACCACACCTCCAATTTTTGTGTCATCAGCAAACTAAACCAAGATCATTTTATGTTTTCTTCCAGGTCACCAAAAAATGTTAAATAATATAGGGCCAAGAAACAAACCCTGTGGGACACCACTGGAAACACACCAGCCTGATGGTGATTCCCTTTTTACAATTATGTGTGCTCTGTTAATTTTATATCATTCTAGTTTTTTAATCAAAATGTCTTGCAGAACCAAGTCAAAGGGCTTACAGAAGTGTAAGTATATTATGTCCACACCATCACCTTTATCAACCAAATTTGTAATCTCACCAAAATAAGAAATCAAGTTAGTTTGACAGATCTATTTTCCATAAGCCTATGTTGATTTGCATTAATTACCCTTCTTTATTTCTTTATTAAATTTTATTCAGCCCCTATGTGATTTCAACCCTCAGAGTTTGCATAGCATAAGAATTTGCATCAGATGGAAGAAGCAGGTCACTCCCAACATTTTGGGCTTTGTAGAATTGGTTCCTAATACTCTAAGAAAGTCAAAAGAGTATTACTTTTGTGTGCCTAACAGATTACCTCCTTGTAACTATGTTTATCATATTTGTTGAGTGCCAACAGTTAAGTGCAGGATGCCTTACAAGACATAAAAAAGACACAGTTCCTGTCTCAAGGGGTTTACGGATTAAAAATGGATCTACAATAATTGCACACAAAAGACAGTGAGAATTGTGTGAATTTGATTTTGGTTTGTTTAAAATGGAGTGGTGACATTGATTACTGGCTTGGGTTAATATTGGTGGGCCTCGTGGAAGAAGTAAGATTTAGTAGTATACATCTGTGCTACAAGTAACTAGTCTGAACTAGTTACTGAACATCTGAACTGTTCACAACAAAGTTGTGCTATGCAACAACTTGGTTTCACAACACAACACAACCGTCAAGCATGGGTCACTTGCTGGTGGATTCTCTGTACCTTGAAGTCTTTAAATAATTATTTGAGGACTTCAATGACTCAGTCTTAGGTTAGGGGTCTATTACAGGAGTGGGTGGGTGAAGTTCTGTGGCCTGCGTTGTGCAGGAGGTCAGGCTAGATAATCATAATGGTCCCATCTGTCCTTATAATCTATGTGTTTCTAATACAGCCCCTAGGAGCATTTTCAGTAATGGTGTATAAGGGTAATCATCTTGTAACTCCTCCACACTGCCCTTCTGCCTGAAGACCACTGTCCTGTATTCTCCTGCTATGATTACTGCTGGCCTATTGCTAGCAATGGGGTGTAGCTGCCTGGATCTCATCCGCAGCTCCCAGGCTTCCTGCTGCCCGACCTTCCCTCTGCAGCCAACACCCAGGCTGATGCCTCCAGCCTGATACATCTGCTTTCCTGTATCTTTTGGCTCTTTCCTGCTTCCAGTTCCAGTTCCCTCTAATCTCAGCATATATATAATTTACTTTTTCTGTACTGTGCCCTTCTAAAAGCTGGATGTTGTAATGGCTAAGAGTGACCTCCACTGACTGGAAGGTACTCAGTAATGAGCCAGCAAGTGCATTATGTTAAGAGTCCAAGAGGGACTTGAATAAAGTGAGTATGGATGCCTGTTGCACTGGGATACGGAGGTGGGTTGGGGAATGGGCAGATGTGGGATTGGGGGACACAACATTTATTAAATACAATTTGGGGGTTTGGGGAGAACCTAGAAGCTCCGCACCATCAGGCAGCATTTCCCATAACTCTGTAATGTGAACTCAGTTGAGGCTTACAGCAAGAGGAAAAAATCTTACTTTAAATTCTCAGACTTTGGGGCTAATCTCATGAATTTTTGTTTTCTGAATTTTGGGGTTGGTAATAGTTGATGGAAACCACAGGCTGCCCTGAATCAAGATAGCTACCATTTCCATAAAATTCTCTGTAGAGGAGGTGAGACTGTCACTAGTAAAGATGGCAACTGTCTCCCATTGTTCCCAAAGGGTTGAAATAAGACCACCCTCAGATAACCTGGTGACTAGTTTGACCATTCACCCCTTATTTTAAGGGACCATCCCTTATTTAATCGATTTGTCTCTTAAAGTGACCACTCATGCCTTATTTTAAGATGTATTGAAATGTAGTAAAACTGATATGTATCATTTTAAACACTAAATTGAAGCTTATACTAGTTGTACTTTATACTTGAAGGCAGTAGAAATGTACACTTTAGAGAAAAATACATGATGTGCTAAGGAAAATGGTGTTTTCCTAAAATATTCTTTAAAATAAAGCACTGTCTCTTATTTTTCATGTGGTTTTCCCTTATTTCCATCCAACAAAGGTGGTCACAATAATTTGGTGACACCTCTGATCTTTGTGTGGGGACAGTAAAGGGACAAGATGGGGTATGTGAAGCTGTAGAGAATAGGACTGGTGCCAGGTGGAACAGGGAAGCATGTGGTAGGAGCAAGTAACAGGAAACGTGGAGAGAAGCAGTCTGAGAGAATATGGAGAGGAGAGTTGGATGAAAAATTCTAGTTTGGAAATTGTTCAATGAAAAGTGGACACATTTTTCAACAAGCTCTATTGGAAAAGAGCAGAAGTAGATAATCTGGGAGCAAGGGAATGTCAGTATTGCCTGCCCCAAATATTCAAAGATCATCAGTCAGGCCCACCAAAATCATAAAATTGGCTTAAAATATTGTGAGAGGTTTTTTAAAAAATAAAGTTTAAATTCTTTTTATTTGCCTTCTAGTTTTTGAGCTTTTAAGTTGCATTCAGGTCATATTTTCAAGCTTTTCTAGGCAAACATGAGAGAACCTAATGGAAGCTGAGATTCTCACCTAATCACTTGTCTCCAAGAGCTATGATTTTATGTCTAAGCTATCTTGAGACTTGAGATAAAATTGCAATAGTTGGCTACACTGGAATGTGGAGGTGAGGCAGGGAAACTGAAACACAGTTTCACATACAGATGTGAATAAGGAAATATTAAAAGGACAAGAAGGTGGGGACTTCAGGGAGTGTGAATGGAAACGGTAGTATGGGGATCAGGGAGAGAAATGGGGGGCAGGATGTGAGGCAGGAGAGGAGGGGAGACTGAGGAGGGCAGGTAGGGGACATGAGAATAGGGGAGGGCTGAAGAACATAGGAAAGGGGCAGGATAATGCTAAAGGACGGAGATGGAAAAGGACAAAATGGAAACCTTTTCCACCCCAGAGGTTAGGATAGTTTAGAGTTACCGAGCAGTTGAGACTGAAGGGACGGGGAGGCATGCCCTTTTGTCTGTGCATTTAAACTTGAATTATCAACCAAATTTATCATGCCCAAATTGGGGTGGAGCTTTCCCAGAAGATTAACAAAAACTAGGAGACTGACCCAAACCAACACAGTTTTATTGATTATTCGGCACTCTCTTACCAACCTTGGTTACCAGCCTGGTAGTGAGATGTGTTACAATTGCACCATCAAACTGGACAAATTCTTTTAGAATCTTTAGACAAGAATATTAAATGTTAACACATTTTTCATCATCATTTCAGACAATTAACTTGAGTTTGTAACAGCACTCTAGAATATCATAACTGACCTTTTTCCTCACCAAGCACCTCCCTCACCAACATCACCACAATCACAGCCCCCAAATCCTCAAACTTATATGAATAATGGGCTAATATTTTAGGTCCGACAGGTTAATGACAGGAAATCACCAAGTCAGATATTATGGTGGGGCTTTAAAGGGGGCTAACGATGTTATGAATGTGAATAACATTTGTAGCACAGATAAAGGTGGCAAATCATCAACCATAACAGGATTGCTTCTGAGGGTCAGGAAGGAACCTTTTCACCCTGTCCACCACAGAAAGGCACAGTTGTCAAGGCCCTTGCATTGTAACCTTTTTTAACCTTTTAAAGCTTTCGTTATTGGTCTGAAATAGAACTGTCACAGCAGAAACAACAGCTGACCTCATTCTAGCTCTTAATCCTATCTATGAAAATTTTATGTTGCACAGTTTCAATAATTGGGCACTGAACTGTCCAGTTTGCCCATGCAAATAACTTGTTTCAAAGTCCCTTCTCGTTCACAAATAGGAAAAGTATAATTATAATATCATTTGTTCTGCCCTACGCTATCCAGAAGCACAGATTTCCCAGATGGCAAATTGAAAAGTTAGCTTTGAAATTCACTTAGGCTGTCATTCAATGAGTCACTCTTGTTTGGCTATTCAGTCAGGATTATTATCCGCTGCATTTTTATCCATCACAATCTCCTTCCTACTGTTGTTTAAGTGGATAAATGTTCAGTTTAGCTATAGTGCAGCCCCCTGATTGTTGATCTCAAAAAGTCTGTGTGGGAATTTGCTTTAGCAGCAGGATATTACCTCAAATTCAAAACCTCTCTCTCTGTCTATTTTCAGTACCCATCACTATATATCTAAATGCTAATGGGGCTTCACAGATATAACTGAAAGAAGGTTGTAGTCTACAAGACCTTTCTTATTGGTGATAATGCATGACGGAAAGAATCCAGCTTGACTGTCAGTTTCTTGGGAGAGTTTTCAGGAGATGGCAGTTGTAAAAAGCAATGTTTGCCTTGTAAGACGAATAAATTTGATATGGGGTAAGTGAAAAACAACAAGGCTGAAGCAAACCCAACAATACTATTTTATAATATTACTTTTCAGAGGAAATACAACTGCACTTTAGTAGACAATTCTGAATAAAAATCAGGTCAGCTAAGAGAAGTTTCAGGTTCATAATATCTACATTTCCTAGAAGTCCAGCATCAATTCCTGGAAGTCCTTCATTTACTCAAAGTAGACAGCGTGGGAGGCTCTTAGATCAGACCATCAAAAATTAGACTCCCTCTGCGCTTTGTGGGTAGCAAAGATCCTTTTATATAATGCTTTTCATATGATCAGGGGCCTATAGTGTCCTTGGACAACATTTTTTTTCTCCCCACCAGACTAGTTAGTGGCTGCATTTCAGTTGTGCTGGAATGAATATAGTTCTTATTCCTTTGGGATGAAAGGCACTATAGAAATCAAAGATGCCATTAATAACAAGGCTGAGTATCATGAAGAAGAAAAGGTTTCCTGTGTTTAGGGCACAGAGGAAACAGGATGTGAAATAATTAGCCATAATTTATGTTGTATAACCATGTTGTCTCTTCAGGAAGAAATGGGATGGGTGTCACCCAGTCATGGAGACACCATTCTCCAGTTATTTCAAGAGGAGTCCCTATTAGCACTTTAGTGTTATTCTAGCACTAAGCTATGAGATGTTACATTCATTTACAATACGAAAATTACAAGTACTAAAGGAGAAATGCTCGGAGGTTTAACTCTGAGGGTCAGAATGTGCATGGTATGCAAACATGGAATTAAAAAGCACTGTTTCCCCCCTCCCCCCATTTTCAAATATTTATCCATTTTATATTTATTTACATTTATAAAAATGCACCTCGGCTAGGCCCAACCTTTGGTGTTCCAATTACTTGCTCCTTTGAAAATGTTTTCTGTGTCTGATCACAACTTATGCTTGTTGCAGATTCAGTTGGTTGATTTGGTGAACACTGGACTGAAATGAAACGTTAGTTCATTAATGTTCCTCTTGGGGGCACCAAAGAAAAGCAGTGCTTGAATAATAGAGAAACAGCAAACTGTGACATTAGCAGAACCTGGATATGGTAGAAAAATTATGTTTTGGTGTATAAAGTATAGAAGTGAAAATAAT
>ML675616.1:50436233-50448222 GCA_007922155.1 Mesoclemmys tuberculata
GCAAAGGTGTGCACCGAAGACCAGGTGGCAGCCCTGCAGATGTCATCCAGGGGGACCCTTTCCAGGAAGGCTGCCGACACGGCCTGGGCCCTCGTCGGGGGAGCCGTCACCACTCCTGGGAGCTGGACACCTGCACGCTCGTAGCAGAGCCGGATGCAGGCGGTGATCCACTTGGCGATGCACTGGGAGGAGACCGGGGAGCCTCTCATCCTCTCTGCCACCGCGACGAAGAGCTGCGTGGTCTTTCGGAACGGCCTCGTCCTGTCTAGGTAGAACGCCAGCGCCCTCCTCACATCGAGGGTGTGCAGTCTCCTCTCGTCCTCGGACCCGTGCGGTTTAGGAAAAAACACGGGGAGGAAAATATCTTGGTTACAATGGAACCTGGAGACTACCTTAGGAAGGAACGCTGGGTGAGACCTAAGCTGAACCTTGTACTTGTAGAACAAGGTATAGGGGGGCTCCGAGGTTAAGGCCCTTAGCTCAGAGACCCTCCTGGCCGAGGTAATGGCCACGAGAAAAGCCACCTTCCAGGAAAGGATCATCATTGGACATGTGGCTAAGGGCTCAAAGGGGGGACCCGTTAGCCTATCTAAGACCAGGTTCAAATCCCAGGGAGGCACCGGGTCACGGACCTGCGGGTAAAGCCTCTCAACTCCCCTGAGGAACCTCACCGACATGGGGTGGGAGAACAGGGATCGTCCCCCCATCGGCTGGTGGAACGCCGATATGGCCGCCAGGTGTACCCTGAGGGAGGCCAACGCTAACCCCTGTAGCCTAAGCTGCAGCAGGTAATCCAGGACAGCCTGCACGGGGGACGTACTGAGGGTTACGCCCCGTGACTCCGCCCAGCAGATGAACCTCCTCCACTTGGCCCTGTAGGCGAGCTGCGTGGAGGGCCTCCTGCTTCCCAACAGCACGCGTTGGACCTGCTCCGAGCAGGTTCTCTCCTCCTCTGTCAGCCAGAGAGCCTCCAGGCCATCAGGTGCAGGGAGTCCAGGTTGGGATGCAGTAGCCGACCGTGGTCCTGGGAGAGCAGGTCCGGTCTCCTCGGGAGCTCGATCGGGGGAGCGACAGACAAGTCCAGGAGCAGGCAAAACCAGTACTGCCTCGGCCACGCCGGGGCGATCAGAATCACATCCGCTCTGTCCCTCTTGATTTTCAAGAGGACCCTGGGCAAGAGCGGGAAGGGGGGAAACGCATACAGGAGGGCCCCCGTCCATTCGAGGAGAAATGCGTCCGAAAGGGAGCCCGGCTCGCGACCCCTGAGTGAGCAGAACCTCGGGCACTTCGCGTTCCAAGCTGACGCGAAGAGGTCCAGACGGGGAACACCCCACACGCGGAAAATCCTGTCCACCACCTCTGGGTGGAGAGACCATTTGTATTGGGGTAGGAATGACCTGCTGAGGCGGTCTGCCTCGTCGTTCCTGACCCCAGGCAGGTGAGAGGCGGTTAAACAGAAATTGCACCTCACCGCCAAGTCCCAAAGTCGGAGCGCCTCCTGACATAGTGCCGAGGAGCGCGCCCCCCCTTGCTTGTTGATGTAATACATTGCAGTGGTATTGTCTGTTAACACCTGCACCATTCTCCCCAATAAAGAGTGGCGAAACACTTCGCATGCCAGTCTGACTGCCCTCAGTTCTTTCACATTGATATGGAGGGCCCACTCCCTCCGGGACCAGCGACCTTGCGTGGTCAGACCACCGGTGATATGGGCTCCCCACCCCCGGTCCGATGCGTCCGTGATCAGGGTGACCGAGGGGGTGGAAGCCCTGAAGGGAATCCCTTCCAACACAGTCCCGGGGTCCAGCCACCAAGTTAGTGACCCCAACACCAAAGGGGGCACCGTTACCACCTTGCTCAAAGCATGCCTGCTGGGCATGTAAACCTTGGACAGCCAACCTTGGAGGGGCCTGAGCCTGAGGCGGGCCAACCTAACCACATAGGTGCACGAGGCCATGTGGCCTAACAGCTGCAGGCAGTGCCTGGCTGTAGTCGTGGGGCACCTCTGAAGTTGCGAAATTATCGCTGTCATGGCCTCGAACCTCGAACGAGGGAGGGAGGCTTTCGCCTGCACCGAGTCCAGGTGGGCCCCTATGAAGTCTATGTGTTGCACCGGACGCAGCGTCGACTTCTGCTCGTTTATGAGCAGTCCCAGAGCATGGCAGGTGGACTGGACGAGAGCGACCGCCTCGCACACTTGTGACTTGGTCTTGCCCCTGATTAACCAGTCGTCCAGGTAGGGAAATATCTGGACCCCCCTGCGCCGCAGGAAGGCCGCCACCATCGCCATACACTTAGTGAACACTCTGGGGGAGGAAGACAGGCCAAAGGGCAAGGCCGTAAACTGGTAGTGGCCACCAGCTACCACAAACCTTAGGTACCGCCTGTGGGCGGGAAGGATGGAGACGTGAAAGTACGCATCCTTCAGGTCGAGGGCGGCGAACCAGTCCCCTGGGATTAGAATGGGAATGATGGACGCTAGGGATACCATGCGGAACTTCAGCTTTTTTATGAACCTGTTGAGCCTGCGCAGGTCCAAAATAGGCCTGAGGCCTCCGTTGGCCTTGGGAACGAGGAAGTACCTCGAATAAAAACCCTTCCCCACCTCGAGTGGTGGAACCACTTCTATGGCTCCTTTGACTAGGAGGGATTGAACCTCCTGAAGGAGTAATTGCTCGTGAGATGGGTCCCTGAAGAGGGACGGGGGAGTGGGGAGAGGGGAGGGGAGGCCAGGAGCTGAAGGGCATATCCCCAGCGCACGATGCTGAGGACCCATTGGTCCGATGTTACCTCCCGCCACAGGCCGAGATACGGCTTGAGCCTGTCCCGGAAAGGCGGGGAACCCAGGGAACATGAGACGGTGCCACCCTCGGAGACACCGTCAAAATTGTCTCTTCCCTTTAGGCCCTTGAGAGGGTCCCTTAAAGGAAGAGGAGGACGACGCCGGGCGATCGCGCCGTCCAGAGCCCTTGGTCCTGTCCCTACCCCTTGCGGTGGGGAAGGGCCTAGACTGCGTCCTGGACTGCTGCCGCTGACGTTGCGGCGGTTGCTGCGGCTGCTGGCTACTCTGCAGTCTAGCCGCCTGGGGCGTGTACAGGCCCAAGGAGCGCAACTTTGCCCTTGAGTCCTTGAGAGCGTGCAGCTTCTCGTCCGTCCTCTCCGAAAAGAGGGCGGCTCCATCGAAGGGTAGATCCTGGATGGACTGCTGCACCTCCAACAACAGGTCTGTGGACTGCAGCCACGCCGCCCGCCTCATCGCAACGGCGGAGGCCATAGCCCTGCTGGCTGTGTCCGCAGCGTCCGACGCAGACTGCAGGGCCGCACTTGCCACAGACAACCCCTCCTCCAGAACCATACCAAAGTCTGCGGCCTGGTCTGGAGGGAGAGACTCCGTAAACCTCCTCAAGGAGTCCCACAGGTTCAAATTGTACCTGCCGAGGAGAGCCTGATGGTTGGCTACCCTCAGCTGAAGCGCCCCAGTTGAATAGACCTTTCTACCATAAAGGTCCAGTCTCCTGCCTTCCTTATTTTTAGGGGAGGCAGTCTGAGCACCGTGCCTGTCCTTTTGATTGGCGGCATCCACCACCAAAGTACCTGCGGCAGGGTGCGCATACAAGTACTCGTGCCCCTCGGCTGGCACGTAGTACTTCTTTTCGGCGCCCTTAGAGGTCAGGGCAACCGAGGCGGGGGTCTGCCAGACTGATTTAGCCAGGCGCAGGACCCTCTCATGCACGGGAAGGGCCACCCTAGCTGGTCCCTGGGCCCCCACACGCCCGAAGAGGGGGTCCACCTCTTCCTCTAGCACCTTGACCTCAAGGCCAAGGTTCAAAGCCACCCGCTTTAGGAGCTCCTGGTGTGCTTTAAAATCAATGAGCGGGGCTCCTTGGTCTCGTACCGCCGCCTCATCCGGAGACGACGAGTAAGATGGGTGGCGGGGCCCAGTGGAGGGGCCCTCCCCAGGGTCCTCCTCCTCCTCTTCCCCAGAGGAGTGGTCACCCTCCTGCACCGAAGGTGCTTGCTGAGTCTGGGTGACAGAGGCAGGGGCCGACATAGTTCCCTGCCCCATCTGAGCCGCCCACTGGGCCCACAACGGCCACTGCCAGGGTCCCTGTGGCCAGCTCAGAGGCGGCGCCGGTGCCGAGGGCAAAGCCGGTGCCGCAACGGACGGTGCCGGTGCCGGTAACAGTGCTGGGTCTGGTGCCGGCTGCGGTGCCGGCTGCGGTGCCAGTGCCGGCTGCGGTGTCAGTGCCGGCTGCGGTGCCGACGACCATATCTGTTCCTGACGTCGGGTCCGGGACCCCGAGTCAGGAGAACGCAGGCGGTGATGACGCCGGGAGGGCGCGCTCCGAGACTCGCCACGCGACGATCTCGAAGAGCGACTCCGACTTCGGTGCCGACGAGGCGACGCCGAAGAAGACGACCGGTACCGGAGAGTCTTTCGTCGCTTCAATGCTGGGGAGCGGTGCCGAGAACGCCGTCTCGGTGCCGAGCCTGAACTCGAAGACGAGGAGAAGTGCCGCGACGAAGAGCGATGTCCAGAGCGGTGCCAGGACCTGGAACGGTGCCGGGAACGACGCCGGGACCTGGAGCGGTGCCGGGAACGGTGCCGCGATGCGTCGTCCGAAGACGAAGATGGAGAGGAGCTTCCGAGCTCGACTCTCCTGCGTCGGGTGGTGGGCGGCCTGTCCACCGGTGCCGGGGCCGCCCACCCTTCGGGGCCCCCCATCGCGGGTTTGCCCCGGGAAACGGGCCCTGTCTCTCTCCGGTGAGAGAGTGCCGGAGGCGTAGGCAACTCCAACAAAGCCTGAGCCGCCTCAATAGCCTCCGGCGTCGAAGGGTCCCGTATAGGGGGTCCCCCACTTCCAGGAGTCGGGGGACCCTCCCTAGTAGGTGCCGGGGCCAGGGCCGGTGCCGGAGCAGGGGCCGGTGCCGGAGCAGATGCCGGCGGCACGTCCATAAGGAGGAGCACCTCCGAACTCGACCCCGGCCGCTCCTGCGGTGCGGGGGAGGGCTGCAAGCGTGGGCGGCGCTTCTTCCTCTTCGGCACCGAGACCCCCGGTGCCGGAGGCGCACTCCGCACCGAAGACACACTCGGTGCCGGAGTAGTCCGCGATGGCTTGGACGCCGGGCTTAAAGCGGACTCCATCAAAAAAAGCCCTAAGCCTCACTTTCCGCTCTCTCTGAGTCTTAGGCTTAAAGGACTTACAGATACTGCACCGATCCCTACGGTGCAATTCCCCCAAACACCGCAAACAACGGTCATGGGGGTCGCTAGCAGGGAAGGCCTTGCCGCAGCTAGCGCATGGCTTGAAGCCCGGCGAGCCCGGCATAGCCGGGACGCCGTGAGCCCGAAGGCTCCCTAAACTAACTAAAAACCCTCACTAACTAAAAACTAACTTAGTTCAGGGTGAACTGTTAAACTATCTACTCACTTTAAGGAGAAACACAACTGTTGAAGAGCAGGGGTAGTTCTCAACTGGCCGTCACGGGCGGAAAGAAGGGACTGAGGAGGGGAGGGGCCGGTCGTGCTATATATACCGTTGCATAGTGGCGGTACTCCAGGGGGCGCTGGGACCAGCCCCTGCAGGGGCTGCTAGGAAAAGTTCTCCGGAGAGCTGTGCACGAGGGCGCGCACACACCTAAGTGGAATGCATCTGAGCAATCACTCGAAGGAGAACCCCTAAAGCGCACAGAGGGGCAGCTGAGCTCTCTGCTGTCCAGCTCAAGGGGGGAAACATGGGAACCACTAGCCTCCATGTCCACACGCACATCATGGGAGCCCCCATTGCCTCTTCCTTGCCTCTCAATGTTCAGTCATTTCTCACCCCCAGGCGTGACCTATTCTCTCCCCTCCTCTTCCAGGTTTTTCCCCTGTGTCTTCTGGTGATTGGTATTTTGATATATTCATGTTGATATGTTCATGTTTTTCATAGGATATGGGGGGCCCAAATGTTCTTTGTGCTCAGGGCTCCAGAAAATCTGAAGCTGACTCTATAGGTGCCCTATCACATTAATTCATTATACTGTACAGTGAAATCCCAGCAACATGAAAATAGCCATTCCAGCAGCAGCTCAGCCAGCCATATGCCCACAGAAGCTCTTTCCCACCCCTTCGTTGGTTTGGGACGCATGCTCTCAGCTCTCTCCAAAACCCTCTCAAACATATCTATGATGCAACAGCCTGGACTTAGCAGTTCATGCAGCATCACCCAATTCCGCCTGTTTCTGACCCCAGGGGAGCAATACCTTGCCAGCCACCCTTTCTCTTTTTAGTGAGGGAGGAGATCCAGCTCAGGCACCCCTGCTGACTGCAGCTTTGGCAGTATGGCACAGCGTGAGAGGCAGCCCTTTAAGTAGGCCAGTCCCAGGCCATTTAGAGCGTTTAGATCATAACCTACACTTTAAACTCTACCTGGAGACCAGTGGGCAGCCAGTGCAGATCCTGGAGCACTGGGGTTATATGCTCCCAGAAGATGTCCTGCTCAGTAAGTGAGCTGCTGCATTCTGCACCAGCTTTGGTCTCTGAATGGTTGTAAGACGTAGCTCCATGTAGAGCATGTTGCAACAGTCTAATCTCGAGATAGCAAAAGCATGGGTAATAATGGCCAGGTCCACATCCAACAGGAAAGGCTGCAACTTCCCGGTGAGATGCAAATGGTAAAAAGCTGACTGAATCACTGTAATGTGATTGCTGAAAAGCATCTGGGGGTCTAAAATCACCCCTAAACTGTGAATCCTATTAAAAAATGGTGGACATACCCACTCAGTCAAAGGGACTGATACGACCTCCACTATCTCCTCTGATTACTTTCTCCCCTCCGCCCCGAGTCATCGTCAGTCTTGTCTGGGTTGAACTTCAGCCAGCTTGCGCTCATCCATACCCCAGTCTTATACCAGCTCAAGGTGTTGAACCACGTTGTCCAAGCTGAATGAGATGGAGACATACAGCTGGGCGTTGTCAGCATACTTAAAACACTGCACTTCCTCGTAACAGCCCCATCTGGATATTAGGCAGGGTGACAGAATGGCGATGAATTCATTTGTCATACAGAATTTAGAGTAAGGAATGAAAGGAAAAGAAAAGGAAAATAATTTCATAATAGATGTCTCTCTATAAAATCCATAGCTGTAGGCTAGAGATACAGCTAGATAAAATAAATGTATTATGAAATAGGAAGTATTATAAGGTTTTAATAAAATATAAAGCTGTGTTTCTGCTTAGTGAACATATATAGTCATTATTATATGTTATAAAGATTGACATGCTCAAGGTTGCAGGAAATTTGCGTCAGAATCCGGGAACAGAACCCGTATGCTGTGACAGACCTCCTTTCTGAACTGCTAGATTAGAGTGCCTCTGAGTAAAACTATTTCAAATGTGTGTGCTTAAACTCAGTGTAATATGGGGTTACTTATCTTTGCTCACTGATCTTTTTCTCAGATTCTTTTAGATCTACAGCTCAAGTGATATGAAAGCGCCACGTATTACTAATAGGCCCATTTTACAAACAGGGTACCAGATACAGAGGTTGCATATACATTAGAGGATTAAATCACTGGATTAAGTACACCAGTACAGATAGCAATAATGCAGTGCCTCCACATCAGCCAGCCTGTTTTCGGCATAGTTCTTTCTTGCATCCAATCACAGCAATGTAGACCACCTTAGCAGGTACAGCTCATTGAAGCAATGGTTTATGGGAAATTTCTAAATGAATTCTAGCAGAGAAAGTTGGAAAGTTTGACAAAAACTGTTTGCAAATTTTTGTTTGAAACTGTTCCTGAGAATAATTGCTGTTTTTTAGTCAATTTAAAGAGTGATTGAAATTTTTTGAAAATTAAAAATTTAGATTAAAAGATACATTTTTGCTAAAATCATTTTGCATATTTCTACGAGTTTAATTACTAGGAATCCAAGGGAACTGAGGAAAAATATGTCAATCCCCAGAGCTCCTTGGAAAAGCATTTCAATAGCACTTTCTCAAAATAGAGGCCAGGATGAATGGCCAGAAACTTGTTCACTCAGCCAGACAATTTTCTAGTGGAGCTCGTGAAAAATAATCACCAAGCAGTTGAGGTGATCTAGGAGAAGTGGTGGAAAGGGTACAGGTAGTATCTGCAGAGGACCAAACATGACACCAGTAATTTATTAGATTTTAAGGTCACAAGAGACCATTATGATAATCTAATTGGGCCTCTTGAATAATATAGGCCATGGAATATCAGCTAGTGATTACTGCATCTGTTCCAACAATTGTGGTTGAAGTGGAACAAGTGTTACAGGCACACCTGGTGGAGGCCCAGATGGTATTTTTCAAACAGGGCCACCCATTAGATCTGCCCCTAATCTTCAGGCGGAGGATAGGTTTAAAAAATTATTCCTGATAGATTTACAGACTCCATGGCCAGAAGTGGCCATTGTGGCCACCTGGTCTAACCTCCTGGATAGCAAAGGCCATAGAATGTCCCCAAAATAATTCCTAGAGCAGATCTTTTAGAAAAACAACCAATCTTGATTTAAAAACTGTGCTGTATTCTCAGTCTCTGATGACTGTTGGTAAATTGTTCCAATAGTTAAACAGGGAAAAGATTCAGCAGGTTATAAGTGATTAAAATGAGGGGGTTAAAATTCAAGCACTTATGTCACCTCAACCATTGATGGTTGCTACCACTCCAACTAGAACAAAACGTAATGAAAAATCTTAATTTTCTGGTGTGGCAGACACTTTAATTTAGTTGCATATTTCAGCACAGAAAAATTATTACACCTGAGTTATGAAAGTCTAAAAATAAGATAATCATACAATCTCTTACCTCTAATAATAATGTATATAAATAAAGAGCATAATTAAACTGCAGTACTGTGTGTTTCTAGTTAAAGAGTTTGCTAAATAACTCTTTTGTAACAACATTCATTTTCATTATGATAAAATTGGCCAAAGGCTAATTATCAGACAGGTGTGAATTATCAGAATCATATGAAGGACAGGAAAGCTCCTATGATTCAACATTTTCAGCCAGGTGAACTGATTAAAAAAACATCTAGACTATAGAGAAATTTCAACTATGTTTGTTTTACCAATGTTTCTTACAAACAGAAAGTGTGCACCCAGTCCTGCAGTCCTTACTCTTGCAAGCCTCCCAATCATTTTAGGGTTCCAAGAGTCAGTCCTGTACGAATGACTCTTTTTAAGCCACAAATCAGTGGTAATATATATAACCAGTAGATGGCAGCACATAATTCTTTGATACAATAGTGATAGGCATTTTTGATACAGATTGTTCTTCACATGCAGTTTTTACATAAATTGGGAAGTTGATCCCTGATTTAACTCTGTATCAAAATCAATTTGTTTGTACAGGGTGTAAATCAATACAGAACCTGACAATTGCTATTACTAGTATTTTTTCTAAATTGCAATAACATCTAATAATATAATAATAGAAAAATAATATTTTTTCCTTTTAAAATTACTGTAGCATTGTGAAACTGTTGTCTACTATCCATATTGTACCTTCATAGTGTTTGCAGAAGGTAAATCTATAATACATTACCATTTTTGTACTATTTTTATACTGTTTTCTTTGCTTTTGAATCAGGTATATAGTGATTTTAAATAGCTTCAAAAATTACTGTACACGGTGCCATGTTTAAATAGACATGAGTTTGTAATTGGAAGTTGGTAATTAAAGTTCATTCCATTACAGAATAATTCAAGAATTTTAAAAATATTTACATAGGAAACGTATGTTACAGGGATGAGGACTATAGAAAACTCTGAGATAGTCAGGTAGACAGAAGTTCATCAGGAGTGGCATTAATTCTCAATAAGAGTATTGAGTGGGGGCGCTGTGCTCATAACCTTACAGGATTGGGCCCAGCATGACCCTACGCATTTAACGTGCTATAAGTACCATAAGTTAGGATGTGCGTATTTCCCAGCAATTGTAAAACAGTTGGTGGAACTCTTGGCATGTGAATAACAGTCTATTATAGTACTACCTCCTCTTAAACAGAGAAAGCATAATTCAAGTCCCACCCACAAAGGTCAATTAACTCTGACTGTCTATGGCCTTAATAAAAACAAGTTAAGAGACTGCCATTATTTTCACAGTGACTTGTTTGCAATGTGAGGTCACGGAGTTTCTTGTCTTTGAGAAAGGCGCCATGTTACCATGCCAGGTATATATTTTTGCTGTGGCAGAAGGAAAAAGTAGTAGACCAAACAAAGAATTTAAGAGATCTTATCAAAATATACACCAAAAAAACCAAACCAAAAAATCCCCTTAGGCTGGATCATCAGCTAGTATAAATCAACCTTGCTCAACTGAAGTCAATGGAACTATGTCAATTTACCCCCTCTGAGGGTCTGACCTCACATGTGTAGAAAAATCGATCTATTTCCTGTACTAGCACAGTACTAATAATACTTTGGATTATTACAGCAGAAATCATTTTTAATCTAATACTCTTTTAATAATGTATGCTTTTTGCTTATTTTATCAATTTCAGTCAGGTTAGACCAAGGGTATGTCTACACTGATGGTGACAAAGTCATCACCGTCAGATCGATCTTTCTGGATCGACTGAGCAGTCAGTGAAGACCCGCTCAATCGATTAGGAAGTCGACCTAGTAAAGCCACCTCCTCAAGTGGCCCAGTGCAGTGAAGACACCGTGCAGAACAGAAGTACAGCAGTCGACGGAAGTTACGCAAGCTACTTTACATGGCTTGTGTAACTCCTGTTTGCTGCTGAATTTCCAGGTAAGTGTAGACCAGGCCCAAGAAACTAGATTGCTAAATTTGCTACATTACCTGCTTCAGTTTTAGTATCTGAATCTCTTGTAGAGGTACAATACTGTTTCACTGAATAGCTGCTTTGCATTGGAACATTTAAAGGAACATCATTAGTTGAAAAAAAAATAACACAGTTTGAATTCCTATTACTAAGGATAGGACTTTGTCACGGAAGTCACGGATTCCATGACTTCCAGAGACCTCTGTGAAATTATGTGTGGAAGGTGTCAGCTTCTGAGGCCTGCGGAGCTCTCAGGCGGTTCCAGAGCTCTCAGAGGGCAGGGATGGACGGCAGCTCTCAGTGGCTGTGGGGATCCCCAGCTCTAAGCCACTGCCAGGGGCCCCGTTGCTGTCAGCCTGGGTGGGCGGCGGGGGCCCTGCAGCTTGGGGTTGCTGTAGGGGGAGCCCGGTGCTCCAAGCCGGGACCCTGCAGCTCTCAGCCATCATGAGGGATGGGGGAACCCAGAGCTCACTGCTGCCATGGGCAGTGGAGAGATTCCGGGGCATGGGGGGAGCCCAGAGCTCCAAGCTAGGACACCGTAGCTCCCAGCCACTGCAGGCAGTGGGGGGGGACCTCAGGGCTCCAAGCCCCTTTGAGCGGTGGGGGAACCCTGGCACTCCAAGACATGCAGCTCCCTGCTGCCGTGGTTGGGGGGGGGGAGCTTAGAGTTCAGCCGGTCCATGCAGATCCCAGATAGGGGGCCCCACAACTCTGAGCTGCCGGGTGGGACAGGTGATCCCTGTGGTGGAGCTCTGAGCCTCCAGGGCAGGGGTACTGGACCCCACCCCCCTCTACTCCTATCCTGCTGTAGGGCTTGGGCTCTCATCCCTGTCAGCCCCATGTTGTCATGGTTATTTTAGTAAAAATCAGGGACAGTTCCATGAATTTTTGTTTACTGCCCATGACTTTTACTAAAAATAGCTGTGAAAAAATCTTAACCTTACTTATTACAAATAGCACCAAAGATTTCTATTGCTGAAAGAGATCATAGAAAAAGTTCTCTCTATATTTTTAATGTTGACTTTATGCATTAGATAATCCTTTGGGTATAATCAGTTTCACTGTTTTTCCTGTGTAATCAATTAGTTCTTGATCCTGCAGACATTTAAGTATGTGCATAACTTTACTCGTGTGATAGTCTCATTGTAAACGTCGGCACCTGTCCGGGTGCCCAAGGTCGGGTTAGTTAGG